>VXBI01011585.1:353207-454895 GCA_013397375.1 Toxostoma redivivum
TTTTATGGTTTATGAAGTAGAATATTTGTGGACCCCAAGGCACCACCTCACTCCGCTGTCTCTGGGTTCTCTGTGTGGGTCTATAGCTAAAGTGGTAACACCTGTCCTATATTTCAAGTGTAACAGGAGGCCTTTTGGGAAAACTCTCATTTAGAAAAGAGCTAGAGATTGCACAGCCCCTGTGCAATCTGGCTCTGGGAAAATTTGACGGAGTTGTAGACTAATCCCCCCCATTGCTCCATAGAGCATGGAGAGCAAATTCCCACACTTACGAGGAAGAAGTCAAATGTTCTCAGAGGGAAACCTCAGACAATTTTTCTCTTTCCCTCCCTCTTGGGTAGAGTTTTCTATGGAAATGGCTAAGTACTGACCCTATGGAAACAAGAATTTGAGAAGACTTATTATAAAATTGATTTTATTTCCTTGTCATTGTGAAGTTTTCCCTATAGCATGTTCTCTAATGATTTATCCAGGAGTTTCAAGCGCTATAAGTACCAGTGGTTCTGTATTTCCCTGGCCTGTCTCACTGACAGATGGCACAGAGATGGGGATTGCAAGCCACAGCAGGGACGAAAAGAGAGATAGCCAAATAAGATAAAGATGAAATTTTTTTTTTTTACTGTAGAAGTAAACTGCTTGGGAGGATCAGGAGTGACAGTGGCATTTGCTGTGTATATTCTGAGTGAAATAGTAGTTGAGATCTAAGCTACATTTAAAAACAATGAAATTTGCCTCAGACACAAGTCCAACACTTTAAGATGATCTCCCTTTTAATCTATTCCACTCTTTTCTCGTAGTATGTACAAATGAGAAAAGAGTTTGTTGTTCCTCTTCTCTTCCCCCTGCTCTCTTCTTAATGCCTCTTTCCATGCAACCCACTGCACACTTCTTGGGAGGTGGATGTGAAGTGCTGAAGCAACACAAGGTGTGATGTTCTTGAGGAGTCTCTGATCTGCTGAGCAACTTCTTCTGAGATTTACGACTCCAAAGGATTGACCATAAATAAATAAAACCTTTCAACACCTTCTAGCTCCTGGGAAACAAAATCCAAATGATACTGAGTTTTGCTTACCACTTCCCATTGCCAGCATTACCAGAGGGTTTGCTGTCCGTTCAGTCCTGTCATGTCACCTGCCTCCTGCATTCTGTCTCCAGCAACCACAGCAATATCCTGTCTCTTCTGCTACTCATCCATCCAATATAGCAGTGCATGGGTAATGTAATGCTCGAGGACAATACCCTGGTAACTCTTCTGACTTCTACGTAAGAGATTTGGTGCTTGATACTTTTTCTATTTGGTATTGACTCTAGAAATTCTTACGCAGACAGCAAATGCAGTTGTGAATTCAATCTCCAGATTTCTTTTTTTGTTAGGGCATCTCTTTTCCTTAATTGCTTTTGCTTTGTTTGCTCAAATTAAATATTTATTGCATTTTAAAGAAGAATGAACTTTTGGTACAAGATAATAAAGGATTTATCTGATGATAAAACATGTAAATCTTTCCAGAAACTTCAGGAGGATTTTAATATTAATGCAGATCAAATATGGAAATATATGCAACTTGTGAATAGTTTTATAGAAACAGGAAGAGCTGTGGTGTCAGTGTAGAAGTAATCCTTATTAGGATGAGTTTCTGATATTGATAAGACAGGAATACAGGATCTAATTTTTTTCTCTTACTTGAATCTCTTCATCCTTTTGTGAAAGTTCAGGAAAGAATGACAAGTCCTTTTCTTTTTTTATGTTTTAATAACTGCTGAATAAATCATTGCAAAAGAAACTATAGGGAACAAGTTTTCAGTGATAAGGAAAGGAAATCAGTTGTGTAACAAGTCCTCTCAGTTTCTAATATCCAGGGGGTCAATCATGAGTCATGCCCTATAGAAAAAAATTATAAATTATAGATAATAAGTATTTTGATATTTTACTATTTTGATGAGCATAGCTGTCCCCCATCGTGAGGTGCCCTTAGGGTAACTCTTCCCTTCTCTTTGTATGAAGTATGAGAGACTAGTACTCAATATTCCTAACTTAATAAAATATAGTTATTAAATTAATATTTAAACTAGTTAATTTTTAAATCTCCCATTTACTTTGCCAAATAATTGAAACCATAGAGTGTATTTAACAGCAGAAACCACCAGAAATTTTAAGTTTGGAGAAAAGTGAGAGGAGGAAATCAAGAAGTAAGATATGGGAGAATTTTCTACACAGGAAAGTTCTCCTTTACAATTTACAAACTATCCTTTACAATTTTTTGAATTCTTTTCAAGAATGAATCATGCTATAAGTAATGAAATCTCATAACCATTAAGGAGGACCACGGAACGGGGGGATATTGATGTTCCTGCTTCATGCCTAAATGGACTATTCCCCTTTGGCATTTTCTGTTTGCCATGTTTATCATAGTCATATCCTAGTTTGATTTGGCTTTCACACGTGCTCACAGTTTGTACCAATCAATTTAATGAGTGGGTGTGATCAGAGAGGTTTGTGGTTGTAAAAGGATAAAGGACTTTATAAAATAAGGCGGGATTTTCAGAAGGCCCTCAAAGACCTAAGTCCTTTGTTGTGTGAAGTCTAGGCTTTCAACAACCAGAAATATGCTGAGTACAGAGAATTGCAGGTGAGTCACGGAATGCTTTGAGTTGGAAGTAACCTTAAGGATCAGTTGCTTCCAACTCCCCTGCCATGAGTAGGGACACCTTTTACTAGATCAGGTTGCCCAAAGCCCCATCCAATCTGGCCTTGAGCACTTCCAGGGATGGGACATCCACAACTTCTCTGAGCAACCCGTTCCAGTGCTTCACCACCCTCACAGTAAAGGATTTCTTCCTAATATCTAATCTAAACCTGCCCTCTTTCAGTGTAAAGACATTTTTCCCCTACATGTACTACATGAACTTGTGATTAGTCCCTCTGCTGCTTTCTTGTAGTCCCCTTTATGGACTGGAAGGCTGCTACAAGATCTTCTTGGAGCATTCTCTTTTCCAGGCTGAACAACCCCAACTCTTCCAGTCTGACTTCATAGGAGGGGTGTTGCAGCCCTTTGATCACCTTAGTAAAATTCCTCTGGACCTGTCTAACAGGTCAGTGTCCTTCTTTATTTGGATTCCCCAGAGATGGATGCAGTAATGCAGTTGGAATCTCAGGAGAGTGCAATAAAGAAAGGGTCACTCTACAGAGACTCTTCAGTGTTATGTCTCTTTGCAGATTGTGTCCCCCAGCAGGAAATCTTCCAGAGATTCATTTTTGTGCTTAAGAGCATGGAATAAGGGATGCATAGGCCAGAGATCCAGGGACCATCTTATTCTTCTAACACCCTCAGTAATGCTATCTGTTCTCAGCCATAACATTACCATTTTGAATAAGTTTTCAAATTTGCCCAACACCATGATTTTGCAAAGCTACATATGAAACTCATTTGTGCTGCCCTCTGAAGTACTTCTGAAAACACCCTGTTCCCATTTATCATTCAACATGCAGGTTTCTTTCACTTACTGTGTTCTAGGGTGTGCTCTCAGCTAACTAGTGAAAAACCTCTGCAGGATGTTTTGCTCATTAGAGAAACAATTTAATGTTAAAGAAATATTTTGCTTTCCATTTTAAAAAGTCTTTTTGAATAAATAGTATACAGTTTTTCCTGAGATGTACTTTGAGCTGCTTGGAAAATGAAGAACAGAGCCTTTCACTGAAATTAATGGGAAAGTTCAATGAAATTTGGATTAGACTCCAGTGATAAAGCAATCTGAAACAGAAACACCATTAAAAGATACTGGTAATGGAACTGTGAGTTTATTTGTCTGAAAAAACAGCTTGCGAGGTAATAAGTAATGAATTACTTCTAAGAAGTACATCTGTCTCTAAAGAGAAAAATGTCTTGTGGAATGCATTCTACATCTGTACTGATGAAATTATTAAAATAAGTACCTTTGAGATAGGAGTATATGTTATAAAAATGACCAAGCAAACATTGGACTAGGGGGCTTTTATGCTAATTAAAAGGTGGACACACACAGTAAAGAAACAAATTGTTAATATATGCTAAACACAGAAAATCTAGAAGACCATCTGACTCATTCTGTCAGAGAGAAAACATGTCTGCTTAATTAAAGGCTGTAATATTGCATATATGCTTGCAGGCAGTGATAAGGTAGCTAATCTAGCTTTTCCTGAGGTGCACTCTGTCTTTTTAGTGCTTAAATTTCAGCCTTAAGATTCCTCTAATGCTGCTGTTTGTATGGGATTGTTTGTCTGTGGCTGGTATGTAACCGATTCCCTGAGAGATAGATGCACCTCCAAATAGCAACTGCTTGTCAGGAAGACAGTTTTTCATACCTGGCTTTAATGCAGACCTTTATTATACAGACAGGTTTCTCAGAGGCTTGCGCTGTCTTATTTTTAATGAATAAAAAAAAAAACAGATGAGTGGGAAATGCTGTCATGCAGGCGTTCCAGATGAGACTGGGACAACATCGCATTTGAATAACCACCCGATGGATCCGTCAAGCTGAGCTGAGACATGCCTCAGCAGCCTCGACTCAAAATTGAGCCCTTGGATTGAGGGTGAGACACAGGAGTGCCCACAGCTTGTGTGTGCCTTGGCTCCCCTCTCTGCAGTGCTCCTGCTTGGGAGAGTGCTGGCGTTGGCACGGCTCTGTCCTACAGAGGAGCTTAATTGTGCCTTTGCTGTACTGCGCACAAACATATGGCTCAATGCCTGCAGGAAAACATCACAAACCGAGTTTTGCTGCAATAACATAAACATTATTTTGCATGAAGTAAAATCAATATTTGTTGTCTGAGTTTCTTCCCAGGATTTAAAAGCCAAGCATTGTTAGATTTCACTAAGTTTGGGGTATTTGCATTTGCTTCCTAGTCTACAGTTGTTTTTTATGGGGAAGCTGCAGTTTTCAGGGTTGTGCTCATGGATTGCCTCTGGATGTATGTACAGAATGGGAAATGCAGTCCCATAAAAGGGAGCTGGGGGTCCTGACAAACTGAACATGAGTCAGCAGTGCCCCAGCAGCCAGGAGGGCCAAGCATGTCCAGGGGATCATCAGGCACAGCGTCACAGCCAGGCAAGGGAGGGGATTGTCCTGCTCTGCTCTGAGCTGGGGCAGCCTCACCTCCAGTGCTGGGGACATTTTGGGTGCCACTCACATAAAAGGCATTAAGCTATTGGGGACCATCCAAAGGAGGGCCATGAGGATAGTGAAAGGTTGGAGGTGAAACCAAATGAGGAGCAGCTGAGGGTACTTGGTGTGCTCAGCCTGGAGAAGAGGAGACTGAGGGGAAACCTCACTGCAGTTACAATATCCTTGTGAGGGGAAGAGGAGGGGCAGGCACTGATCCCGCTCTGTGGTGACAGTGACAGCACCCAAGGGAATGGCCTGAAGCTGTCAGGAGAGATGTAGGTTGGATATCAGAAAAAGGGTTCTTTACCCAGAGAGTGGTTGGACACTGGAACAGAGTCCCCAGGGAAGTGATCACAGCACCAGCCTGACAGAGTTTGAGAAGTGTTTGAATGATGCTCTTTGGCACATGGTGTGACTTGTGGGGATGGTACTGTGCAGGGCCACGAGTAGGACTTGGTAATCCTTGTGTGTTCCTTCCAACTCAGCATATTCCGTGATTCTGTGATATGAATTTTGCTCCTAATCGTTGCCTGTATAAGATGTTGGGCTGATGGATAGCTGCCCTATAGAAAATCAAGTACCATAAATTCAAAGCAAAGCTGGCATGACGTGTACCTTCCTTACAAAGCTCACCCTTTTAAAAAAATTTTTATTTGAATAGGTACCAGTAGGACCAAGCCAGGCTCCCACAGGCTTTGCAGTGGTATACTTGTATTAATAGTGACTACTGCGCTCTGAGATGTGAATAGTGAAATTGGTGCAAATTTCACCAGAATTCATTGTTACTTTCCTTTTAAATGTCCAAGTCTCAAAAACACAAACTCCTTGGTGTGGAGCAACTTGCATGAGTGAGTGAACCTCCATGTGGGTCCCATGGAAGAGGTCAGAGAGCTGCTCTTGGACTTGAACTGTCACCAGCAAAGCAGCCAAACTGATCTGATTCTCTTTGTGCTTGAGCCATACATGTTTTCCCAAACAGATTAGCACTGATTAGCAATGAATTATCAAGCATAAAATGAGTTTCTTGGCTTCTAGCCACTGGACACATAGAAAGAGTGTATCTGCAGGAGGAAAATGAGTATCCACAGATGAATAAAACACTTGGATGTATTTGTTGTTGCAGGTTATTGCCAGCTCAGAGTAAGAGTGGTCATTGCCAGTTAAATAAAACACCGCTCTCCTTACAGTAAGCATATTGCTTTCTAGAAACAGGAACCCTTAAATAAAGTCTTTCTGCTTATCTATGGTTTTTTAATCTATTTTTTGCTGAATAGCAGAACAGTATTTGAGCACTTCTGTCATGCAGAAGCAATCTGCTCTTCAGACAGTGATGCTTAAAATGCTGATCTTGATGGTGCTGAAAACATGGGGTGAAGGAAAACTCAAGTCCCATCTTAAATAGGCTTGCAGATATTTGGCTACTTTAAGAGAAAGCAAAAGATGTGTAAAACACTTAGAAGCAATTTAGAGGAAAAGTAAGAGGTTGGAGTACTTTTAAGAGAAGCATTAATAAGAAACCACTTGTTTCTGGCAGCTGAAAAAGAAGGAAACTGGTCCACCTGATTATGAAGAAGAAAATGATCAGTAAGATGGTTGGTCTGTTAGGCTGTGGCCTCTGCTCTGAAATAGAAGGACTCTTGCTTACTTCCCTGAAAACAGGATGAGGGGGTGAGGCTTCTCTTAGCCAGCAGGAACATGCAAACTGCATCCTTAGCCCTTCAGCCAGTTTGTGTTAGTAATTCTAAGCAGTCTGATGCCAGGCACAATATCTCCACAGTTAACAGGTGTATTATTACTTTAATTATCTTTAACTACTAGGCATGCTGTGATACTGGGCATTGAGAGATTCTAATATACAGTAGGTCTGATAAAAACTGTTTGTCGTTAATAGACTCAAATGTATGCTTTTTTGCATAGAAGAGATGTTACTAGTTTGTTACTCATAATCTTGGATATACATGCTAATTAATTTGACAGCAGTCTTATGGTTGACATCTGAAAAAAAAAAAGTAAAAATATAGATGATGTCCTATGTTTGCTTACCAAAAGGAGAGTTTGATATTTTTAAAAGATAAAAAACCCCCAATATTTTTAACTGCTGTATGAAACCAGATAAAAAATTGGATAAAAAACCCAATTGTGTTTTCCTATGTGATTAACAGAAAGGTGAATATTTATTTCTTATTTCTGTATCTGTCTCTCAAGGAAGTACTTGCATGCTAATGAGGCAAAGGAGGGGAAAATGGTTATTCAATACTTTACTTTTTAAAAAAGAATTTTGCTTTTTCTGTTGTCTTTTGGAAAGAGACATTATAACAGAGATTTCACTGAATACCTCAAATTTTTATTAAACCAGATTTTGAAACAAAATTTTCTAGTAGATTAATGTATATAATCTAATACACATTCACTCATCTATGTTTCTTCTATTTATGCATTTGTTTTCCATGGCTGCCTCCTTTCCCTCTTCCCAAATATTTTCCTTTCTTTTTTTTTTTTTCCCTTTGGTTTGAAGCTGCTCAGAAATGTGTGTCAGTAGCATTAACTCACATCTTAAAATTCCAGCCTCCTGATGTCCTGTTTTTCAAAGCAATGGACTAATGAGAAAAAGATGTATGGCTTCAGCTTTTTATTTATTCCTAGGCTCACTGTGAATCCTGAGCCATGCGATTCACCGGTGTATGCTGGCTTTACTGTAAGATTCTCAGACACTTACTGTACTGGTATGATGTTTTCAGACAAATACAGATCTTGCAGGTGTGTAGCACTGTTTTCTCAGAGGTTTCTTGAAGAATTATAAGGGGCATCCATGTTGGGCAATGCACTAGTGTTCAGACATTTTTGAGGCGTTCAGACATCAGTGGTTAGCCCTCACTTGCCTTTAAGTGAATTCATTCCAAGAAACTTTTCATCTCTCTGTTTTCAGCAATATTATAAACACAGCCTTGCATGGATCTCTTGGCATAGGAGAGTGTACTTGGAGCAGTATGTTCATTGAAGATTTTTTTTCACTCTTCAGCCTTGTGTGTATCTTTAATGACCTGCCGTATGCTTCCTCTTTCTCTAATCTTCTGAGAGAGTCAGCAGGCACAAACTGTACTGAGAAAATTATACTATGCCACATTCTGAAACTGTAGGTTTGATTCCAGCCTGTCTGGTGGGACTGCTGCTAAAAGTCAGCATCTAAAGGAGCAGCTCATTTGAATTCTGGATGTACACACAAGCTAATATGAATGTGCTCAGAGACTGAAGGCTGATGTATCAAAGACACCGTTCAACACCACCTCAGGAATGTTCCTAATAGTGCAACCATTTTTTCTTTTCACTTCTGTCAAATTTATCAATGTCTGATGTCACTCTTTCACAAAGAGGAAGCCTATTAATATGTATAAAGTAAAAATAAAAGTTCATCCCTATGCATTAACATTTATTCATGGCAATTTTGCCTGAGATTATTAAATTCGTATGTCCCCCTCTTTTTCTTTCTTTCCATTCCAACCCTACAGAAAGTAGTACAAAATCTACCTATTTTTATTAAGCTGTATGTGCATGTGTACCCCTGTATCTGCAGTTATATGTGCATTATCTATACATCTCTCTCTATATATATACTTCAACACTAAGGACTGAATAAATTTACCCACTTTTTGTGTCTTACTGCTAGAGAATTTCCAAGAAAACTAATGACTGCTTACCTGGAGCTAGACTGAGCTATTAGGTGGGCACATAACTGCATTGCCCCAGGAAGTATATGTGAAAGGAATTGGACCTGAGAGTAGCATAGTTTGTCTTGCTTCTCCCTCCTCGTTTGTGAAATGAAAGGGTAATTTGCACTTCTTTTTCACGTGCCTTTTTCTGGTGCAAGTTAATTTTCCTGTGCATTGGGGCAGCATGTAAGAGAAGGAACCAAGCAACTTTCACCTCTCACCATCTCTTGGGGCCACAGTCCCTCTCTCCTGAGCCCAGATCATCCCCATAGCCAGGGGATGCCCCTGTGCTAGGCTCTGCCAGAGAAGGGACAATTTGATAAATTTTATCTCTGCGTAGAGCCAGCTATAAGGTTAAATGCTGCATGCTTCCTTGTGTGAAATATTTGCCTAGATTCTCCCCAAGAGGATCATCTCCTTGTCCCTGACCTTAGCTGCTTCATGCAGGGTGGGATGGGGCTGCATGCTCTCAGTGCCATGCATTTATTTGGCTGTCTCTCTGTCGGTTTAGGACACAAGGGTGGGTGAAGGGAGAGCATGCAGGATCTCATAGGATGTATGTCAGCACTTTCCCCACCTGCAGCTGGAGGGTACTATGCCACAAGTTAGGGTTTGCACTAGTTTTGGTGGAAACCAACAGTTTAAGCCACTGAATGAAGATCTTTAGTGAGGAGGCCGTATGTAGGGTGAAATTTTGCTGCAAATTCATGGAGCACCTCAAGGTAGCTTCCGAGAAAGGGATTGTAACTCCAATTCACATCCTTGGATTGATGCAGCCTGCAAACACTCTCCTTCAGCTGGGCTGGCCACTTTCTGAGGGACTGGAGCAGGTGAAGTGAGGAGATGGTGGTCAAAAGACAGAGTAGAGATTATATCTTACTGCTCCATAATTTTCCACACTCCTCCTCTGGCAGGGATATTTATAACAATTAAATTCCCCTTCATCCTCTTTCAGCTCCACACTGGGACCTGAAACCTGCAAACAAATGACTCTTTGTAAGGACTTTAATTTCAGGGATGCAAGTGCTTTCCACTCTCTGACAGGATGAGATGGAAGAGGAAAGACCAAAGAAGCTAGACTCCTATTCCAAGGAGTAAGTTTATAGCTATTGGCTCAGCCAGATCAAAAAAGAGCTGCTATTGCAGTAATCACTGCAAGTACCTAGAGGCTATAGTCAGGATTGGAAGGATGCTCCTTTGATGTTTTCCTAAAATAAATACAAATATTTTTTACTCTTTTAAGTTGAGTCAACAAAAGAGAAACTAACTGCTCTGTTAGCCAAAAGATCCCCAACACTACTTTGGTCACTTTTTCTTCTGCCATGGCTTAAATTACAGTTAAAATATTATCTTCATTTGTTCTCTTAGAGATTGACTGGAAGTTAGAGGCCAGAGGAGAGAAGAGAAGCAGACCCCGTGGCTTTAAAAAAGAACAAGAAGATTTTGGTTCCTGTTGACTTGTCTTCAGTCCTCTCCTGGCAGCATCAGAGGCTTCTCAGAGTGGTCTGCTATGTCCCTAGACATCACCCCATCACCTGGGGACAGCCACACTTGTCTGACACCTTTGTGCTGGTGACTCCTGTGCTATGTTGCCAAGTCCTGTTGGCTTTCCTGAATTCTGACTGAGCACCCTGAGACGCTTCAATCCAGCAGCCAACTGTCATCAGTAATAATTGTATTTACCATAGTTAAAATTAGTTTGTTTTCTTCAAAGTAACACTTGTCTATGCGTTTCTGTTCATGTGACTAACAACACAATTAACTTATATTTTTTCCAGATCTATACATTTACATGGCTGCTGAAGTCCCTGTGAGCTGGGCGATTTATAAGCCCTTTGTGCACCTTGCTTGTTCCACTCTGTAGGAAACTATAACCTAACCCTTTCCCTAATGGCATTAAAAGGTGCAATTAATCAATAAAAGGGGTCAGTTAATATTCTCCACACGAAAGTGCTGAACATCAGAATAATATGCTCTCTTGTGGTTGGCATCCCATAATTTTGTGGTTTAGTTAAAAAGGAAATTGGCAGGACAACCACAGTGTGCACCATGGGATTGCTGCACGGATCTGGGGCAGCTGTTATATCTGCTGCAGAGAAATGTTTTCTCTGCTGAAAGAGTTTTAAAAAATAAATAGACGAGTTAGTAGGGAGTAAAATTTTCTTTTCGTGGTTTGAGAAACTTTCTTTCTTTTTACTTCAAAGACTTAAATGGCACAAGGGAATCCCCTAGCAGCCATAGGCCCTGGGAATTAAATTTTCTCCATCTGTTCCCTATTCCCTAAGCAACATAGCACAAATCCTACTACCATAAATCTCTTTGAGCAGCCTCCTGTGGAAAGAGGGAAGCTTGATTAGTACACATGCATATGATTGCCAGCCCACATTTAGAAAAGTGGCCACTAAGAGAAATGTTGGCTTTATATTCATTACCATCCTGAAGCTCTCTGCACTGTATACATGACAAGGTAACATTTCCATTGCAGGAGGCAAGGGTTGAGATAGTCTTACCTGAAACCAAATCAATTAATTTGCTCTACAGTTCTCAAAAAATCCTTCTCTTAATAAAAGGCTGACCAGGCTTCAGCAAGTTTGGGGCTCTTATGTTTGACCAGTGCTCTACTGATGACCTGGAGTAGTTTACTGACAGATGCAGTCTTCCTAGGAATACATCATTTAAATGCTGTTTATAAAGTAGTTACTGTGAGTTTTTAACTGAAGTTGTCTTAAAATTTTTTCTTCAGCTGTTCTTTGAATTGGGAATATTTTTTTTCAGAAAATGCCATTATAAAGTGAGTTACTCTGTTCTTTCAGCTTTCTGGTGAGTAATTAAAACAGGCTCTTAATCTATTTGTGTGTTTTCTATCTGAAGCTGCCATGAACTTATGGCAGGTTTTCATCTCAGGCTGTTTTGTTTATATCTTAATGCTAATGTTTCATTTTGTTTAATAAACCACTGTTTTTTTCTGGAGCTGAGACCTTTCTGTAACACTCAGTTTCAAGAGGTCTAGCCTTGCTTACGGTTGACTATGGGTCATTTTGTATCTGACTTTTGTATGAGACTGTTTGGTACAGTGGTGGTTTAATTTTAAGATTTTTGGTACTTGTTCAGAAAAAGCTTTGCAGGATATGGCTGCATCCTCTGTTCCTTATTCACTCAGCTGCTCTTTTTCATTCACCTTTGAATTCCCTGTAATGTGATCCATGTGTGTAGACTATGTTTTATGGATGAAATGGATTGGCAAATTAAGCTACCTGGCTGTGGAATTCAGTTCCTCGAAGTGCTGTTCTGTATCTTTCATTCCAGTGCAGAAAGGGGAAATTGATAACAGATAATAGATTTGAGATATTGCAGGGCAGATTTTTTTTTTATCAGAGGTGCCCTAACAACGAAGAGATTCAGAAAGACCATTTTTGCAGAACTTCACAATTGTTGTCTGGACACAGGTGAGCCTAACATTTGTTTAATAGTTTGGGGTTCTTTTAGGGATATGGCTGAACAATCAAATTGAACTTCATGAACTTCATAAACAACCTTTAGAAATTGAGGGTCTGAAGCTGTTTGTACAAAAGTTCTCAAAAAGCCTAATTTATGATTTCTTAAATTAGTAAATATTATTATTCTAATTTTGATCAAGAATGGGATTGTCAAATTATGTAAATTGGTTATAAATAAGTTTCATGTGCAACTCTCAGTACACCAAAAAAATTTACTTCTTATATTTTGTTACAGCAATTTTTATTTAAAAAGTTAGTTTAAAATTAAAACACTGTGGTATTTTAAGCAATGTAACATATATATGGCTATTTTCAGGTAAATCCTGTGCTTAAAAATAACTAAAATACCAGTGACTGTAATTATACACTACCTTTGTTTGCAAGCTGTTTAGCAGATATGTATTCTGACAACTTTCTGTAAGAGGAGTATTCTACATATCACATCTGGAGTGGAGAAGGTGGAGACCTCATTGCAGTTACAGGAGGGGAAGCAGAGAGGCAGGCACTGATGTCTCCTCTGGTGACCAGGTACAGGACCTGAGGGAATGGCCTGAAGTTGTGTCAGGGAAGTTTGGGGTGGATATTAGAAAAAGGTTCTTCACCCAGAGGGTGGTTGGGCACTGGAATAGACTCATCAGGGAAGTGGTCACAGCATCAAGCCTGTCAGAGTTCAAGAAGCATTTAAACAATGCTCTGAGACAGTGTGATTCTTGGGGTGTCTTGTGCAGAGCCAGGAGTTGGACTTTAATTATCTTTGTTTGTTCCTTCCAACTTGGCATATTCTATATTTTATGATTCCATTAAATTTTTCTGTCTTTTTTCCCAACTGCTACTTCTCTTAATGACAATCTTGCAACCTTTCCCTGAGTGAAAACCAACATACCCATGCTCATCATAATAAGTAGCAGAACTGTGGTGTCTTTGATCTCTAAGAGTTGAAGAGCAGCCCATTGTGCAGAACACTATACAAACACTGCACAGGTCCCCAGGTAGTTCTGGAAGGAGCATCCTCACTTGCTCCAAGCATGTTAAGAGTGGGACACTGGCAACAATAAAATGGCTAAACCAACATCAAACTCTCTCTCTTTTTCTGATAAAGTGAACATCACTGTCATGAAGATTCCCTGTGACTCAGTTGTCTTGTTCTACAGTGCCGGAGGGGCAACACTGGACCTCACCCAGGTCATTAGTGGCAGTTGCACTGGCCTTGAAATCATCAGCAAAAATATGTTCATTCCTTATGAAGCTAGCTGTTTCTTGATTTTCTGGCCTCTATTCCTCAAAATTTCCAATGAGTTTGTAAAAGAAGATGGCAATAAAAAATACTTGGATGGATTTTTCGAGTAATAGCTTGTAATATATTTAATGATTCTTTTCATTTACTGAATAACATTTAAGGTAAAATCTCATTCCAGACATACACAATTCTGCTCTTAGTGCCGTTTCTATTTTACAGCAATTTCTTCTTGTAACAAGATCTATTTTATGAGGGTAGCTTCTTAAAATAAGTTACTTTTTCATTTGCAGTTTGTTAAATTATAGCAGTTTCTGTATGGGAGCCTTTTATTTGGCTACAGTTTTAGATAAATACATTATTTATGAAAATAAGCATTTCTCCTTATAATGTATCAGGAAATAGTTTGCATAATCCCCAGCTTCTTGCAGAAATCCAAACATGATTAATTTCCTTTTCACAGGTTTTGATGGAGTAAGAACATAAGAAAGCTGATTCAAAATACACCCTCTGAGGCCAAACTTGACCTCTTCTCAAGCACTTCTGCGAGGCTCAAAGAGGCTGATCCACAGGGACTGATGTCAAAGGAAGGTGCTCAGGGTCCAGGGTCTGGGATGCTGAATATGGCACTTTTTCAAGGTGAAATAGCAACACAGAAGGAAGATATTTTTAAAATAAAAGTACTTGCCTGATTCTCCTGTCACTGCTCAATGACATGCATTTATGTATACTATTTAAAGCTGTGTTAAATGCAAAAATATGTGTAGTCTGTGACACTCAACAGATATTAAAAGATCCCAGTCTGTGGTAGTCATTTAACTTGCTTTTTAAGACTTTTGAGACTGTTCCACATTTTCTATGCCTTTTAGTACGAGCTGAAAGCTGGATTGTGGTGATAGCTCAGAGAGCTTTCCTTTTTTTATCTCTTCCCTTTCTCCTTCGTCCCCCCTCACCTTCCTCTTTCCCCTATCCCTTCCCTCCACTTCCCTTTTCTTCCCACTTATTAAAAGAAATGAGGACTGGTTATTTTCATTATTATTTTATACCAACGCTGAGTTGAAAACATTTGTAGTTGTTTAAGTGCTTAAGGAGGATCTGCTTCTTACCTCCGGGTAAGACAGTAAATTCTACCATGTGTTGACTTCGTCTGTTATCCCTACCATTTTCCACATGCCTGAGGCATATTTACTCAGACAGACTCTCTCTTTGCTAGGAAATCTCCAGCGAAGGTCAGCCAAACAAGCAGCACTTACTCAGGAGCAATGTGCTGGGTGTGTATGTGTGAACGGCAGGTCAGTGACATGTGCTGAGGAAACAAAGTGGGAGCACCCCTTTCCTTTTCAGCTCCTTCATGAGAGTAACCCTGGCTGCAGAACTGAAGAGCTTTCTTTGCTCTGCCATCTGCGCTCCAAGTGAGAGTGAAGTCCTTCCCAAAACCTGACTCGAGGTCTTCATTCTCCAAACCTTTGAAACCCTAGTTTTTGCTAATTTTAGGAGTGAACACTGGGCCAAATCATGCAGTGGGGGATGAACTATTTGCTGCATCCACTCAAATGCTATGGTGCAGACCCAAAGTCTGGCATCCAGCAAGGGGTCTAGAGACGGACACTTGAGGGCTGTGTCTGCATTTCACTCCTCTCCTGATGTTTTGCCTTTTCCTCCCTGAACCAGGCATTAAATTCAGCTGGCAGGTGAGCATGAGCCCCTACAAAACTGCATGTGATATGTGCAGTCACAAGGTGGGGGGTGGGCTGCAAAGGTGAGCATATGAGTATATTTTTATGGGGAGGAGAGAACCTGCCATAGGAAGAAATCGTGCAAGTTGTGTAAGTCACATTGAGCAAATGAGATTTGCCTTTCCCCGTGGCCTCTGAGTGCTAGGAAAGCTCTCCCTAACCACAAAGCTCAATATTCAAATGTCAGTCCTTGCCTCACAACTAATTCACCTTAACAGGGTTATATATGTGAATAGCCTCACTGGGATCAAAGGAGTTACTTACCTGCATGCAGTGTCAGGCACACACATTTGCAGGATCAGGCCCTCCAGGCACACAGCAGCTTTCATAGCCCTGCACGTTGCTAAGCCACAATCTGATGTCAATTAAGGAAAGTGAAGAGAAGCATATGCTTACATGGCAAGAGTGCTGCAGAATGGTTTAAAGCGTTAAAGGTTTAAATCACACCAAGGCTATAAAAATCAGCTTTGTTTATGGACTGGTGCAGAGACCTATTGTACTTTATATCGATCAATCCATTGAACACCTGGTTCAAAATGTTCAATTGAAAGCTGGGGAAAAGTGCTAAATTGAACAATCTAAGTAACCTGTGAACCTGACAGTCATAAATCAATGGAGATGTTATACACAGTTAACCCTAACCAGTTAGCAAGTTGTACCAATTATTTGCTGAGTTACCTGGTTAGGAGCTAGTTCAGTGTTTCAGAATTGTTCTAATTCAGAAAACATCTTTTGTGCTGAATGACCCTCAGTAAACAGTACCAGATTCACTGAAGATTTTCTACCCTGCTTCTGGGCCAGAAAAACCTTGCTTGAGTTTCAGTTTGGAGAAGAGGACATTTGAAATTAGGAGACAGGTTTACAATAACTGCCAACTTCGGGGGGCTTAGAAAGTGTGGCTACAAAAGATGAAGAATCCACTTTTCAAAGGTGCTTTATTCTATGTGGAGGGTTATTCATATCTGTATGGGCTCTGACAGACACTGACTTTTCTGATGCCAGTGCTGTTTGTTACTTTTGTTCACAGGTTCTTTGCAGACTTCAAAGGACTTTGGTTTGCTGGCCCACCTGGTCTTTTATCTGCCTGGCAACATTTGTCTTTTATTGCTTCCTAAGGCCAGTAAATATGCTGAGTTTTTCAGGAAGGCTTATAAGAACTTCTTGTTTCGGCTAAACCATTTTGCTTTGGGTTAATTGCATACACACCTCTAGCCCTCTATTAGCTTTTACATTATTTTATCCTTTCAGCTCAGGCTGAAAGGGCTTCAATCACCTGGGTTACACATATAACTTAAAAAAAAACCAAACTGGTGAGATATTGGCGCTTTTTTTTTTTTTTTTTATCCTGCCCTTCTTGGAATGTCTCCAGTGTTCTGAGACTTAGCAAAAAGCAATATCCATGGCTTGGAATTTTCTTCAGCCAGCCTTTTTAAATCTCTTGGTTGTAAATCATGCAGGTTTGCTGATTTGAATTGCTATGTAACATTCTCCTGATTAACTGGAATGAACAGCATTACATTGTCCTCTTAAGGCAGAACTGATTTTGTCAGTTTTTTTTCTTCAAAGAAAAATCAGATTTATTTACAGAACATACCAATTTTTGCATATATTATTAAGATGGGTACAGTTGTGTGTGTTCAAGACCACAAATCTTTCTTGTTATCCTTAACTTTGATGAAAAACCTTACTTCTTGCTTCCATCCTTATTAATTTTCTGTAGTTCTTATCTTCTGTCTAATTCACATTCTAATAAATGCCTTTTTTTGGGGCATAATTATTTTGATTTACATAGCTGTTTCGCTTTTATGCAAGTCAACATTTAGTCCAGCTTTCATTCTTTTTTTTAAACCTCTGGTAAAATGTTTTTAAACACTTTCCAGTTATTATCCACATTTCCTGTCTAATTTCTTTCTCCCAAATGATTTAGCTCATAATTGTTTTCAGCTTTGCAAAATTGGCTCTTGCAATCCATCAAATATACATATTACTGGTCTGGACTTAATTCTGATTATATATAATAAACAGAAGCAAATCATGATCACTTTTATCTAAACTACTGCTGATTTCTCAAGTCAATTTCTATAATATTTTATTTTCATCTATATGGATAAAATAATGTGATACAGCATTCCAAAAGTGTTGGATGCAGCACTTTTTAAAGGAACTTATAATTTATGGCTTATTCCAAGGATATATTAATTTGGTGGCATGAAAACTCCAAACCATGCTATTCATATTGAATTGCTGACACTGCATGGTTTATTTTTCTTCTTGTTTTATGGATACTTAGTTAAGGAGATGGTTTTCCTCTTCTTCTGATAATTACTTGCATAAGGCATTAATAACACACACACAAAAAACCCATGCCTTTTTGTACCTCTTTTGTCATACAGCACTGTACAGACTAAGAATCACTTATGTCTTTGAGCCTATTTCCTAGTTTTTATCATATTTCTTCTGCCCTATTTTCATGACTAAATGGATTTTAGAAGGAGAGAACTAGCTCCCCAAAGAATCCTTCCCAAAGAAAAGGAATGGATAACAAGCAGAATTTGTTTAACAGCTCCACCCCAACTGATATTTTTAAAAGGCTATCGTGCCTGTCTCATTTTTTCATGCTTTCTTGTTACTCTCATTAATAGATTGTCAGATGGTAAGGTGGATCAGAGAGTCAGGCTTCAGTACCACATGTACCCTAGAAATCAGGAAACTGGTTATTGAGTGGGAGACACTGCTAATTTTGGTGGCTCTAGGATCTGATGCTGTATTGCTACTGTTAACAGACAAAGTTGGAAGAAATAGTCAGCTTTGTGCCCTGAGATAGGCAAGATGATCTCATTTGGAGTGTGTTTTTTGTATTTGTTTCCTGCTAGGGCTTTTTTAGAATACCTTGAAGCTACCTCACTTATGATTCTGTTCATCTTTGGTTTGTTTATGTTAAACACTTAGAATACAATTGTATATTTTTTAACTTGAAATCCTATTATATTTTTTTGTGCAGTTATGATTTCATCTTTCAAATTAGATCAATGTTCAACAGAATTAGTCGATTTACATTGTCAAAAAAGTATTTATCTTCAAAATCCTCTGCTTTTCATAAAATGGCCTTTTTCCTTCAGGACTGTCACTATAATTAATAACAATAAAAAGATATTTTTCTGTGGCCTCTAAATGCTCAGGCAAATGCATCTCTTGGAGAATGGAGATTTGTGAAATTACTTTTTGATGAAAAATGTAGGCTCTCTAGTGCCAAACGTTTCATGAATACATGTCAGTCTTTGCCACATGTTATTTTTGTTCCTTTCAAAAAGCTGAATATAAACTGTCCAGCTCCTTCCAAAATAATATACTTCTATTCATCTGTTTGAAGAAAACTTTTCTCCCTGAAAATTTTTTGTACCATCTCTTCCATTAGAAGACTAGTGTGCTTAGCATTGCCAACTGGATTAACTAATAAGATAGTTATGTGACACTCTCCTGCTTTCAGAAGCATCTGGCCAAATGAGAACTGGGCAGACTAGTAATGATTTTCGTGGTGGCAATATTGTTGTGTCAGTAGGCATGGAGTGATGGACCAGTGGTAGGTGAAAATATAAAACAGAGAGTGTCAGGTGATAGCCACATGTAACTTGTGGGCAATTGGGCCTGAAAAGCTTTGATGACCCTCACTGTACTCAGGTGAGGCAGGGCTCCAAAGGGAGGGTGAGAACTTCATACACACTGCCTTTGCTCATATCAGAGTACTGCAACAGGCTTTAAAAGCTAAGGTGATAGCACTATTCATTGTGTTACTCTGAGGGGCTGCCCTCTGTGCTCAAAGAAGTTTGTAGGAAGTCCTGGCCTGTAGCTGCTTGAGAAAAAAAACTATACTTATTCACTGCAAAATGATGATGATTAAACTGCAGCTTTAGATGTAGGGCTTCCTCAGGTGATGCAAGAAATCACACTAAGTGGACACCAGAGACTGGGCAGTGAATAAGGAATGTTCATAGTAACAGTATTTCTCTGGGAGAGATCAGTGAACACAGCCCTTTCCAGCTTCCACACACTGGTGGGAGAAAAAACCTATGGCTTAAATTTTAGCAGAGCAGCCAAAATAAATTTCTAAGGATTATTTCCAGTTCAAACTTTGCATGACCCTTTTCCTGCGAATGTTTGCCTATTCCCCTGTAGCAGTACAACTTGTGGAAAGCAGAGCTTACAGATATGAGGGCAGATCACACTGGGAATAATGACAGAGTGTACAAGGAGGAGGCCAGAAGCTTGCTCTTCCTGCACTCATCCATCCCCCTGTATGAGATTGCTGGTTATGCTGCTCACATACCAAACCAAAACATATTAATCCTCAGGAAATAATGCCGTGGGAGATTATCAGGTGTACTGGGTCTGAGTGAGATGTAGTTAATTTCCCCAGTAGCAGCCCTCAGAGTTCTGTGCTTTGTATTGGTGGCTAGAAAGGTGTTGAGAATAGACACCAGTGTTTTGGCTACAGCTCAGCAGTGCTCGCACAGCACCAAGTCTATCCAACTTTTTTTAGGAAAAAGTTTTTTATGGAAAGGATGATAAAGTACTGGAATCACCTGCCTGAGGAGGTGGTGGAGTCACCATCCCTGGATGTGTTTAAAAAAAGATTGGATGTGGGACTCAGTGCCACGGTTTAGTTGAGGTGTTAGGGCATGGGTTGGACTCGATGATCTTCAAGGTCTCTTCCAACCCAGGATTCTGTGATTCTGCAATTCTGTGAACATTCTTCCCTGCCCAGTAGGTTGGGGATGGGAAAGATTTTAGGAAGGGACACAGCCAGGACAGCTGAGCCAATCTGACCAGAGGGATATATCATACCATAGGATGCCTGCTCAGCAATAAAAGCTAAGAGAAAAGAGGAGAGGAAGCATTTGCTATAAAACTTGTCTTCCAAAGCAAACACTATGTATTCTGAAGTCCTACTTCCCAGGAAGTGGCTGGTCATTGCCTGCTCATGGGAAATGGAGAATAAATATATTGTTTTCCTTTGCTTCCATGCATAGTATTTACTTTATTAAACTGCCTTTGTCTTGATCCATGAGGTTATTTTTTCATCTTATTTTCTTCCCCCCTGTCCTGCTGACAAGGGGAGTGATAGAGTGTCTTGGTGGGCACCTGACATCCAACCAGGTTCAGCTCACCCCACCAGATCTGCTTGAAACCTGCTAAAACACAGTCATTGAGCTATTGTTTGGGTCAGTGCAAATAAATATTTAACCAAATCACCTTTCAATGGCTAACCCTGCTGGCTGATATCTAATTTACTTTCCCTTGTTTCACTTGTCTTTGGATTTAGGACAAGAAGCAATAGAGAGCACCGTAAAATCAGAGAATAATGTGATTTGAAAGTGCAAAACATATTCCATAAATAATCTGGTTTGTGTAAGAATAATTCTTGGTATGGGAGTTAATTAACAATCAAGTCATGTCTGTGCTCCTTCCTGGTGGCTGCAGTAATCTTCTTGCTTGGTCCAAAGAGCTGAACATAAATAAGACTGTAACTAAGTGTATGGTGTGAAGGAGAATTTGGCATTTGGGAAAAACAAATTTAAAGCAACCCCAGAGTATTACTATAAAGTTTTCCCTTTGCAAATGCTGTCACAGTTGGCAGAAAGGAATCAAGACACACATTTATAATTTAAATGCAAGCTTGATCATCGAGGACATTTTTTTCAGACAGATGTGGATCAAATATGTCCACTAGGTTACAATGCTGAGACCACCCAAACTTTTGCTAATGCTGGTGTTTACATAAAGAGTTAGAAACAAGCTTCTCTCTAATTAGAAAGCCAATACCTAACGAGACATTAACTTCTTATATACCCTGTAGTCTAAATGTTAATAGCTTTGACCTCCTTCAGTTTAATCTTAATCTCTTTGATAGAGCAAATGAACTTTGGGTTATATTTTACCAGACTGTTCCCTTTGTTTTCTTCCCCCCCTTATATTTCCAACAGTGACTATGTCACATATTGCAGACCCAAATGAAAGCCTGTCTTCTTTTTCAATCAGTCATATCACTAAGTATATGAGCAGGAAAACCCTTGTGATTGACACTGCTTCAACAAAAGCAGATTCAGTTTGCAGATGATAAGAGGCAAAGTCATACAAGCAGTGTTTACAAAGCAGTGAAGGAGAGAAAAAAAATTAATGATAAAAGGACTAATCTTATTGTTTTACTAGATGAGAGAATGGTTCTTTGTGTTTACTCTAGCAGAAGCCGACAGATTGTCTCCCACCTCCCTTGTACACTTTTGGCAGCTAAATAATTTCCAGATTCTGTATCAAATGCTGGCTGGTGGATAAAAAAAGGGGCTCTGGAATGCCTGGGAAGCCCCAGAAAACAGAGGAGTGCCTGCACATGATAGCATGGGCATGCATTACCTACATCAATGCTGTATAATTGAGTATTACCTCCCTTATGAAAGGGGAATGAGGTGTAATATCAATGGAAGCAAGAGCCTTTAAAGGAAACAGAAACAAAGCTATGTGAAAACAGTGAACTGGTTGATCTGATGTGTTTTCTGTAGCATGGCAATCTCACTGCTAACAGCAACATTCTTTGTGATTTCTTCCCTCTAAGGGTGACCAGACCCATGTCAGCTCTAATCAAAAGGAGTCCCAGCTTTCAACCCACACTCCTGATGCTGGAGTGCTTTTCTGGTAATATGATCGGCACGGGTCAATGCAGCACCATTTCCATTTCTTGCTGCCAAAATGCTGGAGGGGGATGACTGGAACAGGTTCACAGATTGGTGGACTAGTTTATGTTGGAAGGGATCTCTGGGCATGACATGGCCTGAGCACTGCCCAAAGAAAAGCTGGCTTCAAATCGAGATTGTCCAGAGCATTTCTGATATTCACAACTGGAAGGCAGCAGGGTGGCCCACTGTGTTTTTTCTCAGGACAGCACATCTGTACAGAAATCTGTTTTAACCATGTGTAATGGCTGCTATTGACTGCACAGGAGGCAGGACAGAGAATTAAAATCCAGGACAACCTCAACAGGAGAAGGGCAGGGTAACCTTGCTTTCCAGCTCCTCTGCTGTTCATTAGTTTCATGGCTTAATTCCTATCTCTTGCTAGCAGGGCCTGGCAGCTTTGTCCTTTCAGCAGCTGAAGTCACGCTGCCTCACCAGCATTCACCAAAGGTTGCTGAACAAATGTTGCCAATTTCTTTCTCTTCAAGATGAAGCATGCCAACTCAGTTATGTCCTTCGGTGAGCATGAATGTCTAGCTGTGAAATAATCAGTCGTTGTAGTCTCTATTGAGATGTGATACGTTGCTCAGACAGTAGGTAAAGCAATACAAGGCAAGAGAAAACTGGTTTGATGATTCTCCCCTAAAAGTCTCTATGGAGTATGTTCAGTGTGTTTGTCTAATCTAGCTGTCCCCACAGGCAGTATGAGAAGCAGCACTGGCACTAAGGGAATAGCACACACCTCTTGTTTCATTGAAACATTTAATTTCATCCCATTCTGCCCCACTAAAAAGACATAGACACTTTTAAAGAACATTACTTAAGTTAAAGAAAGGACTCTGTTGGGAGAAAAAAAATTACTTACCAAGTGATGAAATGTATGCAATTTTAATGTTAACCAGAACAATTGCAAATTATGGCAAATAATATAGTTTCAAAGTGAGGAAATCCAAAAATGGCATTCTTGCATGTATTACTGAGTTGTGCTCAAATTACTGGTGTTTAGCAAGTTACCAAACATCAGCAGAGACACAGGAACTGTATTAACATATGCCTTCAGTTTATGGAAAATGTGAATATATTTTGTTTATAGTGGAAGTGTCTTTTACTGTGTGCTAAGGTAAGTTAATGCTTTAAATATATATTTATTTGTTGCTAGTAAATGCTTGCATATTGGATGCATTTAACATACCCATCACTGTTCAGGAGATGTACAGCAATTTGTTAATTTGTGGAAAGGTGATCTGGTGGCTGAGCTCTCTGTCACATTTGTGCTGCTTCACACTCACAACTTATTCTTGCAAACCTCCATGAATTAATAAATAAGGATCCTGGCAAACTAGCTTTCAATGATTTTTCCATGGCATCTGCATTGACAAATAAAGATGTGAAACATTTTGCATTGTCAATTGCTAACAGTTATGGTTCTCCTCTGGTACATTAGTTAGAGTAATTTGGGTTTTAGAACAAAAATGAGTTTCTATATCACAGACACACAAAATGAATACCAGGGAAATCAATCAAAATGTAATAAACTTTTATTAAAAAAAGACATCACTCTCTGGCAATTCATAAAACAAGTCTCCAAATCTGTATAGACAGTACAAATAAACGTAAAATGATTCTTTAAGGGCATAATGAAGGATTCTGTCAACAACAATAAGAAAACAAAGCATAGATATATGTTTGTGAAAGAAATCGCACATTTTCTCTTTTTCATAAAGCCTTTGGCATTTCTTTTTGATAAAGAAAGAGTAAAAGATCCAAGAAATGAGTTCCCAACCTGAGCAATGTCTTTTTAGTTTCTTCTTTCTATTCTATTAAATTTATCATTGCTAATCAGAATGGGTCTTTATACTCTATGAGGATTTTTGGACTTGCTGGAGTACTTTAAGCTAATCCTAAATATCTGGGACTTGACCATATACCTAAGTCCAGTAGAGTTCTACTCTGTTCCTAGAGTACTATTTCTGTATGACAGAAGCCTCCTTTTTGCTTAAACAATATATTTCAAGCTAACCCTTTTCCAAAAATTACAATTTTTAATTCTATGAAATGTTGCTGGTATAATGTATGTTATTAAAATCACTGTTCTTTATTTTGTTTTCTTTTTGAGTTCATTTTAAGTATAAAGTTACCAAAACCCTACATTATATTTGGGTCAAAAGATAATCAGTTGAAAAGGGATGTTTATTTAATAATTATCCTTAGAAAATGAATATGAGGGCAGAGGGGTGAATTGCAGGTCACTTAATCAGAATTTGAGCCTTATATTAATTGAATGCTTGGATTTAACTCCTAACTTGCAAAAGACCTCAACTTTTGAACTGGCAGTACCTAAAATGAAATGGAATCTATGTTTTAGGAGGTATTTATTTTAGAGCAGGTTTAGGGAGTAGGGAAAAATTGCCATCCATAATGAAAGAAAAATGAGCAATACCTGAATGCTTTCTGAAAAAAAAAAAAAAAAATGGAAAAAACAAGGCTCAGAGTTGAGCAAGACAAAGGCCTTTAGAGATCTTCCATTCTGGACCACGCTGAACTTTGCACTGCTGCTACCTGGTCATCACCTCAGTTCCTCTCATATTCATGGTATTTTCTTACACTCCCTCCCTCTCATCCTCCTTCAATCCTTCTTTCTTTCTTCCATTACTCTGAATACCTTAATTCGCTTATTTGTCAGAATTCAGACAAGGTGACAATTAAAGATATTTCCAATTTGGCAAAAAAAAGACTTTTTCTTCAAACTTGTCTTAGTTGCTTACTCAAATTTTTATTTTCATCTGTTGCTCCCCGTAACAGCTCTCTGGGTGAGTTCAATATATTTTCCTTCCCTGTGCTGAAGCCCTTGAGAATTTCTCCCTACTAGCTACATAAGAGTTTCATTAGCTCCCAAATGGTTTCAAATTTTTGTCCACATCCTTATGTTCAGATACTAATCATCCACATGGCAAATCCCTCTCTTCATCAGACACCTGAAAGTGCAACCTTACTGCTTCAATATAAAGCCACATCAGTACTCTGTAGTTTATTGAGGAGACTGTTTCTTGTGCACAACAAAGGAATAAAAGCATTATGCAACAGAAAAATTGTGGTCTTCATTTTTAAATCTGAATCTGAAAACATTAAGTGCAAAGTAACTGTTAAATATGTAAACATTAATGTGATTGACAAATCCTGAAATGTAAAAGATAAAGTACATAAATGCACACCTGGCTGCCTGCATGTTTGTATTGCAAATCAGCTGTTAATAAACCTGGCTTTCTTTCAATAGGAAATTTTATATTTCTTGTGAAACCTAAACACTGGCAACTTTTTAATAACTGGTTGAGCCATTCTTCTCCTGGTTTGTTTGTTTGTGTGTCAGTTGTTTGTTTTTCTGTTAAAATATCATGCCCCTGTCTCCTTTTAATGTTGTTATTATTGATATTATTGTAAGGGTAAAATTAGTGTTATTATTGAGCACAATGCAGACATATACACAAACATATATAAAAGGTTGCCTTTCCTTCAAGGACAGACCCAGAGACCTGAAAAAAAAAGCAATTCATGCAGTCTTCTAAATCTGAATGTTATTTGACATTCATCAGAGCCAAGAGGTACTCAGTACATTTAAAGTCAAAGTGCCTAAATAAAGAATTAATAGCTCAGTATGAGGCACCTCTTTTGAACACCTGAAGGTTATAAGAAATGAGGACATGGATCTAGAATGCAAATTGTTATGCCACTGTTGCTGCTGCTGTAATGAGCTAACTTTGTTATTATGTTTGCCAGGTAACTGCAATCTTTATAGAGACCAAACATATCAAAGGTTTATTTTGTTGCATTTATGGTATTAGGAATTGATGGAGCATGGGTTAAGATAAAGCATTTGGAGCACTAGGTAGAGCTGTATGTGGGAGACTTTGGAAGCGGATGACTCAGAACTCCTACACTAGAGCTTGCAGAGCTCATCTGTGATTTTGGACTTGAATTTGCCTTTGTTCATTTAAAGGAGAGTGGGAGGTCAGACCTCCAGCTGTTTTCTGGAAGCTGCACAAGTACTCCTCCAAGCCATAGCCAGTGACAAGAGCCCAAGAAGACTCATGGCCAAATACTGCATGACCCTCTGCATTGCTACCCTTGTGAATTTGGCTCTTGGCTTGTTTTGGCTTTTGTTTTGTCTTGCACCTAGTCCTGGGACAAACCCTCAGCTCTGCCCTGCTCCGGTCCCACTTCATGCTGCTCAGACCTGGGGACCTCTACTCATGAGACAGCAATGAACAGAACTTTGCAAATGTGAGATCCTGCTGAACAAAAAGGGGGAACTGGTTTCCTTTTCTCTTTACATATTCCTTTGTGCCAAAATAGGCTTTGGTGTCAGCAACACAGGTTTGTTCAGAAAAAGCATTTACTTCATCAGTACTGAGTTTTCATTTACTAATTATACTGTTTGGATACTGCAGATTCAGCAGTGTGTTTCAAAAAGTGGCATAAGCACCTCGAAGGATTGCACTGAGAGAGCTGAGGGGAGAGATCTCAACCACAGAAAGCAGAGCTGGTGACACATGGTTCTTTCCTTATGGCTGAGGACTGTTGGGTGGCTTACTTAAGCTTCAGATGTGTCTGGAAAAACCACGTATTATTTTGCACTGTGACACCTTGACAGCAACAAATTCTTGCTGTTTATTACAAATTGATATTCAGACTACCTTCTCAGGGGTGACTTTAGTAAACAATGAAGTCAGATGTTGATAAATGAACATGGGACCCAGGAAAAAGAGGTCTAAATCTCTCTTGGGATGTGCTGCATCATGTGAAAGGTAAAATAACATACTCCATCTGTGAGTAAGGAAATAAACATGGCACTGAGCTGCTACTGTGAGTCTGTGCATGTGAGAAGTATATTAAAATCTTGTCAAACAAGGAACCTGGTTTGTGAAAAGATGTTCTATTTTGTTTCCTTGCATAAAATATCTGTAAACATAGCCCTTATTTGAGAAACACTGATCCATTTGTCAATGTTTGAAATATACAACAAGGACGTGACAAAATCAGAGATAAGACCCAAGATTTTATTTTTAGTTTATATTAATTATTTTTATAGTTTTAATTTTATTTTTAAGTGGCAAACCTAGAAATGTACAGGAACTTTCACATAATGCATTTCATTGCTCTCAATCATTTCTATTCTGACTCAAGCCTACTCATTCTTTGAAAAGTGTATAAAACTTTGGGGGGATGTGTGTTCAACTATTTCCTAAATTATAGTATTATTTACTTGTAAAATAGCTTAGAGTTCACTAGAAGGTCCTGTAAAATGAGTTTAAAAAGCACCCCATCTCATTTAGAAATGGTGCACAAAGTAAGTAGTGAATTTAATTATATCTTTAGAAGTTTAGAATCATTTAGAATGAGGAACTGATTAGAGCTCACATAAATCAGTGGAGAAACACAGAATGACAGTCCATATTTGTAGACTCTGGGACACATCCTCCAAAAGGGAATGATTTGAAATGTCACTGAAAATGCATTTAGACCCTCATTTAGTATGAAAGTGTTTTGAAAATCATTGATCTAGATCACACTTTTTTGTATTTGCAATGTCAAATAATGTGTGTTTTCTGCATTTGTGTTCTTGTCCCCTGTAGCACTTTTTTTTTTTTAATTTTTGTTTTTTTTAAGCTTGTAATCTGTAGAAAAGAGACAACTTCCTGTGGGCTGCTGCATTCCTTTCTTCATTGTAAATCAATGGATTTTATTAGGTCTAAGCAAAGCTTTGCTGTTCCTTATACTCATCTATCCACAGCTGTGTTTTCTAGGACAGAGGAAGTGAAAAAATGGTACCAGGAATATGTTCTACATAGCAGAGAGAAACCTGGCTCATCTGCCTTCCATAGCAGTGAGCTGCTCTCCTGCTCACTTGTGGCAAAGCCATTACTGAGCCCTAAACCAGCCTTAGCCATCAGCTTCTTAAAACCAAGATCTGAATCAAAAGAAATATCAAAATCCCCTTGGACAGTGTTTCAGTGTGAATATCAGATGGTCAGCCTAAAATCCTTTGAAGAGCTCTTGCACATTCCAAGGTAGTGGTGCAGCCTAATAACAGTGCCAGAGATGAAAGGTTTGGGAGGTTTGATCCGGCAGCTGGAAAACAAATTGTACTACGTGAGGCTTAAAGAGTTCAATCTCTTCAGCTTATCTGAGAGGAGACACAGAGGTGGATTGATCATGTCTAGGTGCTTACACACGGGAAAGAGATCCAATAGCAGGGTGTTTTTGAGCTTGTTGACAAAGACCTGACAAGATCTATTGCAAAGACTTAGACAATTTAGGCTTGAAGTTAGTCATATCTTTCTAGCAGAGAGGATAATTAAACTAAGTAACAGTCTCCTAAAAGGGCTGGAGGGGGGACAGGACAGGGATGGCTCAACATGGATTTAGATCTTTAAAGATATACGTAATTAAATCCTTCTATGAGATATAATTTAATCTACCTCTGGGCTATATTCTGTGTCCAGTAGGTCCACAGACTTAGGTGGAATTATTGTTTTGGTACTTTCTGATCTTAATGCTTATAAATGTATGAATCCTTTATTCATGTCCTCTTTCTGTGGACCAGGGAAAGGATAATAAATTATGCACAACCCCAAGAGTGCCCACAACACCTGGAACTCTGTGTTAAGACAAGCACTGCAACCAAAATTTATCAAGACTTCAGGAGATCAGTGAAAAGATTTCCTTTATGCAATGGGGAGATGTATTCTCAAGGCTCATGTCTTTGTTTGCTTTTATTTTTTTGTCTATGTCATTTAGAAACATCAGAGGTGGCTGCAGCTGGAGACAGGGCAACAGATGGATAGACAGCAGATGCAGAATTCTATTTTTCATTTATTTGCTCAACAGATTTCCAATTTTTATTTTCTAAGTTAAATCAGAAATTGGGTTATATTGCTTTTATTTTTGTAGTTAATCTGAAATACTTTAATGTTTACTTTTCACCTGTTTCCTATCCAAAAGTGCTTGCTTATTTGAAGTATTTTTTTACTCTTTTTTTGTTTCCTCAAACTAAAAGGCAGGGCTCACTTAACTATTAAGCCCTTTCACTCTATGTAGAGAAGAATTATGAAAGTCTGCATCATACCTGTAAGAATAGATTTCCTGAGAAGGTGAGAAAATACTGCCAGCACATCAGTCTACTTAAAAAAAAAACAAAAACAAAAACAAAAGAAGCAGAAGCACTCTCTAGTTTTCTATTTCAATTTCCAGATAGCTGAACCAGTACATAGCAGAAAGAAAAAAAAACCAAACAAACCCAAAACTCTGAATCCAAAACTACATTGCTCTTTGAGACATAATTTTCAGAAATGCAAATTGAATCTTAATTTTACCTTTCACAGTTTGATTCTGGAAGCGGCAAATGTGGTATCTGTAAGTGTGCTGGCTTTGGGAAGCGACACTTTATCTGTACCTAGTTTGCAGTGAGAGACCAGGGCTACAGTTTGTTCAGCTGACCGGAGTCAAGGGATGCCAAAGGGAATCACTCTTTGAAGCAAATCAAAGCAAATACGCAAAGAAACACACAACTGAAATCACTGAACCCAAATCCACAATTTAGGGAAATAGAAGACTCCAGTGCTGTCCCACTCAGTGAACAAATCCAAAATTCATACAAGTGGAATTTCAGGGTCAGTGGCTGCCTGAAAAGAAGCAAGTTATGTCCAAAAAATGAGTAATTTCTGCTGCTAGAATTCAATACTCCACTAATGCTTTAATAAGCAGTGAGCTGCTGCTCAGTTATGGCTTGCTATGAGTTGCTACTCAGGAGCCCTATTCCTGCATTAAGATTTCAGGATGTCCCAGATTCCCATCACAATTTCCTTTCTCATCAAGGGGAATACATTCCAGTCTGTGAGGAAAAAGGCCATCCATTTTTCATTTAACAAACTTTTATCTACCTTGCCTCTTAAGTGTCTAAAGTCACACAGTCAGGTAAGATCTCTAACCTTGTCTCCTCTTTTGAAAGTCACCCTAAGATGAGAGCCAGTTCTGTCATCATGCTCCTCTGGGAAATCAAATAATGATGTCAGGCAGCAATGGTTAATAGTGTCTTATTTATTATGTATGAAGAACAAGTTTTTTAAGAGAAATCGTTAGCATTAAGTGCAAACATTTTTCTTAATTTAATTGACATTTTGACAGCAAAATCTCTTAGGCTCCTTAAGGAAATTCAGCCTATAATAATAAATAATGAGCAAAAATATTGCTGGAAGATGAAACTTAATAGCCTATTTCTTAAAAACTCGGATTTTATTATAGGAATGTAGATGCAGATTGCCACATATACCAGACTAATTTTTCTCTTCGATTCTTTTCCTAACCCCTTCAGACTAAGAATAAAGTGGAAAAATTGGAAAAAAATATGCCACAGATTTGGAATGCTGCAGCAGACATGCTTGTATGTGTACATTGTAGGAATCCATGTGTACTCTACCAGCCAATATTTAAAAGGATTATCTGGTTTGTTTGCTGATTGCTCTTTGAAAATTAAAATTCCTTATAAAAGATTTAGTGAAAGTAGAGGGAATAGAGGATCTGGGATTCCTGTGATCCTGGAATCACCGGGGAATTAGGGAGTTTTATTTCTGCCAATAAAATAAAGACTGAAGACTCCTATCGAAGGCACAATATTGGATTATGGACTGCTAAGGAGACCAGGTAAGGAAGGCTAGCTGATAACTCCCCTAAAAAGCACTCTTAAATCCTTCTTAGTCAAATTAGGGGGCATTTGGTGTCCATGATTTGGCTCCGTTTGCAAAATTCAGCCTGAGAACCAGGCACAGGATCTAGTGAACTAGATTAGCTTCAGTTGCTTTCTTGCACAATAATCACCCAAAGACTAAAGAAACATAAATATATGTGCACACACACATGCACTCTTTAAAAAATAATAATTGTCAGAGTATACTTGATGTTATAAAAGCATAAATTTAAATCAGGCTTTTCAAGCAAATCTTCTGGGTCACTCTCCAGTAGCAGTGCAGGTTCCACAGAAGAGGAGGCCTCTGTGATGACTTAGCTTGGAAAAAAAGGGAGGAAAGCACCTGTGGGAAGCGTTGCATCCCCAAGGGCTGTACTACCCTTCAGATAAAATGGCTAGGCTGCCATAAACGAGTGTTTTCAGCACAAGGAGAGGAAGGGTCATAATTAATTTAACATAGGTGCAAAAACCTTGGTGACTCTATTTTATCATAGAATAATTTTGTAAAAAGACAGCATCTCATGCTATATAAGGAGGCTCAATGCTGCTGACAAACATGTGAATTGAATTAAGGAAAAGGTTGAGTGATAAAATGGAAGTCACTAATTTCTACTCCTAAGGCACTTAGATAAAATAAATGCTAATATAAGACTTTTATTTTATTCAAGCATTCATTAGAGTTTTCAAAGATGATGAAAATGCCAGAATGAATCAGTTTTTTGGCTTCAAGAGCTCTGAGAATGTTTAAACCACAGTTTTTTGAACTTATGTTCAAAAAAGAGTTTGTTTCTTAAGGATATAATCATTATTCCATCTCCAAAAGGGGAAATTCTCTCATGAGGAAAATCAAGGCAGAAGGAATAGGTTAAAAATCTTCAACCTAACTCTCATGACAATTAGATTTTGTAGATATATATCTATCTATAACAAACATAGATAACACATGATATGCCCATTACTCATACGCACTAATTCTTCTGTAACACTATATTGAAATCTCTTTTTCCCACTTAGAAGAATAATGGCAATTAGTTGCTATCTGACTGGAACTACATAAAATATGAAAATGTGTTATATCACATTTTTTTTGCAACTGTGTTTACAAATAGTGTAGGACACAGTTACATTTATTCAATCGAGTTAGTGTTAATCACACAGCACAGAGCAGAGGTACTGGCTCAAAAGCATAGGTCAGCCAAGTCTTTGATAACTCTGTGACCTGGACTGTCCTGCTTTTTTAGCTTTCTGAGCACTATTAATTTCAGTGCCTCAGCAGCATGCATCATGATCCACTGCACCATGAAGAAATGCCCAAAGGAAGGGATCAGCTATCTCATGCTGAGGGACCAAAGCCTTGCTGAAGGCAGATGTCAAATGGCCCTCTGCATGACTGGGATCTGAGAGCTACTTTATCTTGGGACTGTTGTGTGTAGATATCCAGCTTTTGGCTCCTACCATGTTTTACACTCAGACACAAGAACCTTTTACTTACCTACTGCTTCTCTTCTAGTCCTAGCACAGAGTACTCAGCAGTTCCCTGACCAAGAGATGGTGGTTGTAGTGCTGGAAATGAGCCGTCACAGGGCACCTCTCTGCCAACTTCTGGGCCTGCACAAATACCTGGATCTGCCTCATGTGTGTGCTATGAGAGCACATGTTTTGTAGAGGCTACCCTCTGCTTGGCCATCTGCCCTTGGCAGCCAATCACTTTGAGGTCATTTGTGAATCTGGAAGGTTCTGCAGTCAAGACACTTCAATTTTCCCATCTCCAAATGGTAGTTCTGGACAAGGTAGACCAGCACTTTATGGAGAGCTTTAAAACTTGCTAGAAATATGAAGATTTCAGCTGAAATTGGCAGTGTCTTCTGGGTTTTGTGAGCCAGCATGATCAACAACAAAGTATGGGAGTATGACCACAGGTGTGCTGCCACAATCAGCATGTATTGATCGAGCCACTGTTCTGGCTATGATGCCATCACTTCTCCATGTCCACACCAGAGGGAACAGCAGTGCTGATGGTGATTGCTACTGATGGATGCTAAGTGCTCAGAGTGTTGTTAAGGGACTTCTTAATAGATACCGCCAAAGATAGGATATTTGGACTCTGGCGGGTTGTGCCTGGATTTTTATGTAATGAAGGAAAGTGAAGTGTGAGCTGATAGTTTTCAGTATAGTTGGCCAGAGGAAAAAATCCAAAGGGAAGTGGAAAACGTACAAATGGATGTATCTGCCCTCAGATCCATCAAGTGCCTGATTGAAGTGTTTAATGACTGTCATACTTGACTTCTTTCCTGGAGGGAGGAAGAGAAAAAATCTGCCACCTCATCATTTTGTCAGATTTGCTGTGTGCATGGGGTAGGATAATTTTAAAAATTTTAGATCTTTTATTTTTCTTAGATGCAATTGATTCCATTCAAATATTTTATGATCATTTTGAATCCAAATGCCAACACATTCAGTAAAATTTCCTTTATTTTCAATGGGCTTTGCTTTGAAACTGTAAAGAACCCAAAAGGTGAACATATATTTTAGTCTAATTTACACCTTAGCACCTTATTATGCTTTGTTTTATTCCTGGGGGTGCAATTATGTATAAAGAGCCTAACTTTTACCTCTTATAAATAGCTTTGGATTTGACCCAGAATTGTAATGTTCTCAAATTATGTGCGTCGTATTAAATGTCAGAATGTGATTATAGTATAATCTTCAAAAGCTGATCCTAGTGGGATGGTTGTGTCTTCTGCCCAGGTTTTTATACTTGTAATAATTTAAAACCAAAGAAATAATACAGAATTTGAACTGAAAAAAAAAAACAAAAAACAAACCAAGTTTGGAATAATGTCACAAATCATTTGATGTGTAAGATAGATTAAAAATCTCTTCTTAATATCCACCTTGAAATCGGAAATTTTTAAAATTTACAGGTTTTGGAACAGTATTTCCTATCAATGATGTCCAGTTTGTTACATTTGTCATATATGAGAGACCAAACAGTGGACATGCTGTTCAGAGTGCTGTAATTGTATGTAGATAGGGTCTCTATTCTGACAGAAATTTTGTTCAGTGAAGACAAGTAGCACATTAAGAGCAGTGAGGAAAGATTCACAGTAATTTGCACATATGTGTCTTTATACTTTTCTTCTTATTCCTATAAATAGATACATGTAAATGTTAACTTTTTTTATATCTTCATTTCTCATAGATATCACTCTTAGCTAAAAAGTTGTTGAACATGTCTCCTATTTCTTCAAATAATGAGATATTTTGTAGTTTCATGCAGGCATTTATACATGTGTTTTATGGGATTTGAGATCATAAGAATGTTTCCATTTATTGTTAGCATGCTATTTTATTTTGTTTATATGCATTTGAGCATAAGAATCATGGCTTATTTCAAAAAAACCTTTGAAAGCTATTGTTCAACTGCACTCTATTCTTCTTTAGTCCTAAAACTTCAGCATTCTCAATTGTTGTGACATCATATCATCATCATTTTTAGAGAAAGAAGAAAAAAAGTCAAAGCAGTTACAGTTATAACTCCACATTCTGACAATAAATGCAGATGATAATGAAGGCATTAAATTAAGCAGTCATAGCCAGACTTAGGGGAGTCTGGGGCCATGGTTTGCAGTATCACTCTCAGCAGGTGACACTTGCTGGGCAGGCAGTTCTTCCTATGGAGTTCTGATTTGCCAGATGTACAGACTGAAGCTTCATGTTCCCTTAGCTCACATTTCATCCTGTGCAATGTCATCAGCCATCCCTATAAAGCCGTGCCAATCCTACAACTGGAGAAAAATTCTAATTGAGATGCAGGCTTGAGTTAATTCTGGGGAAGCACCATGTTGAGCCCTTCTATATGAAGGAGCAGAAAATGTTGCCAGGCTTCTTTTCTCTGCATTTTCCTCTGTAGCTCAACCTTGATTTGAAGAGTCTATGTTCAATGGTCGCTTACTCCCTTATTTTGGAACCAGGCAGAACGTTGTAAGTGAAATTGAAATGGAATAAAGAACTGAAGGGGGAAAGCTGTCAGAAACAATTTCTTAAAACTAGAAGAATAGACTACTTAAAATAAGATCTTGAAGCTAGAACATAAGGTAGTTATTTAATTTTTGGCTTACAGTATCAAACTTGTCATTACCTTTTTAGGAAAAGTCTAAGAAAATTTTTGAGTACATGAAGGTAGCAAAATTAATTTCATTTGATAGAAGAGGTTGGCATTGGTAAACAGATACATTCATCCAATGCATCATTAGCCCCAGAAAAGAATGATTGGATTCTGGCCAAAATAGAAGAAAATTCTGCTAGGAAAGGGAACTGATCACAGCCCAATGAATTAGACCCATTGTCTAAAAAATGGGAACTAGTCAATTGTGATAAATTTAAGATATCATTTAAGATATTGGTGAGCCTTCTAGGAGACATTTGTATATATGCAAACATAATCACACTAGTCACTGGATACAGCAGTGGATGTCTGTGTCACAAATGACAGCTCATACAGGTGATGAGATGCGTTCTGCCCTGTGGTGCATCCAAAAGAAATGAAAGAGAATGAGAAAGGAAGTAAAGCCAGTGGCTTGCCCTGGTTTAGAGGGAGGCCTTGCCTGTTCTCCCACAGGAGGGCTGTTTTCCAGAGGGCAGGTCTGCTGAGTACAGACAGACTTATGGTGGGCAGAAATTGCACCCTACCACAAAGTTTGGATGAAAAAGGGGGATCCTGGGCAATGTGTCAGTCTGCCTCTGAGGCACTGAGCAATAATGGTGCAGTGTGTAAGGAAGGAAAGCTGGACATGCAAAAAGAAGAGAGATGGAGACAATTCCTGAGAAGTTATAAACCACCATAGAGCCAGCTACTTGAGACAGTAACAAATTCAACCTAATTTTCAAAAGAAGCAACAAAGGAGTGGATCAGCTTTTGATAAAGCACAGCAGGGAAAGCATATAAGTCATCTGCAATCGATAATTTTGCCATAAGGCTAAGCTACTGTGGTGATAAAGAGCCGGCTTTGATGTCAAAAGGAGCAGGTGCCTGTGGGAGGTCAAAGTTTGAAATGAGATTACTCACAAGGATCAGAAAGATAATCAGATCTGCCCACTTCTGTGGCAGTGACATATCAGTACAAAGGACTCAAGTTCTAAATAGCCACAGTTAGGACTGAAAAAGGATACTGCAAAATCCTGATGAGAGGACAAAAGGGAAGAATGGTTTCTGAGGGCAACTCATTTCCGACTGACTTGAAAGGACCAAGCTCACTGGTCTGTTAAATGGCTTTTGCTGCTCAGTTGAGAGGTGACTGGAAGCAAGGACAGTCAGACCCAAATGCACAGAGAAGCACAGGCCTTGCAGGGTTAGCAAGTCTTGCAGTTTTATGGGTGGAGTACACTGAGTCCAAAAACACCCACGGCCCTGTGCAACAAATGGAAAAAGTGGACATAGTGATTGGGAGGAGGCCAAAGCTAGTCAGAAGTGAACGTTCAGAAAGGACAATGGTGTCCTAAATCCCACTTTTCTCATAATATTACCCATATCCCAGAATTTAGCACTTATGGAACACAAAACTTTCAACTTTTTGGTAGTAACTCATCCCTTTGTGGTGGTTCACTAGCTCCTTTCCTCTCTTCAGAGACCCAGATAGAAAAGAGCTGTGCATTTTCTACACAGCACCTGCTTAGCAAGTGTGACATCTGAGTCTGAGTTTAAAACTGCAACTCCTGCACTCTTAAAAGTGTCCTGGTCTTTCACAGGGGTAAAATTAATGTAGGGTTACTGGACCCAGAGAAGAGGGTAAAGAAAGGAGTATTCAGATTTGATGCTGAGTCTGTGCTCCTGGGGAGCACAATCCTGATGTCTTGGAAACAACAGACCAAGAACCTTCACCAAAAAGCATGGCTCGGTTCCACCACACTGAAGTCCTTTATAGATCTTGATACTTGGATATCTGTCTTCAGAGGAACTGCTTCACTATACAGCCAGGCTTAGTACCACGCTGAATTCAGAGCTGTAACAAAATAATTTTTTGTTCAAATTCTCTGGCTGTAGTGACCAAAGGAACTCAAGGGCTTACAGCAAGGTCCTGAGGAGTGGCTGCCTCACAGCCTCTGGTGTGCAGCCAGCATGTGGCATCCAGCCTGTAATGCTCCAGATCAGATCCCTCAACCAGTCCCTTTGTTTGTTCCTGTTCTAGTAAACCAAACCAGGCCAGGTACAGCTGGAGTGCTGCTGGCACATCAGCAGCAGTGGCGTGGCAGGACTCTCTCTGGCCAGGGTCAGCTAGTGCTGTCACTGGCAATATCTGGACATAGCTGAAGGGATAAAACTGGCCTTGGACTGTCCCTAAAAAGCAGTACAGGGTGCTCACTTAATTTTGGGGGAGGAAAGGAATATGTACTTCCACCGTAGCTTGCCATTTGTCAGTAACCTGTTTAATCTACAGGTATAAAAGCAGCACCTGTGTTCATGAAAGGCTTGGTCTCATCACTGGAGCTGTGGCTGAGCACAAAGCCATGCACACAGGGGTGATTCCAGAGGAGGTGTAGAGCTGATGCTGAATATGCCACAGCATTGGAACAGGGTTTCCCCCATGCTTATGCTGAGATCCCTGTAAGTGTGCCAATATCCCTTCTACCCTTTTATGGCACCCAAAGGCAAGAAAAAGTAGACTGGGGGAGTCTGGCTGGGCAAGTACCCTGATCAGCCTACTCAGATGATAACAGCAAAATAAAGTTCATGGTAAGATCATCGCAGCTGTCTTTGGCAGCCCAGAATGGTCTGTTTGTAACTTGACAGCTGCCTTGAAGCCTGAGAACATCAATAAAAGCTGTATTTCCTTCAGCTTTGTGTATTTTTTTTCCTTTTTTAACCATGTCTGCCTGTTTTTTCAAAGACAGGAAAAGACACTACCATTCACAGCTCATACCTGAACAACAGAACTAACTCTTTCATCCTGATGAAGAAAGATTACTAGACAGAATCAGAGAGTGTGTCCAAAATCCCATCTCTGAAAAAAGTGTTTTGATACAGCTTGATTATTCTTTTTCCTTCGTGCAGAAACTCTATTTTAGTTTCAGAAGACGCTTTATTTTGTTTTGATTCCTCTCCCTTTGTGTATCTGAATCAATAAATGTCCAGACTTGGGCACGGATTTCTCACTTTGTTATGGCAACTGTTGTTATTCTTCAGACCCTGAGGCTTGTTTCATTATTTGATGCCATCTAGTAAAGTTATTTTGTGCTTAATTATTATGTGAAAATTAATACAATATAGTTTTAGTAACAATTATACATAACGAATTATCAACAACATTAATATAACTACAGACTGTAGATTTGATATCCCTTGTTTCAGCAGACCTGACCTCCAGTGAAAAAAATACATGTATCTCTTTATCATCTTTATTTTTATATTTATGTATAAGGAATGTGCCTAACAAAATATTGGTTTGAATAAAAAAATTCAGTTGATTTCAGGTCTTTGCTTTGAATGTCTCATCTATATTCTGAAATTTTAATGAGAAATGTATATGTTACAGTATATATTTGCCACGTGCTTCTACAGGGAGTAAGGAGATCTTGCATTACCTCTGTCTTCTGAAGAAATTTAGGCCAGTAAGCCAGGCCTGTGAACCAGTTATAAATTCAGCAGCTACAGCCATGCTGTTTTCTGTCCCACCACGAAGTGTCTTTGTGGAGTTTCCTAGGTAGCAGGTCAAGGCTGTGTACTCCTGTGTGGTCCTGCTACAGCCTGCCCCCATTCTCCTCGTGTCTTCTGCATGAGCACAGCTGTTCCCCTGCCTTTGAAGACGTCTGTTCTCAGCTAGTGCACACTTTGTTCTCTAAAACCTTATCCAATTTGTAAGAAAACTACTTCCAGTAAATGATCTCACACTACAGTTTTGCCCTAGTTTCATAAGTCCTTCTGTAACCTTTCTAGATGCCTTCAATGCCTTCAGTGTTTGTATCTTCCTCACCGAGATTTTCTGCTACCTTGATTCTTTGTGCTTGGCACACATGCAGATATCTATTTAAAACTTCATTTTTCGCACAGGGATCTAGCCATCTGATTCCTATTAACAGTAATGGGAACTGCATGGCTAAGTTAATTACCATGTACTGTGCTGAACATTTAGCACTTAGTATCTTCCCTTTGTTTTCCCTTTAAGGTGATCTCTAGCCTTTCTGAAATTAATGCACTGATCTGGAGTAGCGGAGCTGGATTTGGGTCACTAAAAATCCTGATTATATTGATGTGTATTTGTTGCTGTGTCCAATGACAGAAGTGAAAAAACATTTCCTGGCTTCAGCAATTGGTGTTTTGGTGCTGTTGCAGATTCATTCACAAAGAAACAGAAGAATAGAGAGAATTGAACCGAGGATATCACCACAGGACTCTCGCTGAGAGAACCATGACACCTCAAGTTCAAGTGCCCATTAAGTACTTAACTGAGAATACAAATGAGCCTGAGCTCAACTCTGATATAGATGACACAAACAATTTCCTTCTGTCTGCTACTGTTTCTCTCACTGACAAGTGCAAATAAAGGTGGGAAGGAGTGAATTCAAGAGAGTAAAGCCAAGTTTAGCACGGTTAGGAATAACTGGCACAGGCCACAGACATTTGGGAAGATCAATACCACAGCACTAGTTAAGCTGTGTGTGGTCTTGACATCTCAACAAATGCATTTTTGCTTGGGGAGGTGGTACTTTTTTGCCAGAAGTGTTTTTGTCTTTTTTGTATCACAGAGACATTGTCCTTTCCATTTAGATAAGGACCTACTTAGCATGACCTATATTTTCATTTTGTCACTGTAAAGAGAGAACACAATTTCTGTCAGAACAGATAAAGGAGACAAAGAAAAAATATGCCACAACCTGTTTTATTTTAATTTCAAAACCGAGAAATTTTTCTGGTTTTCTTTGCAAACTATTTTTGCAAAGTCGAAAATGGACAAAAAAGTAAAGATGCTTATCATCTTTGTCAGAAATTATTTTATTCTATTATCTCTGGTTCAAAGCTTCCCTGACATGTAGGCAAAACTGTATGATGGTATGATAACCTAATTAAAATGAAGAGCTGTGAGTAAAATACTATGTGGGTGAAGAGAGGGGGTAAAATCTCCTTCTGTCTCAGTGTAGCAGCTGACACCTTCCTCAGCAGGAGGAGCAGCAATGAGAGGAGAGGGCTGTATGGATCAAACATAAGTATTATCTTTTCTTTACATGCAGTTCGAGCAGCTTGCCCTTGGATTTTATATGCAAAACAGGCGATCTCTTACTCTGGCTTCTCTCACATGTTCTGTTGTCTGTGCCTAAATGTGGATTATCAGAAGTTCAGCACCAAAAAGAATATCTAGCAGCACAGTTATTCACCTCCCCTAGATACATTTGCATCCCAAACATATTTGCTTATCTATCCACCAGGAAATATAGAAATAACATAAAACCACTGGCTTCTTGCTGAGATTAATATTCTGTGGTTAGCTTCAAACTAGCATCTAACAGCATTACAACTTATCTGTCTGGTTCTGTTGAACTTCAGATGTGTCTAAAAAAGATACACACATAAAAGGTTGTAAAGGCTCTAATAATAATTACATTTAAAATAGCTATTGTCAGCACAACTGATAGTTTTACACAGGAGAGCTTTCCAGTGCTGCAGTTTAAAACTATTCTGAATAGACAGAAGCCTTAAAAACAGTTCAGTGAAAGATTTTGGGATTGGAAAACATATTACATACTGAGAAATTTAAGAAGATTCATCTACTTACTTTGCTGAAAAGAAGGCTAAAGGATGGTTTGATCTTGGTCTGTGAGTACCTACCTAAGGAACAGATTTCTCATAGCCATTTCTTTAATCTATCAGTAAAAAAAACATAATGAAATTCAGCAGTTGGAAGCTGAGGCAAGACAAATTTAGATTTGAAGCACGGAACTGATTTTTAACACTGATGGTAGTTAAACATAGACATAACTTACCTAGGAATGTGATTGATTCTCCACCATGTGAACCCTTTATTTTAGGATTGAGTGTCCCTCTGAAACATATACCACAGTTCAAACAGAAATTTCTGAGAGGTTTCTGTGGTGATGTCCTGCTGAAAGTAAAACATAATAATCTTTTGGCTTTCTGGTGGTTTTCTAACTTAAAACTTATGTTAAAATTCTTCTAATGAGTGTAAAAATATGAATTGAGTATTAACTGGTCCTAACAACTACCTGAGACCTCAGAAAATATAAAATTTTAGATTTAAAATGGAAACAGCAAATTTTTAAAGGAGTGATGATTCACATGTTCATGACTGGGGAAATGTCAGCTCTTCACTCCCTATTGAAACAAGGAAAAATAACAAAACCATTCATATTATAAATCTTTAAAATCTGCCTCAAGCAGTGGATCATTAAGGTCCCATCCAAGTACAGGTTTGGGAACACAGTGCCAACCCTATGCAAACAGAATTAACAATCCTTTCAGCATGGCTTATCCACAGAACTCCTGAGATCCTAGTTCTAATACCTAGATTACACCAGTTTGGGGGGTTTTGTTTGGTTAGTTAGTTGGTTGATTTTCTTTCTTCCAGCTGCCTGACTTATTGGTTATGTGTTTCCTATTGAATCCCTGTGTCTTTGAGAGCCAGGCCAGATGTTCATTTGCACTGGAACTGATGTGAGGATGAAGAGCCTTCTGACAGAAGTCTGTACCAGTACTTTATATTGCCAAAAAAATCAATGCCAAAAACCTTTGTTTGTTTAATCATAGAATCATAGAATCATAGGATGGCTTGAGTTGAAAAGGATTTTAAAGATCATCTAGTTCCAACCCCTATGCCATAGGCAGGGACATTTTCCACTAGGTCAGGTTGCTCAGGGATGCATCCAATGTGACCTTGAACCGTCTCAGGAATGAGACATCCACAACTTCACTGGGCAACCTGTTCCAGAGTCTCATCACCCTCTGAGTAAGGTATTTCTTGGCATCGAATCTGAATCTCCTCTTTTAGATCAAAACCATTCTCCCTTATTCTGTCACTATCCCCCCATGTAAAAAGTTGCTCCCCTTCTTTTCTAAAAGCCCCCTTTAGGTACTGGAAGGTGCTATAAAATCTCTCTCTCTCTCTTCTCCAAGCTCTTCTCCCTACTCTCAGCCTTTTTTCGTGGGAGAGGTACTCCAGCCTGATGATCAAATTCCTAGTCCTCCTCTGGACTCACTGCAATCTTCCTACATTGGGATACCAGAGCTGGGTGCAAACTCGAGGAGGAATCTCACAACAGCAAAGGAGAGGGGAAGAATCACCTCTCAACCTGCTGGTTATGTTTGTTGTGGTACGGCTTGGGACAGGGTTGGCTTTTTGGGCTGCAAGTATACATTATTGGCTCATGTCCACGAGAACCCCCAAGTCCTTCTCTGCAGGGCTGCTCTCTGTGAGCTCTTCTCCCAGTCTGTACTCATGTCTGGGATTGCCCCAACCCATTGCTGCACTGTGCACTTGGACCTGTTTCTTCTCACATTTGTCCAGGCCCCCTTGGAGAGCATCAATTCCTTGTGTTGTGTCAACTGCACCACTCAGCTTCATGTCATCTGCTGACTTGCTGATGGTGCTGTGGATTTCATTGTCATTGATAAAGATATTGAAGAGCACCAGTCCCAAGACAGGAACCTGAGCAACACCAGCCATCACTGGACCCCACCTGGACATAGAGCTGTTAAAATGCAACTCTCTGGCTATGATCATCCAGCCAATTCCTTATGCACAGAATAGTCCACCCTTCAAATCCATGTCTCTTAAAGCATCACACCCATCTATGCTTAAGGTTTAAAAAAGTTACCTAGTCCCTGACTTTTTCTGGACTAATGCAAGTTAGTGGTGAACAACCTTCACTTTTACTCCACAGTTTTAGATCTCCCAGAGGGTTTTCTCTTTCTAGGGGAACCTATATAAATAGCTTAAAGAACCTTGGGAAGTCTGCTTGCTTTGAAATTAAACCAAATAAACTTGTGACTCTCTCTGAAAGACTTGGCTTCTTTAGGGTAAGAAAATAACACAGGGATTATATCTTTAAAACAGAATCAATGATATTATTAGTGGCCTTAGTTTTGAATGGAATTGGAAGTGCCATACTGTGCAAGTTAGTTGTAGATGTTAAAGATTTTGTTTGTCATTGGTGCATCTTTTGGCAAATCACTTCCACTTCTTATTCACCTTGCCACTGCTTTCTGCAACCAATAATGGAATTCTGTCCCATAAGATATAATGGGATCACTTGGCATGTAATTTAATCAGTAACATGTTAAACATGAAGGAAAAAGGTAGTTGCACCTGAGGGAAGATTCTTCTTCAGTTTAACTTTTATACATTGTGGCAACATTAGGATGAATAAAGCAAAGAAAGGAAATGGAAAAGAGAGATGACAGAAGGTAAAGGTAATTTGCAATTTGTATTTTATGGATGTAGTTAAAAGAAAATATTGTGGAAACACAAAGCGTGTTTAGTATGAACTGAGCCTGTGTTTGGGTGATAGCTGAGAGATAAATATAATGTGGAATTTGGCACAGATACACAGATGCCTGAGCAGCTTCTGGAATCACTTCTTTTTCAGTATCCATCACATACATCACAACAGAGCTGTTTTAGGGGCATGAATATATGTGACTCATAAATTTATCTGTGTTAGCCAAAAAAAGTTGTACTAAACTAAATAAAATAAGGACAGAAGCCTGCTAAACACAGAGTGTAGAATTATTACACAAGAAATGAAATATGATTCATGTCCCCAGCTGGAAAAGCACTCCTGACTTATCTTCACGGTTATTTGGGAGCAGGTATGAAAGCTTGGAGTAGGCATCATCAAAGCAGACATAAATCACTGCAAAACTGAGTAGTATAGCTGTATTTCTGAAACAAACAACCAAGACACATTTCCATTATATTTTCCCTTGTCCCGCTTAACTGGATTCATTTCTCTGTTTTTTAAAGGAGGCAGAACTTAAAGCATTGACCAGGGTTGTGGGAAAGTTCAGCTGCAGGCTTGTACTGTGTCCAGCTCTACAGACTTCAGTATGTTGTTCTGTTTCTCTCTTCCTCTATTGTCACTTAGCCCCTGTCTTTACACATTTTATTCTTACAGGTCATTGGATAAATTGTACTAACTGCAACTGGAAGTGGGACCAAAACTCAGGAATCCCACAGTCTTGTTGTTGGGTGATGGGAGAATTGCAATGCATAAATAAGCTGATTTATATGGATATGATCCAGTCACTTATAGGAGATGAAGGTCACAGGTCACTGTGGTGGTTATCCAGATGTGGTGGTCTTTGCAGAAGCTCCGACAGTGCTTGGCCAGGACAGAGGGCTGCTGGAGGAGGCAGAGTGTTTGGCTTTGCTCCCATCCACCATACCCTGCCCATTCCTGCAAGTGAGAGAGCCTGCATTCCTGAGGGTGTGGAGCAGTCCTATCTCTTGCTTGCATGAGATAATTGAAAGCCTTCCCCTGATAATTCCCTGATAATTCCCGACCTGCTCTGTTGTGCTTTGCATTGAACTTGAGCTTAAGCAAACTATGCTCAATCTAACAGTGTGTGCTGAACTGTGTGTGGGAAACTGCTTACACAATTGTCCAGAGAATTTTTTTGAATTCTTTTTTGGTGTATGTGTGTCTAGACATTACTACTTGAACAGGTGTCATTATTTCTCCTATAAAAATCTACTCTTGGAGACATGATTTCTTGGAAATTTCATTCCTTGATTTTTGAGGAGATTCCCCTCATTTACTGGGGGTTTGCAGATATCTTAGCCTTTAGGTCAAGCCAGCATTTTAAATGTGCAGAAACTTAACATGATTTGTACATCCAGCCATGCACCTTGTCTTCATGGAAGAATTATGTTAAGGTCTGCTTTGTAAAAGGCCAGTAACTTTTGTGTCAGCCCTGTAAGACCTCTGCTTCTGCCTCTGCCTAACTCTGAAAAAGGAAGTCCGAAAACATCTTGGTTCTAGTGAAAATTTGGCCCCAGGAGGAGAAAAAAAAAAGAATTCACAGAATTCACAGAATTTGCAAGGAAAAGCGGGGGTTTTTTTGGTATTTTGTTTGTTTGTTTGTTTTTGGTTTTGTTTTTTTTCTTTGAAATAGCACCATAGCACAGTTTTTATTTTCATTGCTCTGACAATCAGAGTACATGATTTTGCCTTTTTACCTCTAACTGTTACTGTGATGATATTTATTATTATTGTTTTGCCTGGTTATTATTTTGACTATTTACTGTTACTTTGCTTATTCCGGAATCCTTTCTAACAGCAGTGTTTTCATAATGCATAAACTGATGTACCCAAGCTGCATACTTCAGGATCTTCTGCACTATGCTTTATTTAAATTACCTACAAAAGTCTTTTGCAGGTATTTCAGTGAAAAAGCCCTGGTCATCAGACGAGGGAGAGTAGCAATATCACTAGTCATCTTCTGACCATCTTCTCTTTGTAATTTGTGATGATAAGGGATTGAAAATGAAATTAAAATTCTTTTGTAATTTCATTATCTTGGAAGTGATTTTATAGCCTACTGAGAATTAAATGTTGAAGTACAGCACAGTGTACAAAATAATTCCTCTTTTAATACATTTTTATGGCACTCAGATGAGCAGAAGCACAACTCAGGTCAGAATTAGCCTGTGTATTACTCAGCTTTCCAGGTCTTTAATTCAAAATGAAAATTAAACAATACTCTTTTTACCGGAGTAGTTCATCCAAAACCAGCTAAGACAACAATTTTTCATTTTGAAGGGCTCTTACTCAAACCCTTTCAAGGTGGTTTTTAAAATTGTTTAATCACAAAATTGAAACCCCAGAATCCTCTGTAATAAAAGATGTGGAGCCCCTTTCATTAATTTCATCGGCTGCCTATTACAGCTAATATACACTAGTTAAAAAGCTATGATGCTGCATTTTAAAGCATAATGCCTGAAATAAAATTCACATGGTATCCAAACCTCATGAATTTTTCAGGAGATTCTGCTAGACTTTCAGGTATATATATCACTCTATAAATAAAACATTAGCATTTTAGGATTATTTTGATAATTCCACCAGTAAATCCTAATGAATAGTAGAAATTGCATGTTTTGTTAATCAAGTTTCTGACCTCTGCAGCGAATGTTAGATCACACAGCAGCAGAGTTGATGCAGGGATCACTACAGAAGGCGAAACCAGTTAGAAAGGGACAGTTCAGCTGGCACATGAGAAGCAAAGAGCTGCCTAACTTATTTCACAGGATTTTCTCCCAGGGTCTTTAATGAATCCAGAAGAGAAACAAGATGGGTTCTTTTCCTACATAATCCTCGAGCTTGCCTATCACTTCATTCTCAGCAGCTCACCTCACCTCCCCTCCCCATAGCCCCCTGCCAGTGGCACAGCAGAGATCCCTGTGCCTGGCATCATGACCCTCCTTCCCTCTGGGACACTCTATTGGCTTCTCTGCCCTTGGGCTACAGCCTGTGGCAGCAACAGGGCCAAGGTTTAGGAGCCAGCTTGAATATGATGCACACGGGCAGAGGCCTCTAAGAAATAGCTGCCGACTGATTATGCTCGGCCTTCTCAGCTTGAGGAAACCACAGAGAGAGCCATAACTAATGTACTGTCTCCTTAGTGTGCTGAATACAGCAGAAAATTCAACTTGTTTGCTGCACACTATTTCCTTTGTCCTTCTGGGATATTTCCCTCCACTGTTTTTGTTTGTTTGCTTGTTTTGGATATTCCTTTTAATTAATTTGAAATTAATAAAAGATATCGTTCTTTGGAAACAAATGAAGATCTTCCATGATCCATAACATTTGCATTCTCTGCTGAATCCAGCATTTTCAGTGTCAGCCCCAGCAGCAGTATCAGCTGCCTTTGAAGTCTTTGAAGTCTCCGTAGCTCAAGCTAAAGGCATTCAAAAGGGGAAAAGTAGCAGGTTGGCAGAGGTAAGGGGGAGAAGAAGTTTTTTTTTTTTACCTACAGCCACTCTTTACACTGTGAATGGTAGAATTAGAAGACTTAAAAAATAAAGCAACCCACTGATTTTTCCTTCAAAAGAAGCTTCAGCCTAAGCCATGGTTATTTGAAAGTCTTCTTAGGTAACAGACAAAGTGTGACCTGATGAGTTAGAACCACTAGTGTCCATTTTAGGGGTTAAAGAGAAAAGCAAAAGGATTTTCTGTAGACATTATTTCTACTGTTTTAAAATATCCTGGATAGGAATCAGTGGATCTATATTTTTGGGGGAAACCATGAGCAGAAAGCCGCTATTGAATAAGATTGAGATTTGTCCACAATGATATTGCAATTTTGTTTTGCTATTCAATTCCTCAAGAAAAAGAGGGGTGTTGTTAGCTGAGAAAGCCCCAGCTTTTTGCACAGGGGGATAAATACAGCCTTACTAGGGGAATGGACTTTTTTAGAGCCATGGTTGAGGTGAGATTTTTGATAGAGCAGGTTTGCGAAAGACCATGAATAGAAGCTGTGAGTAGTTCAGCTAATGCCACATACATTGCAACCAAAGGGTAGACACAGTGTAAGAGGAAGATGGGAGGGCAAACTCTCATTGTCTCTGGCCATATTTTCTCTGAAATCAGAGGCAGGGTGCATATGATTATGGAACTTCTTCAACTAATATACCCAGCAGAGAGGATTATCTCCTCAGATGTGAGACTGCTACTGTGGTCACACTGCTTCTGGACTTTTCATACTCCAGGAGATGTGCATAACATACCAAGTTCATGAGCAGTTTTCAACTTGTCAATGCCAAAGGCTTGACAGTTGTTAAAAAAATATTTGGGGCAATACTCTTGAAATAAATTCTGAGAGACTGGAGACCTACTGATCTATTTAAAATATCAGCTTGACAGCTTGAGTTAGAGAAGGACTAGAAAGATTTTTAATATTGGCACTGTGTCATTTGGAACTGAAAAACTGATATTTCGCAAGAGTGAACTGAAAATCCAGTGGGGAGGAATATCAGATTGGGTCTGTCAAAATGTTTCATTTAGCTCAGTTCAAGAGCTTTTGTGTGATGCTTCTCATTTGGAAACATAATTATCTGTTGATTCTATTATTTCCTAAAAGACATTTTGACCAAGAAAAGACACCTTCATGATTTTGAAAATCTCTAAATAGGATTTAGTGAAAATTCCAAAACTTTAAAAAATGGTAATGAAAAATGGTAATTTCTGAGGAATTATATCAGGAAATGCTGGGGTTAGCTTTAATGGTGCTTTCTAAGAATTCCTTTGTTTCTGGAAAAATTGCAATATGCTGTAGGCAGAGTAAAATTGAAAACAAACTGTCAGCTAGAATGAAGACTGGAACCTTAAGTCCTTAGGGTCTTTAAGTCAGTGAAGGAATATGCCTTAAAATTAGAATGTAGCCTGTGTTACTTATCACCATTAGTAATTGCATTCATCAGGTAAAAGGTAGTATGACCCAAAGAAATTGACTGTTGGATAGATCCTCAGGCAGAAAGAGATTTTGGTTACTAAGGGCAAAAATAACAACAGATTAACTGTATTAATTATAAATAATGATATCAAAAGGAGCTCAGAAAATTTGCCTAACAAGCGTGTGGGAGTTTGCTAAACTATGCTCAATCCTATTTCTTTTCAGTGTTAGTGACATATAACAGGAATCAGAGAAACCTTTATACACATTATCACTGGACCCGTATCCTATTAATAAGAAAAGACCAATGCATCTCAGAAAATGATTTTTCTCTACCTTGTGTTACAGTGTGTGATAATATATGCAATATTACTGGATGTGTTACTCCTTTGGAAGAAAATACAGCAATGAATAATAAAAGTTATGCTAGGTCTGTGCAATAAAACCATTTTTCACCAAGGTTAAGAGTGCTGAACCTCATGATTGTAAAATGGAGTATCTCCATTTTTAAAACTAGAAATATAATGAATATAGGGGATGTTCCCTAACTGCAGTGAGGAAACCACACCCTTTTCTTTATCAAGAAAAATTAATCCTCCTATGTGTATTTGCTAGTGCTTTTCTTGCATGATGGTTGAACCTGGATGTAATGGCCACTTTGACTCTCCATTTGAGAACTGCTTTGCAGCTGAGTAAGTCTTACTGTCACCCTACTTGGAAGCCTCTTGTATACATTTATTTTCTTAATCTTACCCAATCCTTTACATCTTTAATCCCTTAAAGAACCAAGTAGTTAATTTCACTCTGTAAGTTTTTTACTCCTGTGCATATGCTATATAGATACATATATGCTCTCTCCATACATTTTTTCTATAATCACAGCTTTTAATAACTTGAATCTTCTGTCTCTAACTCCCTAAGTATATCTTTGGTTGTAATATGATGTCAATGCTGCAGATTTAACTGTTTCAAAGACACAGTGAGGAAAAGGGGAAGAACCTCACAGACCCATGGGTGGATGATGCCATTTTCAGTTTTCTGCAGTGGCACACTCAGCTTCCGATATTTATAATTTTTACACTTGAAAGTTGTTTTGGTTTACGTGACTTTGAACAAAATTTGTTCATTGGCTGTGAGAAACCTGCTCAATGAGTCTTAACGCGTTACCCACTATCTGCACCATGTGTTTTAATTTTCAACTCTTTGATTCATCCTCTAAGTAATGGCTCAGCTTGAAGGACAAAAACATTCATGAATGCATGGTAATCCATGTCTGCCTAAATGGGTGAGAAGAGTTTCTTCCCTCAGGAAGGAGGTTCTTTTGTAACTTTACAGAGCCACTCTTATTGCTCAAACTGGCATTGTTACACTGCCTTTTTAACATAAGTTCATATTGGTTTTAACAAGGACCTTCAGTTCTTCCCACTACCTTGACATGTTTACTTGTAATGTCTGCATTATATTCCCCAGTACAGGTGCCAGACACTAACAGAGGTACCAGAAACACATTGTGGGAGGGGACTCCAGGAATTAAAAGGTGGTGACATGAATATTTTCAGTTTTAACTCACAAGTAAATAGAGAAAATTTGCTTCCTTTTAACAGTCATGTTGCAAATATATATCCTGCTAATGCAACAGAAGACAATATTTCAGATAGTGTTTGTGCGTGAAACAGTAGTTGTTTTAGCACCTCACCAACATGACATTATTCTTTGTTTTCTTGCAGGGTTGTTTTTTGAAGTAATGAATCATCCATTATGCTCTCAAACAGAAACTAACCTTTTGGCCAAATGAAACATGTGCAGCCTTTGTTCAGCCTGTCAATTGCAAAAGGAATTAGTGTCATTTAAAAAATAATAATTACTTTCCTTCCTGCTCACATGATATTAAGAGGAATAAAATTTGGCAGGCCTGTTGGGCAAACTGAATTTTTCTTGTTCCTCAAATCTTTATGGTTTACATTCTGCATGCTGCTGTGGTTTAAAGAAGCTGAGATGTTTGATATCCGCAGCATTTATATTTTCCATGCCATTTAATGGAGCTTGTGAGCACTATGAAATGAGTTCTTTTCCACAGATAGGACATGCTAGCATGGATTTGAAGGCCTGCTTATTGAGGTGCACCTCAGTTTTGAAGTTACAACCTCTTAGTGTTGGGTTTATATCTTAGTGTGCAAACTTAGCCTAACAGATAGTATAAGGACAGTCATGCCAAAGACATTGTATGTGCATCTGTTTTGATTATTAGGATCCACATGACTGCTCAGGAGTTGCACAAGCAACAGGGGTTTTCAGGTTTTCAACACCTAAGGTGACCAAAATGAAGCTGTCTTTCTTCAAACAGCCTTTAAATTTAAAATGAACAAACAATCATTTGTTACAACGTAAAATTAATGTGCGTTTCCAGTGGTGCTCCAAGTGGAAGCGAGATTTTTTTAGAATAAAACCCTAGTTCCCAGGCAGTGCCCTCTAGGAGTCAACTATTGATGTCATTCTAACTTATGAAATCCACCAACATTTTCAATCTGAGTTTTGATCTAATTGTTGTAAAAACGTCCTATACACTAAAAGCTACTGATGACCTTCAAAAGTAGCTAACAAAGGCTTGTTCTCTGCTTTAGCAGATTCAGTATTTCAACTACTTTTCAAAAAGGTACATTGGATTCTTCATATGATTGTGGTTGATGAAGCGACTCTGAGGGATAGCTCTAGTCTCATTTGTCCATTTGTTAATACAATATTTTTCTTCAATAGCTAGACAATTTTTAAAACCCCCAACCCCTATACATTTTCAGATTCCCTAGGGGTTTCTATTGCAATTTATGACCTTTTGTCCTCTTACATTTCAGTTTTGAGTGATTTTTCTCTTATAACTATTTTTATTGTACAGGAAGAATTGATTGTTATTATCTTAAAAATACAGCAGCTCTTGCCAACTGTTCGTGAAATCGCACTTCTAAGACTTTAACTTTAATTGAAAGATTTCATATTTATTTAATTGTGTAAGCTTATTCCTCCTATCCATATTGCTGGTGATACAATTGCTTCTGTGATACACGTTTGGAAAGCCAAGTCTTTGTTCTCATTCTATGGAGTTCCATTATAAATGTCACCAAGTTGTAGCTCATCCTTGTAGAAATATCTTTGAAGTTAGATAATGTTGGTCCAAGTTCTTCTGAACTGAATTAAGCTATGTTATAGTAGGCATTAATTTTGTCTGCTATATGCAGCCTAACTCTGTTTAGGGAATTTCTGTCCTACAGAAAATTTTTAGCCAATATGGCTGTTGACTATGACTTCCTCTCCTCCAGATTTGCAGAGAATGTGAGTTATGATTAGCAGAAGATTTTTTCTTGTTTTTCCTTCTCTACAATAACCTCCCCTCTTCTCACAGCAGTTCAATGTGGTGGGACGAGGAACAGTAAAACAAAATGCATTGCCTTCTTTGTGCAATGGCTTTAATCTAGTACACCATATGGACCTCCATGGTAAAGTTTAAAAATAAGATGGAAAGCAGGGATGGAAAGTAGATGCACAGCAAAGAAGGAAATGTGTTTTAGATCAGATCAGAAATAGATGGAGAGTCATTATTCGCTACAGGATCCATTTCAAAGCTGTACAGTAAAGAAGTTAGGACACCCTACTCATGAGTTCATGATGGATGATGAACAGCATGGTCTTTACAGACTGGCGCTGTGAAATCTGAGGCTTGGCACAGCCACAGAGGAAGCAGGAGGGCTGCAGGCATGTGTAGGAACAAGTCTGGAGAAGCAATAGATTGATTAAAATTGTCAGGGCTCCCATCACAACCCTTTCTTTAACTCATGCTGAGCTTGACGCAGGTTGACTGATTGACTGATAACGCACACCACTTCTTTCCACATCTTATCAGACCTGGAGTTAATGCTGGGCAGAGGGGTAGCTGGCACAGTGAATGTGTAGGCTCACTGTACACAAAATCATCTCACCACTTTGCAATTTTCACCTATCAGCAGTCCAGACTCGTGTTTGATATGAGAAATTCCAGCTGCATTTTGAGAGATGACAAGACTTTTCAAAAGAGGAAAGGCAGGATTCTCACAGTAGGCTGGCTAGAAATGGAAAGTCCTGCCTCCCATTTGGCACCCTTTGTTGCAGATTTGGTCTGCTGCCTGGAGAGAGACCAGAGCTTTCCACAATGTGAGGAAGGCCAACAGAAGAGACATCACTGATTTCATCTGAGGAAAGTCTTACATTCTCCATTTTGGAAGACACTTGGTCAGTCTGAAGCTCCACCAGGTGTTCCTCTTCTCCCTACAACACAGATGTATGTATACTTCTCCTGCAGCTAGATGTCTATGAGGAGAACTGCAGTAGCCCCAAGGTCCAAATTGCCAGCGAGGAAAAGAAAATAGCAAGGAAAAAGGATGATGTTCAGGAGAGAAACAGAAGCTGGCTAATTAATGGCAACAGTTTAAAATTAAGGAGATATCATCGTGGTCCAAAGAGTCAATGGCAGGTGCTGACTGGGAACAAGGGCCTGCTAAGCAAAGAAACAAATATTGCAATTCTAATTTGCAAAGCAATTAATAATTTAGACAGAGCATGAAGGATTATTTTTATTTTCTGGTGCCATCATCAGATCTCCATGTTCCTTCCAGCCAGGCACACTCCATTCGTGTATTTCTAGAAACTACTTTTATTGCTTTTGCACTGTAGAAAAAAAGTAAGCACTTTGACTGATCTGCAATCAGATGTTCCCCTTACTCTGCTCAGCACAGAGACAACAATGAATGCAGCTCTGATGCTGATGCCAGATAAGAAGGCTTATCAAAAGGGGAGTGCCAAAGTGACAGAAGAGTATACCCTCCATCTTTCTTTGTAGGATACACAAGGGTAAAACCTCCTTCTTTCTCTGTAAGGTGTTCCCTAGTGGTGAATAAAGCTTAAATCTGGTGTAAATCAGAGTGTACTTAATCAAAGTTCTTAAATGACTTGAAGAATTTGACAAGTTTCTTCCCTAAGCTCAAGTATGCATCTATATTTTAATTTTCTTGTGTGCGAAGATTTGTAGCATAAGTAGTCCCTCAAGTTTAATTGTACTGTTTGATAACCATATAAGGACTTTTTTATGCTAGCATTATGATTTTGGTTGTAGCTATATTTATTACTTTGTGTCTATTGTGTCTAAGGAGTTCAGACACTGATCTGTCAGCTGGTGGATTTCCCCGGTTACAAGGTGGGGGCTGGTTATTGGTTTCAAGATGTGTTCTCTGTGTGCTGAAAACTTACAGAAAGAGTTGAAATGTGACTTAGAGACAGAGCAAGAGCAGGACTTCCTGGGTACAGAGTTTTTTGGACTTGTAACACTTGAGAATTCTTGAAGAAAGAAAATGTCTGCTTTTAATTTTTTTTATTGAGTTAGACTTGGCTTTCTGTTCCCTCTTCATAAGTAAACAGAACAGATCCTAGTGCAGCACTGATCTGTGCTACTAATTTTTTCCATTTCTAAAGCAAATGGAAAAAAATTGGAAACCACAACCATGCCCACCTTCACCAACCCAAGTATGTTAACAAATATGGTTTTTTAAATCTAAAACCTTAATGTTTCCTTTGGTGCTGAGCATCTTGTGTACTGAGAAGTGACAGCAACAGGGCTGAAAAAAACAGCTGGCCTCTAAGTCTCCCTCTCCCTGGGCACAACTTCACATCCCCAAACATTTCAAGCATCTTCATGTTCCAGTTTCAGCAGGTTACATCCAGATTTGAGTTCAGTATTCGAGTGAAATTAACCTTCTGCAAAACCTCCTTGAAAGGTTAGATCAGTGTTCATCAGAGATTGGATTTCACAGCCTGTCACAGAAGTGATCATTCTTTACTGAGGCTCATGTTGATTGAAAACCTTCCACCCTTTTCTCAGCAATACAACACAGAAAATTTAGCATTATTGTCATCCTATCCTTTTCCTCACTCTTATAGCAACAGCCAGCCAACTGAGGACTTTTTCATTTCAGACTTGTATTTATTTCTGAAAGAAATGGATGTTATTTAAAATTCCATCCCACCCACGATGTGAGACTAATAGACCTGCTTAATTATGGGAAAGCTATATGTATGGGTATTAAGGAAAAAACCCTGAGAAAATGTTTTTTAAATGTTGATTGCTAATGAGATTTAATGATACCAAACAGAGTGTGCTGCTCTAAGAATTTCAGCATGATAAATGCTTTTAAATTCTACTGAAAGAAACACCAAAATAAGTTACAGTGCCACTTAGTAAGACACCCTTGTGTGAAAGTAATAGGCACGAGGGAGCATGACTTCAGAAAGTAGGCCCCAATTACACACATTACATATATATTTCCTTCCGAACATATTTCCCTCCTTTCTTCTTTAACAGTCTAAATTTCCAACTGGTTTCTTTGGGAGTTCTGGCTAAGTAGGAGTAAGCTTCAAATTACAGTTATCGTCAACTTCCTGTGGTCTAAGAAAAAGACACGTAAGGTTAAAATAAAAATGTTCTACCTCCTGTTGTTCCAAACACACTCGACTGATCAGAATAAAATGTGGTGGATTAGGAGGGTCAAATTTAGTGATGAAGAATCTTGAATGTCTTACAAATACTTCAAACAAAGTTTTGTGACTGGGAACCTCGGAGTGCCATGACATCCCTTGAGCCAGATATTTAACAAGGCTTCTGGAAGGATATTCCCAGGCAATGGTTAGTGCTCACAGATAAAGAGGGAAGATCAATCCATATGCTTCAGCAGAGTTTCTTCAAAGCTTCAAAGTGGTGGAAATAAAATCCAAATATTATTTCTAAAAGACAGAAGACAAGACATTTTTGGAGTAATGTTTTTTTCCCAGTGTGGGAAGAGAAGGAAGGGAAGCAAGCCTGGAGATCTGGGAGAGTAGACCTCATCTCTGTGCCTTTCAGAAATTAGTACCACATCTAAGTTTCCACAGTGGGGTCCTAAACAGTGCTCAGAGGCTAGGGAATTCTGCTGCTGATACCCCAGATCCCTTCCCTCCCTGGAGTTCTGGTATGGTCAAAACAGGCAGTGAGTTAATTTTGCTGCCACTTAGAAACCTTTTTCTCTTCATATGCTTTTTTACAATGAGAAGCATAAGGTGAAAGCAGAGTGATTTGTACCAAATACATCTCATTTTATTTTAGAGAAACAGTTACCTGAAATCAGTCATTGGTGTTCTTCTCTGGTGGCAGATTTCTATTTTGTGTATAGAGAAGACCCATAATTCACTAAGTTAAGTGTTTGTGTATTCTACATTACTTTGAGGATACAAAACATGAATAAATCTCTGACACTTGCATTTCTTAGCACAACTGTTATTTATGTACATGTAGAAGCATTCTAATAGTGTGAGGCTTAACAGGGTTGGAGTTATGCTTGATGAAAACTCTAGCAGAACTTAAATTCCAGCTTATGCTCAGAAAAAGTACGTCTTCTTTACTTTATTACTATCCAGTCTCATACTTTAAGTCAGATTTTAGAGTTAGAGAAGACCTCAAAATCTCTAGTATGTGAAGGATTAATGTAATACAAAATCTTCTAAATGAATAGGAAACAAAAGAGATTACTATGATACAGTGAGCATCAATATAGTGTGAAGCAAAGATCTCGGAATGTCTGGGAAAGATTCTGTTACCTCAACAGAATTTGAATAGAATCATGCTTTATATTGAAAAACTCTGAAGTGGCTATTTCCTTTGTGTGCTTTTCTTCCTTTCTTCTTATTGTAGCCTCTATCTGGTGCAAATTACAGTTTTTGTGGATGCATTCCTAAATACTCCATCCTTAAAATATCAGTCATTTGAAAATATAAATTTATATTTAAAAAGTTAAAAGAAGAATATGTTTTAATGACTTGGTGCACTGTAATCGTCCTCAAAAAAGAATTGAAAGTCCATTTTTTTTTGGTTGGCAGCAACAACCTCTATCTAGCTGAGCTGCCATAGTGTCTCATGGGAGTTTAAAGTTCACATGCATCAGACATTAGTTTTCATATAAACTGAAGCTTCTTTTGACCATTCATTATCTTCTAGCATATTCTTGGAGTGTGATTAGGTTTTTATTTTTCTATTTCAGGATGAAAAAAAAATTACTGAGATTTTCCATGGGATGAATCCCACCTCTGCATGGATGTGTCCTTGTGTGTGGAATCTAAGACACCTTGGGCTTTGATTTCTGATCCCCCAAAGCATTGAAAAAATAGCAGAGAAACTAAACTCCCCTGTAACACAGGGTATTTGTTGGTGTTTCTCAAATCAGTGGAAACTAAGAATAATCAATATTTTGTGAGAGTGGGTAAAAAGTAACAAGAAAGTCACACAAAAACCTCCTGTGAAATAATCAGATCAATGAAGTGAGGTGGATGGAAAGTGCACTGGATAATAGAAATATAAAAATCCACTCAGGCAATCCTAGCAAAAACTACAGTGTACTCCTGGACACTTTATTAAGAAAGCACACTTCCACTCATGAAACAATTAATGTTTAGTATACATTTGTGTACAGTAGTTCTGAAAATGTAAGTATATTACATAACTGCTAAAGGTCAAGGCAAAACAAAAGAAAAAATCCTCATTCATCTGCTCCATTTTGTTACATTACATATCCTGCAATACATATTTATGGATAGGTAGGTAGGTAGGTCGGTAGGTAGGTAGGTAGGCTGGTAGATAGATAGATAGATAGATAGATAGATAGATAGATAGATAGATAGATAGATAGATAGATAGATAGGTAAATAGATATATAGACAGTCTGTTGGTGGTTTCAGAACATCAGCTATAGTAAGTAAAGCTCTTCCTCTGTTTCCCAGCTTTGGGATGACAGCCAGGTAGGCTTACTTGTATTTCTATTTATCACTACACAGAATTAATTCTTCCATTTGTTTTCTATATCTAAGAGCATGAACTTTCAATTTTATGTAAGCTATCAAGACAATCTCCTGTACCCTATTGTTGCCTCTAACACATTGTTATGATATTTTGTATCTCTAATAGCTTCTAAGAGTATTTTGTAAAAAAATCCCATAATACTTTTTTCCTCAATGTTTTCTTCCTAAAAGAAAGGGTGTAGTGCTAATAGTAACTTGCAATACATCCTTCCAATTCCCTAGAGAGTTTTGCTGTGTCTTCCCTTTTTTCTTTTCTGATCATGCCTACCTTGAAAGAAAAAGAATAAAAGCCCTCCCCAATGGCTAAAGTACATATGAAATATAGTAGATAAAAGTTAATTAAAATCCTTTATGCAAGAGAGAAAGATGTACTTTCTGTCTTAGAGATTGAAAAATTTGGGATTCCTGTCTGCTCTATTCAGCAGTGCTACCAGTTCTGTCTTTTGGTCTGTCCTTTTTTCTGCAGTGCTGAGTCCAAGCAGGGTCCAGGTCTCACCTCGGCTTCCTGTAATAATAATGGCAACAGCAATAATAAGAAAAAATACCAGTGGTCTCAATATCCCTGGAACAATTTTCCTGGACTACTGAAATATACAGAACTTTAGTTAGTATACAGAAGCTAGTTGTCCTCTTTTTGCACAAAGTGCTGAGCACTAAACTTTTTTTATCAAAACATCAATTGGAAACAGAAAAGAAATAACTAAATGAAAAGCATACTACCTGAAATATCTGTTTAGCTGCTGTTCTTGTAATGATTTTTCAAATATAGAATAAAAAATAAAACCAAGGTACAAATTATTTGAAGTGTCCTATGATATGAAACCAAGAGTAGTGCAAAACTGCTCATGCTGGTTTGTGGAAAGAAACAGAATTCCTAGGGTTTGATCTATGGCATTGCTAAGTAAGTAAACATATAAATTAAGTTAAACAGATTGTGTATCATAGCTGTTCTTTCTGTTTACAAAAAGGACAATGTGAGCTATGTGCATAACTCATATGTAGACCCCTACATGATATGCTAAATTTGCACACAAATCTCATGTAACCTAGCAAACCAGGAGGGGTGCACAGTTAACATATAGTGCATCACATTGTGCCCTACCTTGAATGGTATATAATGCCTCACTGCCATTGGTACAGGATGAAAAAATGAGTAACCAAAAAAACAATAAATCCATTGAAGGCAACTAAATGGATGCAGTCCACCCAGTATTTTATTCTAAAAATAGAAATTTTGATTTCATTTTTAGTGAAGAAAAGTTTTGAAATAGTGAAAAATCTTAAAGAATAGAAATGCTGCATTTTTGCTGGTTCTACTAATAGCAGCCATATAGTAATAGAGTTGATAATATCATCCCAGGTTAAGGACTTCCATTCATCAAAATCCTTCTGGATGGAGTATTTATTTTAAGTACAAGCTAAAGTTTCCCTTTAAATTTCCCAGGACTTTTTCTTTGTTCCAGGGTCAAGATCAATAATAATTTTGGAGTAGTATATGACATGTTTTTAAATTTTGATAAAAAAGATTAAAAATCGAGGAAGCCAGAAGTGTTTCTACATTGTTTTGAGGTCAACTGTCATATAAAAAAAATGAGTTAGGGAAGTAAAAAAATGTGTGCTTAAGCTGCAATGTAAATCCACAAAGAAAATAAAATCAGATTATCACTATTGTCATATACATTAACGTACTTAAAGAAGATATTTTACCACTGGAACATAAGTTGCCAACTTGAACTGGATTTTCTTGAAGACATATTAGAGATAGTTAGAGGAAGTTTAGAGTGATGAGTATGTTTACATTGTCTCATCCATCCTTTAAAGTTTTTGATCTGATTTTATGTATGATAGGATGGAGGAGGGAAGAAACTTGAACTTGAAAAATTGCTTGTTTTTTGCTTAAGAAAAGAGATGGCACGTGCATAAATATCTTTCTTTATGTTGTGCATTTTTTCCATCAATAGCATAGAATAGCACTTCTGAGCTTGATGGCTCATAATCAGTTTTCATCAGGTGACAGATGCATGTTTTCCAGCTGTATGCACGTGTCTGACATAAATACCTGTTGCTTCCATAGTCATATCCTTTCAAAAAAGGTTCTGTCACAAGAAAACTTCAGGCATCAGAACTTCTTTTTTTCCCTTTTTTGCTGCTATTCTGTACCACTGCTCAGATGTCTCCTTATACCTGCGCAAGAAAGGCTATTATCCTTCACACGTTTTGCTGCTGATCTAAATGAAAGTACATTATCTAAATAGTTGAATCAAGAAGCATACAACTAAAACTCATTTCAGTTTGATCTGTATTTCTTGGTGCTTTAACAGGTTAACAGCTTCCTGTGAAATTACTTTATTCAAGGGTTTTCACCATAATTTGGCCATAATGTGGTCTAGACCTAATGGTAGTAAGAACTTGCAGAAAATCTGCAGTTCATTTTATGTCTCAGTAGAAAAACGTGTCTTTTCTAAATAATTCAGAAATTGCATTCAGAAACAATATGCACATTACCAAGGATAGGCCTAATAGGGAATTTATCCAATACCACAAAGTGAGTATTTCAAATACTTATCATAGCATGTGAATATTAAATATCATCCTATTAGCATTAAATGGTCAGTTAGTTAAGTCCCTGAATATTTACCTCAGTAATACTGGAAATAAAACACAAATTAAATTCTTCTTTGAGTGCTGCACATTTATTTCATGCTCTCAGAGGCTCTCAGTGGTACTGTAGCAGTATTCTCTCTATGCCAGCATATGTTATTATCATTGTGGAAGTTTATATGGGAGATCATTTTGTCATTAATCCAGACTTCTGGAAAACTTCAGAACAGGAAGAGCGTGTCATGGTAGAAATCAAACAAATATATCATCTTAAAGCAACAAAAGTGGATTCCAAATATGTGTGCTGTATTTCTATTCTACACCCTGTTTTCTGGTTGTGATATCAACATTTGTACGTGAGTAAACTGAAAATGCTTAAGAGGCTTTTGAAGGAAATTAATCATATTTTACACAGTGTTAAGGTATTATTTTTTTTCTTTTGTATTTAAAAGGTCATAAATAATTTAAACCTGTAACTGCTTCAGTGTTGCAAATAGTTTAAAATCAAGAAAGTTCATTGCAATGCTTTTACATCTATGCAAGGTGCATTCTCATTTTCACCATAAGGATTCAGGAAATGTGTCAAAATCTGATGTATTCAGATTAGCCAGGCATTTTATCTTCTCAGAAGCCAATAAAGGCCTTTATTCTTCTGTTGAACCTCTCTTGTTACTCGCTTTATATCCTATTTGGCTCTGTGGTATATTAAGGAAAGATGGATTATTGTTAATAGCCTCCTTAATAAGCGGGCACCCCCTACATCAGCATGGCAGAGGAGATACTTTTTGATCACAGATCCTTACCCTCACATGGACCTGAGCCACAGAGAAATGTGAAGCACAAGGGGGAAGAGAGACAAGCACATGAGCAGCTCAACCAGCAGACCTGCCATGGCCATGAATTCTGGTTACATTCCATGATCTCCTGAATGTCAGCTTTCTTTGCTGGCAGAACTGCAGCCAGAAGAATGGCCATCATGTGCCTTAGGCTAGACAAAGGATAATGACTGTAGTGGGTGGTTACAAAATCCTTTGTGTCCCCTATGTAGTAGGTATGTGCTGGCCCTAGGGATCACCTGTCAGCTAGACGAACGCTTCGGAATGAAAATTGTTCAGTCAACACTTAGACATGTTCCTGAGCTGAAGGCAACCTTTTATGTGCCAGCTTCAACAACAAATTTTGTTTGAATTATGGATGGCAACTTCTCTGGTTGTGTGACTGGCTTTGAGGAATCTGGTCTATGTGGAAGGTGTTCCTGTCTCAGGCAAGGGAATTGGACTAGATGATCTTTAAGGTCTTTTCCAACCCAAACCATTCTATGATTTTATGATTCTATTACTCTGCCTTACCAAGCGGGTGCACAGATTGTAAGAAGAGAATAATGGTGCTGGGTGTTATTATATGTTACTAGACACAGGTGAGGAATCTAAACTGGGAAATTAACTTTTCTTACTCTCTGAAGTATGTCTTTTGTTGGAGACACCTGAACTTGCATGAACAAGCTGGTGTGGCTCTCCAGCATAGCTCAGGCATGAGCTCAGGCCTGGGAAGCAGTGAAGCTGTGTTATCTCAGCATGCCACCCTGGGGAGAGCACGTCTTGCTTTCTTGCTTCCAGTTTTGGAACAGGCTTGGTTGCTGTGAGCTTGGGAATCTCTGTGCCACAGATGTTTGCATGCCATGAAAAGAAAATCCAGCCTATTATACTGCATACATCAAATCTGACAGCAGTTGCTGCCCTTTTTGTCATCCTAGTCAAAACTATAAAAAATTGAAATTTACTTAGTTCATGTCATTTTTCTTTCTTGCCAGATTCACTGGTTTAATCTTTGAACTGTAGCATAATGCTCATGTCTGTGCTGCAGAGCTACATTCAGGATTGTGAACCTTTTCTTCACTTGGGATAGCTGTGTCTCACTTTTAAGCTGGGTGCTAGTTCATGTTGCTGTGCAGGCAAGTACTTTCAAGTGAAAAACTTAAGTTTCTTGCTTTTCCAACAATCATTTTCAATCTTATAGGCTCAAAGTGTTCACTCATCTGGTACAGTCAAAGTTATTTCTTTTCTTGTTTCTTTCCTTTTATTCTCCCTACCTCTCTGTCCAGACTTGTCTCTTTCTCACTGGTCTTTACCTCACACTTTCATCTCTCTTCTTTTCACTGGTTTGTTCTTAATTTTATTTTTTTTTCTAAAGATCTTCAGTTTAAAAAACACACCTCTGACTCATTCCCCTCAAAATGTATTCAAAGAAATATCTTCATTCCTCATATTTCTTCAAGACCCCTACAAGTGGGTTTTTGTTTCTGAGATTTTGGATAGATATTTCACTTCCATGACAGTTATAGATATTTCAGGGTTCATATCACCGCATCAGAAATACAGCCAGTCCAGACCCATAAATCAGTATTACTAAGGTGTATCTGAAGAACTGAAACACTTTTATTGCAAACATCAGTGATAATATGGGCCTCAGAATTGCCCTGGAATATGGATGAGTACAAACCATTTAGGAACAAATATTCTGGCTGATAACTGACAGCCAGCCAAAAGCAGCCCCTGATAAAGATAAATAACCTGTACTCAGGGAAATTTTTTGCATCATTAAACATGGTGAGCATATTAGCTAGCAGGGGGTGGAGCTGAGTCCCTAAAGAGATAAATCTAAATTATATGCGCTGCAGTGATCATAACAGTAATGCACCATCTTGGCTAACTAGCTGACATCAACAGGGAAGGGAATTTCAGATTTAAATGAACCAAACTAAAGAGCATTGCAGTGTGCATACAGATTAATTGGAGCACATTCATGAACTTTTTAACCTTTTTCTCTGGTCTGTTTTCATTGGTGCCAATGCACAAGGAGTTTAGACTATTCTTGTAATTTCTGCATAATTTTTTATTCTTTCTTATGTGGTTTGATTAATTACTCCTTTACTTACCTTCCATTAATCACCTTATACCACAGTTATATCAACTCTTGCCAAAAGTTTATAGATGGACAGGAGAAATTCAGTGGCATTTTTCTGTAAATAGGAAAGTACACTTAGCAATTATACACCTAATATTTCAAAATGGGATAACTCTGAAAGCAAAGAAAGCATGTAGTTACCCAGACACATACAAACAATCAAATTAAGCTTTGCTACAAGAACATAATTTGGATGAAGTATTTCTCTTAAAATTAATGCACTCTATTTTTAAAACCATATCAAGTGTATTTTTGTAGGTAAGGAATGTCTTACTAAAAGATTATTGCCTGTTTTCAAATGTTTTTGTTATCCAAGAAAAGTTTGGATTCAAGCTGCTAGAAAGTGCATGAAGTAAAAAGATGAATATTAATAGGCTGAAACTGATTTGGAATAGCTTGCAGTTTCATATTATTAATTGGGTCCATTTATTTCCTGTTGACTTGGCTAGCAAGGAAGTAAATCGGATGTGACAATCATATCTTTTAGTCAAAACCAAATATGCATTTTCATGAATAATTTCTCTCAGGTATGTTATTGTCCTGATAATAATCAAATCTGTTCAAGAGGCTCATAGATAAATCAGTGGTTATCCTAGTTTTATCTAAAAATCCACTTGCAGATGTCTAAGTGTATTTGATAACATAGCCTGAAAGAAGCATGAGAGTACAGAAATGTGACATGTAAAGGGCACTGCTTTTGCTCCAGTCCTCATCTGCTCTCTGCTCCAGGTCTATGGTTGCAGCAAAGAACTCTAGTGTGTGCTCCTGGGCATCAGGCCTGTGGTAACCTAAACATCCATCAGATGGTCCGGGCTGCTTTTCCCCCTGGGAAAAGGATGATGAAAGGCAGGAATTGCTTACACTGATGGTAGCAAGGAATTTTTCACCTGGCTCCCTGTGAGGCTTGTGTTCTAGCTAGGAGGGCTGCATCTGACTCTTGTAACTCTCTGGCCTGTGTACGTGGTTTCAATGGGCTGCAGCAAGTCAAGGAATTTCAAAAGCTTTACTAGTGGCCAAAAGGGGCTTGTCCCTTAGAGGAACAAATAATAAATGGCAACTGGCATTTTACAATGCTGTTGCACCCTGGGGAGACACAACTGCTCAGACTGACTGCTCAGTAGCTCACGGAATTACAATTTGGCTGTGTGGTGATATCAGCTAAGCTGATTTGCAGTAACGGGCATTCAACAACATGGATTGAGGGCAGGAAATCTCTTGACTTCATGAAAAGCTCTAGCTTCAAGTCCTGATTCTGCAGAGCACCTCAGCATATATTTTAGACCTCTTGGTATTGCTTAAGGCTGAACTTGAATGTTTGGCTATCCTGGGGCTCTAATGAGGAGATAGACAGCAGAAACTTTCTTAGGAGCTTACCAGAGCTTTTGTATGCAGGAGATTAGCCAGGAAATGATAGAGAATAACTCCTACTCTGACTATCCTCAGCTGTAAATAAAACGTAAGCCTTAAGATGACTGCATTGCTCCAGGTCTTCCTGTCAGTGCTGCAGGATGTGATCCTGAGATCCTGCATGCAAAATATCATGTTTGTGGAGCAGCTGCAAAACAGGAATTTTATACCCTGTCAGGTATAAATATAATTTATAAATATAAATTATAGATATAGAATTTAATTTTTCTGTCATGATCCATTCTAATCGGGTTCAGTAAATCCGCTGGTTTTGATGCTGAATCACAAAGTCCCAAGTTAAAAACCTTGTTTAGGTAGTTGTGGCAGAAAAAAAGCTCATTAAAAATGATGTTTTCATAGAGTTCTCAGTTCTGTCCCAATTCAGTTAAAAATTTGTGACCACTTATGTATTACTTACATGTATGATCTAGCCCAATCTCTAAAAATAATGACTATAGCCTCTGCTCTTGAGAAACTTCTGGATTTAGGACAAGAAATGTTGACTGTGTTCCATAATGACTGCTATGCCATAATCAGGCATTAATCTATTTTGAAAAGCTGCAAGTTCTTAATTTAAAAATTTTATCTCCAAATGTGATGTTGCAATCGGATTTGGTCAAAGCTTGCGAGTGGGAAAAATGTTTTCTTGGATCAGCCCTTTCCATTCTCTATGGCTCTAAGAGGAACTGGTTCAGCAAGATGATGCATTTGGGGTATAATTACTTCAAAGGTTTGAATGGAACTTTGATTTCTGCTCCTCTATTCATGTGTTAAAAGTTACAGACTTGCTTATGGGTTACGTTGAATTGAAGACTTGATGTCTTCCTCTTACTTTCATTTGCTGCTGTTGATCTTTTTATTTTCTGTGTTTTTCTTCTTTTTTTTTTTTTTTTGTTTTTTTTTTTTTTTTTTTTTTTTGGTCTTCATATTATTTTTTCTTCATGTTTTCTGTTCTGACTTCTTTTGTCTACTCTTCACTTCTTCTCTTATTTTAATTTCACTTAGAAATTCTGCATAGAATAAAATACTGAGTAAGACAGAATAGTAAAGTAGAATCAATTTTAAATTTGAAAGCTGAGAAATTTCTCTCAGATTGAATATTAGGTTTTGTGACTGGGAAATCTTTTCAGTGTACAGAGAAAACAAAAATATCTTGAAGTGAATAAGAATTTTTTTTACTTCAGTGGGTTGATGTTTAGGGCATACTCTGATACTCCTCCTTAGTTTTGGTAAGAGTCCAGTAATTTTAACAATGTCATTTAACTTCCCAGGAAAAAAAGCCCAAACCAAACCCAAAACCAGGTCAGTGCAAAATATTATATTCCTTGTGTTCTCCATTTCCATAATTTTATAATAGTTATTATCAGGTAATATCCAGGGAGGAAAAATTAGTCCTGCTACCCATTTACTGAAGGCAAAAAATGCTTTGATATATTTCTCTCAAGCTGTGATTTATAAAGCTTTGTGAAAACAGAGTCGACAAAACCCCAAACACCTTGTGATAAAACTATGAGTAAGCAGTTCCATACAGACTGTCATTTTCTTTCCTAATTGCAAATTCCTTCTAACACCTTTCCATCACTTTATTCAGCATTTTTAATAACCAACAGTAATGTGAGTAAATCACATTGACCTTTAAGGTCCATATATAGATCAAAATAAACACACAGAGATTAAACACGTTGTTGCTTTTACTGCAATGATATGCAAACAATTATAGATGAGGTCAATCCAGGGCACCATTGATATTGCTTGCCAACCAATTTATTTGTGAAACCTCTAACCCCCTTTAATGTATTTCTTCAAAGAGGAAGACCTAAGAGGCTCTTAGGTATGACTGATGGAAAATTAACTGGTTTAACTAGTAAAAAGTTCTGTGTAATTTTTTATGATTTATTTATTGCTTAAATGAAAGATAAATATATAGCAATTTAAAATCTGCTTGGTGGTGATTTTCTGAGATATTTAAAAAAGAAATATTTTATGTTTTTAAACATCTCAGAAAAAGAATTAAGACAAAATATTAAAATAACATACTACAAAGTGTAATAGAGCTTCATAATTTTTATTTATCACATAATTTTTATTTATCTACTTTTCCATTGATCACAGAAGAATATGTCTGTCTATTCTTTCAGGATCTGTTTTAGGATATTGTTTTTCTGGAAAATGTTGTAATGTCGTAATTTTAACCAAAAGATTGTTCAGGCATGTGATAAACTGATTGTTAAAAAAAGACATTAATATGGTGATTAACTTATATTGCTCTCATTATTATAACAATTAGAACCTTACATTTGAATTATCAATACATGATTCAGGGAGGGGAAAACAACTTTAGAGCTGAATACAAAACAGACAGTGTAAATCATGACAAAACATTAATCTACCAGGGTTTAAAGCCAATTATTTTTTTAATGCTCTCTATCTTCAGTAGATCCTCAAGAGAAATACACATCATACTAAATTAAAAAATGTACTCATTAGGATTCAAAAAATGAATTTAAATCTTTTAATGTCAAGTATTTCTAATGATTTCTAAATTTAATTAGTGAGCAGCATGCTTGCTATCAATATATTTTTGTGTATGATTGCATTTTCAAGGAATGACAAAAACTAAGGCCAGCTAAGGTGAATATACTGTTTGACATCCTGGAGAAGGTAAAAAGTACAAAGATATCTTTTCTTGGTACCCAACCATTTTCAATTCTAGTTCTTGACCTTCGAGCATTATTCATATTTAAGCAGAATCACAAACAAAACCCTGTTTTCATTTGTCTGCTCTCTAATATCTTATTATGGAATTGACTTAAATTTTACAATATCTTGAAGAGTGTGTTTTTACTGAGATAAGCATGATTGTTCTATTGGGGTGTTCTTTTAATGTTGTTGTATTTTTTTTTTTAATTTTTTTTTAATATGCATTTTCCTCTAGGAGTCCATGTATCATTGCAGATCATGATGTAATTGTGTTAGGCGGGTGCTTATCCCTTTTAAATGTTGGCAATAAGCTCCAAACCTCAGAATGGTCCACAGAAGCAGGATGGAGTGTGTGAGATGATAAAGGGGTAGGAAAAAGCTCTTGCAGTCAGGGAAAGGAAACCATGATCCTGCACTGCCAGCCACACATTAATAACTGGCAACCACTAATAAATTCAACAGACTCTGAAGACTTCACAGAAGCTGAATGACTCAATATAAAAGAGACTGCATTTATTCTGGCTGGGAGATGAGTTCATTTGTCCAAGCAGCTCTTTGTAGCCTGTCTGAATGGCACCAGCATCCTAATTTTGCATATATTAAACTGGAATGGCTGTTTATCATTAAGGTGCCTTTCTCTAGGCATTCACAACATTCATAGTGGTACAGACTAAGGAAAAAGTAAAGCTAGGTTGCCCTGAAGGAATTTTTGGCCATGGAGCTCATGGCAGCTTCTGTCTGCAGCAGTTTGTGGATGGTGCCAGTGTTAACCAGAGCTTCCTATTTGGCATGTCCTGAGGGCTTGGGCATTTTTACTGCAGATGTTTGCAAACGGTGACGTTGTTTGTGTGTGCATGCACACACACGAATGTGTTCCTTTAGTCCTGAGGTTTGCTCCAGGTATATCAGACTGCAGCTAAGGTAAGACAGTGATGTGACTGGCCTGGGAAAGGTGGAGTAATTCCACTGTCCACCGTGGAATGGACTTCTGAGTGAAGTTCACTGAGTTTCAGTGAATCTGAAACTGATGAGGTGACAGATGCCACCTGATGTTTGATTTAGGCTGTCCAGTGTTTTCTATTTACTGCCTTAGACACAAAAAGCTGATGGTGAGGTAGTAGCTGGAGACATTTTCTGCAGCAGTGGCAGGTTCCCTGTCACTTTACTGATCTTAGAAGCTCAGCATCTAGTCAAAATTCGTTTTTGCTAGCTCTTCTTGGCAGTTCAGGTAGAGGAAGAAAGCAGTTCGTTTCATTTGTTTTAAACTTTACACTTGTGTGAGATGAATGATTGTTTGATCTGCTACCTCTTTTTGTTGACTACAGAGGCAGTGAAAAAGACTACCTTAAAGACCTATCTGTCTTTCAGATGGTTAAAATTGTGTGACAGGGAGCCTCAAGAACTAAATGGGTTATTTCATCTTTCCTTGAAATTACCTGATTTGTTTCTATGAAGTAGATACTCATTGTAGCAGCCAATATTTACATTGTTTATGTTGCACATCTACCACACGGGTCATGGATGTTCTTCCCAGATCTCTTTCACAGCTCATACCATAAATATTCCCTGCAGCTCTAGACTTCTGCCCACATGTCAGATTAAATTGGGGTGAAGATGCAATTAGTGTCAGGAGATCTGAGTTCAGAATTTTATGCCATAGTGAGCTCAACTGTGGCTTCAATTGTGGAAAGCAGGCTAAGTGTTTTGAGTGGTATTATTACCTAATTACACTTACCTAATTACATTTTAATTAGGATGAGTAGCCAAGAGTTCAGTATTCCCAATAAGAAGAGACTTCTGTCCAAAGGCTTTGACAGTTCTTTGGAATGTGCACAGGAAAATTATCAATTTCAATCTGTTTTGGTTTTAATAGCCCATTCCTGTCATTTTGTGTATAGATAAAGATTTAGTAGATTTTTTAAGTGTACTGTAAATTCTGTAAGTATGGATTACATTTTTACTTTCCTTTCTTCACAAAGTGATTTTGCTGTGGGAATGTGTTCATAGACTGACATTTCACAGAATTTTTACAATGATTAGCACAGAAAGGGAACATGGACTGCTCTGCCTCTGCATATATTCCAGAAAGGATTGCAGCAAAGTCTATGACTTTCACCTATTCAACATTTTCAATTTGGTGTGTTAGCTGTTTTCAAACTCCTCCATTTCTAACTTTGGTACTTTGTGAGGAGGATGTAAAATAGTCAGTTCATCAATATATGTAATAGAAGGTCAAAGAGGTTGTTCTGTTAGTGAACAGAAAAATGGCTTTGTTGGAAATTTGGTCACCTGCAAGTGTACGTGTGGTCTAAAAAATGGCATTGCAAATTTTTGTACTTATTGTCTTCATATATCTTTCTCTTCAGATTTATTCAGTTTATTTTGTTGTCTCTTTTCTAACTGCAGTATAAGTGTTTCTCATGTTAGACTGCTGTTTAACTGTTCTGCATTCCAAAGCTATTACTTTATCTACTTCAACAGAGACCAGTAACCTCTTTTATGATATTTGAATGTTTCCCTAGTCACTGCTTAATGTATACTTACACAATTATTTCCCTGGGACTGCTTACATGCTTATGATGTAGTATGTGTATGTACTGAATATTTCAGAGTTGTCCTTCAGTTAAAAATTATTTTAATCATATGCAAGTCAGGATTAGCTTATTTCTAACTTTGTATATGTATCCCAGATTGCTCTGTTCATGGGAATAAAATATAATAAATCATGTTCTTTAGATAAGCAGATATAATGGCTCAAAAGGCATAAAGTTTGCACATCTGTTGAATAAAGCACTTCCATGTTTATACAATAACTTTCCAAAGAGGAAATGTGCTTTAATCACTCATGTTTTTAATTTCTCTGCCTGATGTTCCCAGAAGCAAGTTCTTCTGGGCATCACATTAAAGCGTTCAGAGACCCTTGTCAGTGCTGCTGCAGCATCATTCCCAGCCATACATTGCCTTCTTTTGCACAAATAGGGAACAAATCAAACTGTGATGGCTGAATTCTCATGAGAAAGAGTGTAGTGAGAGACAAATGTGAGTCCAATAAGAGACCAAATAAAAGTTACATTTATAATCTGGTTATCACCCCACAACTGTGACTTTGCAGACTTTCCTAGATACTCTGTTTTGAATCGTTCTCTCAACATGCAGATGTGCTTAATCTAGGATCCTGCTATTTAAAATGAACCAACAAAACAAACAAAGTGTTCATGAGATTCTATTACAGAGGTATTCGTAAAGCATAATGACAAAGTACAGTACAAAGTGTGATTCAATCTATTCTATGGGATTGGTTACATAAACCTAAATTCTACAGAAAAATGAAAAAAGTTTCCATTTGTTGCAGACGGACAGAAAGAATTGTTCATGTTCTCCAGAAAACTGCACTGAAGGATCTTTAACATTCTTAGTATCAAGGCATTTCAATGATAGAAGCCCTTTGCACATTTGCTCATTCTAGTTTGTTTCATCTTGTTCAGCTGCTCTCTCACTGTCACACATTAAACATATATTTTGAAAGGATTTGTGCCAGGACATGTTTGTGATGATGTGAAGGCCATAACCTTTCCAGTACTTCTTCATAGGATACTTTCCTTTAATTATTTCCATCCTCAGTATGTGAAATTTAATTTCTCAATTTTAAGAGGAGTAATTTATATAAATGCACTCTGATATCTTCCTTTCTACCTTGATCCTCTTGTAATTGAATTTTGGCACCTCTGTTTTTGGCAATCTGACTTTGTAGCAGAACCTCAATGGATTACCTAGGACAAGAAAGCTTAAAATGATTACAGGAAAGGTAAGGTCGGCACTTTAATATTGACTGCCACTCAATTATATTCCAAAGGATCTCATGCAAGTTCTTGTGCAGAAACTTGCTTACCAGAAGAACACAGTATTTTCTTATATAATTTCTTAGTTTTCATACTTTTAAGTTTCAATTTCTGCTGTTTTTTTTTCCTGACAGATATTGTTTGTGCATCTTTACACTGACTCTTTAAAGGGTCCATTTTAACTTTGTTTGGCACATATATTCACTTCTGTGATTCAATTAAAGTATATATAAGAAATCTGCATTCTGTACATACAGATTTTTCTTCTCCAGACTTCAAGGCTGTCTTGGCTAGCTGCCTCATTTCCTGAGAGTCCTCCTAGCCCAATATTACTGAACCTTCCATTTTATTCAATACATTTCTTCTCACAGATGTGTTTAATTATATCACAAGAGCTTTAACTTTTTTTGGCTGAACTGTTGTTCCTTCCAGATCCAAGTCAAACCAGATGTCCTACTTAAAGCCCCTATCTCAAATTAAAGTTGTTTTCTAAAACTGCTAAATTTTTCTAATTCTGCTAAAAACTGGTGTAAGGAGATGAGTGCAGAAATTTGGGATCTTGGTTAGAGGTGGTGCCCTCTGCACAGTCTCTGTAATGAGCTATGAAGCAGGAGCTGTAAAAGGGAAGTTGCTTCAATAGGGCAAAGGATGAAATAAATCACAGAAAGGAATCACAGAATATTCTGAACTGCAAGGAACCCACAAGGATCACTGAGTCCAACTCTTAAGTGAATGGACCATATGGGGATCAAAGCTTCAAACCTGGGGTTATTAGCACCATGCTCCAACCAGCTGGGCTAATCTCACTGCTGTGCTCACTGATCACTTCTTTACTTTCTTCAAAAAGAAAGTTTTCCGTGGACTGAATGCTGGCTAATTGCCAGCTAGACAAGCCCATAAAAATGAGGTGGTCTTAAATCAGAAAAAGTGTTTTAAAGAACAGGCATAAAAATTCTAGTCCCCTATGTGCCAACCATATTCCTGATGCTTTCTCCAAATTCCTTTTCTAGCATTTGATTCTCAGGGAAAGTTTTATGGAGTGTGCTATAAGGGATGCTTCTAAATCCCCACAAAGAAGACTTGTTAAATGGAGGTGTGGAAAAGAGGAACAAGTTGTGGGAAACCTGCAGAGTATTGGAAATCACAGGATTTATTACAATGTCAGACATTTCTGGGAAAAAATCCATGCATTCTAATCTTGATCATTTTTATTATGAGAACATTTCAACAAGGAAAGAGAATTGTTCTTCAATTTAAAAGAATTTTATGACAGTTAGTGACGCTACTCTGACATTTAACCAGTGGATTAAAAGTTATGTAATAAAAATGAGGTGGAACTGTTTATTACAAATGAACCAAGTTCAGCTTGCAACATGGTTGAAAACCTTTAACCAAGTTAAACCATCAGACTGCCTTTCTATTAAGTACATGAATTGATGACCTTAGGCTCAGTGAATTTAAAGGAGTGCAATGCTCAACTGCTGTTTCCACAAAGGAGAAAAATTTGGTGGCTTTCTTTGCTTCTGAATTTGGATCAGTAGTTTTTACTATGGCAGAGTGGATTTTAGACAATGATTGTCAACTTACAAACAGCAAGTTGCTAACACCTAAGGGTTTATCAGGTTGTACTCTTGATTGCTTGCACATTTATGAGAGTTTCCTGGGCTCAGAAATTAATAATGGTGCTTTAGCAGTTTTCAAAGCCACACTCCAACTCAGCATGTTTTACCTTGTGACTGCTTCCATTTCCAAGGTACGCATTCTCCCCTGTAACATCCTCCTTGACAAGACGGAGCATTTTAGGCTACACACTGGTCACTACCTACCACACTGGTACTCTAAAGGAATAAACAATTTTCCAAAGAAGGAGGTGCAAAGGAGTGATGGTTTCCTTGGAAACATTTTGCATAAACAAATCTGAATTTTCATCTGAGTATTTCCCAAACCTTTCTTGAACCATTGAAGGAGTGAAAAAAGATTGATTGTACCTAGGAATAGCAACAACTGTGAAACAGAGGGCATGAAAACATACATATCAGCCCTAGTTAAAAATGAGGTTAACTAGAGCATAGGGAGTACCTAAGCATCTTAGGAGTGCCTTCAGTACCCTGGGATGTGTCTGGCAGAGAGGTGTTACAAACCCATAAAACACTTCCTTTAAGAGGTGTAATTCTAAGATTTTATGCAGATTCATGCCAAAACCAAGTGCTGGCACTACCCCATGAAACAAGAGATCACTTGTGTCTTCTACACAGGCTTCTGCTGTTTCTGTTTGCAAGGTTGTCTTCTTTCCAGCTGCCTTCTACTCTGGGATATTTCTGACGAAGATGTCAGTAGTCATAATAAACTGTGGAGTAAGGCTGTTATATTCAGCATTGGGAAAAAGTGAAGACACTACTGGTGTAATTTCCATTTGTGACCTAAGACAAGACTTATGTGTCCAAATTGAACAAAGAGCAGCCTGTGCAGAACCCAACAGGAAGATATGTTTCAGAGGCAACATATTTGAAAAAGGTTAATCTAGGATTTTAAGAAATGAATGGCTGACTGAGACCACTGTTATCTTAGAAATTCTTAAGAAGCAGATGCAGTGTAATTTGATTTTTTAGATGGAAAAAAATTCAAGATAACAAGAGAAAAGAACTAAAGTAAATGAGAACTATATAATGGAAAAAAGAAAAAGAGCAAGACTGACAAAAGCTTTGAGAAATATACTGATGAATGGAGAAAATGAAAAGACTTGAGATCTTGTCTGTTACACATCTTTTTGTAGAAGGAACAATATTATAGAGGAAGAAAAGGTTGTTTGAAATCTCTGCTTTAACTTCAGGTGATATTCAAAAGAGTCTATTTCATATCCATTAAGACCATGTCAATTAGAAACAACAAAGCTGTTTGCAATATGGCAACTTGTTGAAAATCAGTGAGAAAATCTTTCTTGTATTTACTAACTGGATCAAAAGTAGAACTTAAATATGAGCTTTCTGATCATGAGCTTTTTCTTAAGAGTTCACAAATAAAGAACTGGTCTTTATTAAACAATAAACATTAAAAATTACATCACACAGGGATGTACCAGCGTACTGATGGAGAATGGTTTTTTTCCTGTGCAGAAATGACTGTTTTTAAAACAAGTGTTTTTGATGAGAAGTTTGTCTTTGATTTGCTGGGTTTTGCCAAGTGAGGGATATGTTTTTTTCCAGAGCAGTCTTATGAAATTTAATTCCAGAGAAGACAGGCAAATTTTTGCTATTTATATATTTTTCTGTGCAACTGTTGTACTTCTAAGTTCATATAATGCCATCACAGGCAAGGAACTTGTGAAACGTATGGCTTTTCCCAGAAACTGCATCATGGTGCAAATTTTTGTTGTTGGTTTGTTAGGATGCATATATCCAAAGGAACTTTTGACCTACTTCAGAACTATATGTAGAAGCCTCCACTAAAAATCAACACTTAACACTGTATTAGTAAAACATACTTGATCAGATACTGCTGAAAAAATAACTTACACAGTACAACTATCTTCTCGGATGTGAAATTGTATGTTCTTTTTTTAAAATTTTATTTTGTTGTAACAGACATGTCTTTGTTATAAAGGTCGAAGAATTAGAACAATGGAAGAGTTAAATACATAAAAATTTGGAGCATTAATCACAGTAAGAGAAAAGAGGTAGACTTCTTTTTCAATACAAGAATAATGTATTACTCTCGTGACAATATATTCTTCAATTATGATTTTGATTATCATAGGACTGACTTCACTTATAACTGGCAGTAACTCCCATGCTTGCAGTTCATGCTGAAATAAATATTGCATTCGTCCTCTCTGAGCTGAATCTAACCCAAAGTCAACACAGTTATGCTTCTGTATTTACAGAATTGAGGGTCAGTTTATATTTCCATTATACCCTTTATTTTTAAAGGTCTTAACTTGGATTTTGATTTTTGTTGTGTTTATTTTAGGCTTTCTCAACTTAAAATATTAACTGCATGAAAACCACATGTGAATGCAGAATAAAATATGCATGCCAAAGGAAAATTGTGATTCAGCTTTGAAATATATGGGTTTTCAGTGCCTGGAAGGTAAAAAAAAAATCCAAACAGAAACCTCCTATGAGCAATAGCCCAAAATGGATTTGATCCAGATGTGACAGTCTACAGTACCAGAGCTGATTCCTGGGAACCAGGTAATTTTGACAGGACTTCAGAAAAGTAATAGTGATTGGAAGCTTAAAAGTAAAATTCAAGCATGTTTTTGTATGCAGTCTTGCATAGATACACAAACTTAGCATTACACATGATATCAGTCTAAGTTACAAGTATGCCAAACCAGAGCACCCAAAGTCAATTTTTTTTATGCACAGAACTGAAAGCATTGAAGTTAACCAAGTAATAATCTTCACTCATATGCCATAATCTCCACTCATTTCTCCCATGCTAGCTCATTCCTTAACTCATGCGCTGGTGTATCAGCACAAACACAGATATTGAAGTTGAAGATGGTGCATAGAAATCCAAATATTATAAGGCAAGACCTTATTGCAAAGTTTTGAAGGATATTGCATGATACCATTTGAATGTAAGAATTACCTTGCCATTCTTGCTGCAGAACCAACACAGAACTGGTGAATACCAGGAGTACCTGAGGAGACAGACAAATCAAAACACTCCTGGTACATCCTGGTAAAATATCTCTAAATTTGTATTGGATACAGTTCTACACTATGACCATCAAATTGGATAATTTCTAAGGTAATTATATAGCCTATATTTTGAATTCGGTTAATCCAACTGATATGATTAGAGAGACTATATCCATGTTATAGTAGAAGACAGATGGTGTGTGCAATCAGGCTGAGCTCTAAAAACATTACCTGTGAAATAATAATTACAATAGAGGTGTTTATTTGGTTATATCAATGTTCCAGTCTTCTGAATCCATGCCTATATTGTCTTAGGACAAATATTTGAATTATTTTAGAAAGATAGAACTCTGCTTTTCTTCTCTCTCTCTCTCTCTCTTTTCTTTTTGTCTGCCCTTTAGCAATATTTTTAAATTTTCCTCAGTAATTTTTCCTGAAAACATGCCCATGAATCACTCCTCCTCAGCTGGACATGAGAGAAAATACAATGAAAAGCTCACGGGTCAAGACAAGGACAGGGAGACATCATTCACCATTTACTGTCATAGGTAAAACAGACGTGACTTGGGGAAAATTAATTTAATTTATTACCAATCAAATCAGAGTAGGGCAATGAGAAATAAAATCAAATCTCACAAGCACTTTCCCCTACACCACCCTTTTCCCAGGCTCAGCTTCCCTCCTGATTGCTCTGCCTCTTCCCTGCCAGCAGAATGGGGAGATGAGGAATGAGAGCTACAGTCAGTTCATCACACCTTGTCTCTGCCAATCCCTCTGCCTCAGGGGCAGGTCTCCTCAGGCTCTTCCCCTGCTCCAGTATGGGATCCCTCCCACAGTCCTTCACCAGCTTCTCCAACATGAGTCTTTCCCACAGGCTGCAGTCCTGCAGGAACAGGCTTTTCCAGCATGGGATCCCTTGGGTCACAAGTAGGGTCACAAGTTCTGCCAGCAAACCTGCTCAGTGTGGACTCTTCTTCCCAAGCATCTGCATGTCCTGGCAGGAGCCTGATCCAGCACAGGCTGCCCATGCGGTCATGGCCTCCTTTGGCCATCCACCTGCCCCGGTGTGGGGTTTTCTGTGAGCTGCAGGTGGAAATCTGCTTCACTGTGGATCTCCATGGGCTGCAGGAGCACAGCTGCTTCACCATGGTCTGCACCAGGGGCTGCAGGGGAATGTCAGCTCCAGTACTTGGAACACCTCCTCCCACTCCTTCTGCACTGACCTTGGTATATGCAGAGTTGTTCCTCTCACATATTATCACTCTATTCTCCAGCTGCAATTTGCTCCTGTGCAATAACTTTCCCCCCTTCTTAAATCTGTTATCCCAGAGGCACTACCACCATGTTGATTGGCCCAGCAGTGACCAGTGGCACGTCCGTCTTGGAGCTGCCTGGCTTTGGCTCTGTTGGACATGGAGCCGGCTCTTCTGGCAGCTTCCCACAGAAGCCACCCCTGCAGCACCCCCGCTGTCAAAGCCTTGGCACACAGACTCAATACAGCAGTGTGAAGGTCTGTGTGCTGAAATGCCTGAGAGCAGATGTTGGCCAATCTTGGTGTTGACAGCACTGGGCTGGAGACCTATAACGATGATTAAGAGCACCTACTGAATCAATGTAATTTTGATTGTCATGCTGCTGGTGGTTGTGTATGCAGGGATACACCACAGGTTATTTTTAAGTCTAAAGTCTGAATTATTACCTTAGTCAGAACAACACAAATATTTTCTAATCCCTTAATTTGTTGCTGAAAGGAAACTAAGGTCTATGTTGCCTCCTGTAGGTCATCTTTTCTTTGTATTAGATGATGGAAATGAAGCAAAGCCAATTCCAGTGACACACCAAACTTTTCAATGAACAGTACTGGAGGTCCAGCAAGCTAAATGGGAATGTATCAGCCGAAAAAAAAACCCCATAAAATAAAAGAATAATGTTTAGAAGGGTAGAGACAGGAAATTACTTGTGAGAAATGTATAACACTGAGTGATTTCTTTTTTAAATGTATGACGCCAATTTAGTGTTTAAAGCTGCTCAAAGGCTGGAATACAAACTTCTTGTGAAATATATTAGGTGTTTAGTGTCACTTAGTGGTTAGTAAAAAACTCTCCTAATGAAACAATGTATTAATTGCTCAGGGCCACTCAAAGCAAACACACATAAAATATTTAGATGTCTGGAGATGCTCAGCAGCTTGATAACCAAGTTTTAATAAAGTCTGTTCAGTGTTTAGAGTTGATCAGCAGCTAGGAAAACAACCTGTGCTCAGCAGTAGAAATGCAGAGCTAATAAAATACAGAGCTGCTCAATGGCTGCAGCTAGGTTTTTAAAGCTATGCTGAAATTAGGGAGACTAAATTAAGCAATAACAGTAGAGGCACTGGTAGTTCCATAGGATTAATGGCTGTCTGGGATGAGTTGATGACCTGTGGCTACATTTCAGGTCATTAATCCCAGCTGGTCATTAGTCCTCAGGAAATGCCGAGCACTGAGGTCATTATTACTATTATAGCCAGCTTAAAAATTAAAACATCAAAGCTAACAAATCCAAGAATCCATCAGAAGTCTTATATGCATCATGGTACATGAATGTATGTAGTGCCTACAGATATCTTAAGGAGAGATGTCCATACTCATTAACACAGATTTTCTCTAGAACAGTTCTAACACCTTAGAGTCAGTAAGATTATTGGGAAATCTATTTGCATTTCCACCTGGTACACAAATCAAAATCAAATTTTGGTGCCCTGCACCTCTTAGTTGATGCTGTTTGTCATCCTTAAAGACAAAAAGGAGCACCTCTGTTGGGTTACTTAGTGTGGCCTCATATGAATTAAGTAGAAGCTGCATTTGGGAACATTCCCAATGTTCTGTGTTCTTCACATACTAACCTCCTTTCTTTTTCCTTTTCACAAACAGCAGAGTGATAGCATTGCATACTGTTATACTTTGCATTTTCATGGAAGTATGAACCCAGAAGGATACTAAGAACTTCTCAGAGAACCCTACAAAGATTTCCTGGGCTGGCTGCTGAAATACGGTTTCCCTTGAAAGAATAGTAACTCCTTCTGCAACAGCAATATCTCACAGTAGTGTTTTAACAGGAGGAAGTGAAGATAAAATTTAATTGAAAGTACAAGGAAAATTCAGGTGGGTAGTACATAAATACTTGCTGGAATTTGGTCATGATTAACTTCTACACGTAATTGTTCAAGTCATTCTGTCTGTCCAGTTATGAACATATCTACCTCGACATGAATTTAGTATTCACCTTAATTTTCTCAGTTCAGTAATTTAAGAAGTAGTAGGTAGCAGCCATGCTCCCCATTCCAGAGCTAAAAGCCATACTTGCATCCTGCTTCTGATACACAGAGAAGAATTTTACATCTCAGGACTGGGATACAGCTTTGCAAATCACCAGGAAACACCATGATATTTTAAATGCTATTGACTTATGAACTATACTCTGGAAACATTAACCCTTTTCTATTAACCTAAGTTAGGCACCTAAAGCAGAAATGATGAGTACCTCCATAAACAGCTTATACCAGTAAGGCAATACAGAAAGGAAAAGAGCAGATATCCCTTTCACAGGAGGATGAAATCTGTTTTGGATTGGTTTTGTTTGAATTGGTAACATCTGTTCTGAATTGTCCAAGAAGGTCTGCAGACCAAGGAATGGAAAGGTATCTTCCAGCTCTCACAATTAGATGTCAAAAAAGCATCTATCATACCTGTGAGAAATTACTTATTGTGTTTCCAGTTGATCAGCAGATTAAGCTTTTTTTCCCCTCTTTAGCAAGGTGATCAAAGCAGATTCACATCTCCCAGCTTTGTCTAGACTTATAATCACCTTTAACTCTTCAGGTTAAAATATTGAAAGAAGAAGCCTGTGAAACTGAGTACGAATTTATGTGCTGATCTCAGCCCTTAAGTTAGAGTATTGAGTTTTCTTGCTGTTACTTCACAAGGATCTTTGCAGATAAATTTATTTATCTGCCATTTATATGCAATAGAGGCTTGAGAGCACAGTTAACCAGCTGATCACATCACTGCGTGAATAGAAAAAAGGACTCTCATATTACTGACATCAGAAAAAAACCCCATTCTGTGAGATTAAAAAATCTTGCTCACATCCCATAAGAATTGTAGCATTCTTTAAAATGCTGTCCTGGGGTTGAACTGGCAAGGAAGCCTGGTTTGTGTGTGAGTGGGGTGTGTGGGGTGCCAAGTAGGGACCCCTTGGGTGGAGCCACCTGCTGTGAAAGGGCTTTGGGAATGAACATGGGAGGTGTCCTTAGCAGCCTCAAGGCTTGAACCACATCACTCCCTGACATGAAATGTAAAGTTTACTTACTGAGTGGGATGGGCATAGCAGGTGGCTAGTGGTTTCTCTTCCAAGACTGGATTTTACCATACACGCACACTGCAGTCACATTCACATCAACAAAAGCCCTGCTGCTTTGGTCCAGTCTCAGCCTACACCATGGACTTGAGGACACTCATTACAGCTGGTGACTGTGTCCAAGCCTTTACAGGTGACATGGCTCCCACAAATAATAATGCTAACTTGGGCTCAGATTTCTGCACAGTACTAGGCATTTGAGGATATGTTCTCCCCATGCCACTACTGTCTCAATTATTTATTGCTTTCTAGGGTATGTGGTCAACATAAGCTATGAATACCTTTGTTGATCATGTAGCTGCAGGCCAAATGCTTTTGACTTTCTCTCTGTTTAAGGCTAAATTAGCTGTCATTACTTTGGTTACAATGACTTTCTAGCCTCCCCCACAAATGTGTTACAAGGATGTAGATTTAACAGTTCAGCTTTGAGTATTGCCTGTGATCCTTCTTTTACGCTGCCTACCAGAATTGTCTAATGAGTTAGATCTATTCAGATACAGTCCAGATATTTTTCCGGGTGCTTTCAGGCAGTCCTTGTCCTGTGACAACAGCTGGGGTGTATATATCAGAGTACAAGCCACTAGCATCTTGAACCTTGTTCTGGGATGACCAGAGTATTGATATCAATGGCTTCTGCTTCCTCTCACCTTTATCTATCTATCTATCTATCTATCTATCTATCTATCTATCTATCTATCTGGATTAGCTAGAGGCCATTTTATAAGTTTTCAACAACTTGTATCTTGCTTTTTCTTGGTCTGCAGCTGGGCATTGTATCTGAATTTATGATCCATTCTATGTATGTTAAATTCTTAGTCTTTGATACACCTAAAACCTCATTTTGTCCAACTCAATATCTGCATTTCTTTAAGAGTGTCGTGGTGAACTGTTTGCTCTCTTAGTGTCTCCAGTATTGGCCAGCTTCCAATCCCTTACCATCTCCTTCCTGCTCCTCTATGTCTCATTTCATGTCTCTACTGCTTAAGACACCTGCTGTTATACCAGGTTTCTTCTCCTCTTCTGTACATTGCTATATTAGAGTAATAAATACCTAATTCACCACAGCATAACTACTTGATAGTACTTGTTAGCACTGGTCATTAGACACACTACTCTTATGGCTAGCACTGCTTTGTTAAAACAGAGTTGATGACAGTTAAAGAAAGGTTCAGACAAATGAATCCTGACAAACCATGAGACCTTGAAATCTCTGTGAAAACCTGTGGCTCGTTACTAGCAAAGGCAACACCTGGACAGTGCTCCTGACCTACAGCTCTACTGCAAGTGTCTTCCTGTCACCTCCCACAGTGGAAGAGGAATCCATTTTTACCTTCCTTTTCTGTTTACAGAAAACTCTGTGTAAATAATGCCTTATGACAAAACCTTTGCAAACCCTTGAGCAGCTGACCTTCTGCATCTTGCAGGTGCAAAGCTGAATAATTCTGTCCTAAGCTGCACATGAGATTGCAATGACACAAAACATTAACGTTAACTGCTGATGAACCTATTTCATTACTTTTAATAACATTATATCTGTGTTGTCTGCTCAATGCAGTGATAACTTAGTGAAGGAGAATTAATTTTACATATTATCCACATAAGCAATAATGAGGGAAATCAGTTTCCTCTAGAGTTGAGAAGTTTAATTAAATTTGGGTATGGGCCAATTGATTTCAGGTTGGTCACTTGCTTTCTGGCTGACAGTGGGACCTTGGGGCCCAATGATAGGTGCAAAAGAAAGTAAATCCATGAGTGAAAATGCCCATGCCTGAAGCAAGATCTTCAGGATATTATAATAGGGGTGAAAAGGAAGCAATTTGAAATTAACTGCACAGAAGACTTTTTTTAAGATTATTTTTATTAATCTTATTCTCTGGAAGGGATTTGAGTAGCTATGAACACACATGTACCTAGCAAAATGTGGGGTAGTATTGGTCAACTGGCAAAAACACTGCATAATGCAGTTGGAAAAAACTCTGGGATACTCTGGTGTTATGCATAATAAGAGAAGCAATGCATAGGCAGGCACATGGTAAAGTCAACCTCTGACTCTTGAGTAAAGATGTTTCTTGTGTGTATTCAGACTAGAATGACTAGCAGCTTTGAGTTCATATTGCAAATAAAGTCTCTTTCAACACACCCCCCATGTTCATGGGGAGAAGGTTCAGTGGGCACTGACTGGTTAGTGGGACTAAGGCATACTGTGATTGTGTCATGGGATTGCCCCTCATGGAACAAAACCTATTTGAACACTAAATAATTGAAATACATATGTTGCTAGTATCTTAATAAATCAACCTGTATTATTGACTTCTTTGATAAGTAACTTAAAAATATTTTTGAATCAGTGAGTTCTGAAAAAGCACTTGAAGTGGCTAACATATTAATTAAATATTGAATTGACAGGAGGGGAAAATTAGAGAGAGAAACAGGTTCTGATACTTTTAATTTAAAATTCAGGGCAATCAAACTGATCTCTAATAAAACAATTTACTGAAAGATCCAAGCCTCAGCCAAAAACTTCTTCATATTACTTGCTCTACCAAATTAGAAGAATTTTGGGAAAAGGTCTTGAGGTTGCTTCTATATAAAGAAACAGAAAAGGCACACAGCACTACATCTTCAACTGCTTAACATGAAGCTTTGGACTCAATCCTTCCTCCTCTTGAAGGAGCAAGGGTTAGGCACTGGCTTACGTGGCTGCAGGATCAAGCTGCAAATAATCTATGTGACCTTTACTTTATCATGCTCATCTCCCAGTTCAGGGTAAACCCAGAATCTGCCTGGGAGTATTTTTGTTCCTCAAAGACAGAGGACAATTCGCAGTCTAAATGCTGAATACTGCCAAGGGGCTGCTGTAGGCTCCAGGAACCTGACAAAGGCGGGAGTGGAGAAGTGAACTAGTGGAGGAATGAGCAGATTTGTTAAAACCGTACTAAGATTTTATTAAATCCAATTTGTCAAAGGTGTAGTATAAAATGCTCTATCAGTTGATTCTAAATAGCATTGTTCAGTATGGGAAAGGATAAAGAAAGGTTAAACCAATGTATTTAACTTCCAATATGCATCTGAAAAATGTCGTTCCATATTTCAGAGCTGGGACTGACACATTCACCAATGCAGAAATGCATGTACTGCGCCTCCTGCGACTTTCCTCCTCCCCATGTTTCTGGGGCAAGTATGAATTCTGGAAAAAGTGCCTATGAATCCTTGGCAACATATATTGGCAAGAAAGAGCCAAAATTGCTACAGTGAGTCATTGTATCCAACTACCAGCAGTAACATTGTCAACAGTAAATTGCTGTGTTGCAAGACAGCAGGTAGCACAGGAAGCTCCTAGCCAGGAGAGAAGGATCAGAGATACAGTAGATTACACCCCACCAGAGGGAATCATGAATGAAGCCCCAGAGGAACATGAGTAATCTGCTACAATTAGAAAAGAGGTATTAGTAACAAGGAAAGAGGCTTTTCCAGTGAAATCCTGCGCTCCAATGCAGAGCACGTCAGGTGAGACTCTCTATTGTGCCTCTAGGAGATGGAGCACAGACCTCAAAGCCAAAAGTCAGGAGGGGAAATAATGACTTTACATTACCTCTGAATCCTCACAACTCTAGGCTGCTCCTGCAGAGCTGGCCTGAATTTCTGCAGCCATACACCTAGCACATCCACTGTATTCCAGTCTGGATCTGTCCCTTCTTAGCCTCAGAGTGAACAAGAGCTTGGAAGACAAATTATACAAATGTATTACCTACAAGCAAATTCATCTTGACACAGATATATGCTGTGAGAAATACTAGTCTAAATGCTTAGTGCTTAGAGCTGAGCAAAGCAATAAACAAATAAAAAGTCACAAAAGAATCACAGAGGCCTTAATGAAGTTTTAAGGTTGTTGTTTTTTTTGGTTGGTTTTTTTTTTTTTTTTACATGGCTGGTTTCTGAATTCTTTAAGTATTTCTATATGCAAAAACCTTCCCTTATATGTTTAGGTAGTTGGTAAACCCATTTGTTTGTCAGGTTACCCCCATGTAAATACTGGTATGTAGCAAAACTCTAGACCAGTGAATTTTATTTATGAAGGCTTCAAACCTGTATTGTAAATTGTCTTGTGGCTGTCTTAGATACATGTACTATTATTATCTTTGCAAATTGGCAATGGAGTGATACCTCTCTGTGCATAGGTTTGAGGGTTTTTATAAATAAAAACAAATAATCTAGGAAACAGTTTTCTGCAGTACAATCTTTTTTAAAAATTAGCATTTCAAGTGTAACCATCATCTTTCACGCTTTCCAAGTGGCTCAACTCCCATCCCTACAACATTTTTTCTGATTAGCCTGCTGTCCTGTTTAATCAATAGAGCTACAAAGCCAGCTATCTCTCACTCTATGGTTATCTTTCATTGTACAGTACATAATGCTGCTAGTCCTGCAGATAACAAAGAGCACACAGAGGGAATGTGGCACTGCATGTTTGTTATCTTCCACTCAACTAAACACACCTCTTTTTCTCTCTTGACTCTTATCAATGCAAAAAATGCTGGAAACAAATTACTCCTGGTGTTAACACTGCACATACCAATTGGGATTGAGATTTTTTGCCTATCTTATGTCTGTGGTTTGCCAGCACTACAAAAGCCTGCCAATGTGATACATCACCTCATCAACCTTTAAGAAGGCAGTGCAAAGTACTACCACCAGCAGCCTTACACAGATGGAGGGAAAACTCTGGATGCACAGAGTGTAATGCAGAGAGATTGACCCAAAAGCTGTTTGTGGTTGACCTCAGACCAGGAAAAAAAAAAAGTAATCCAGTTCTATACTTTTTCATTTTCTATAAAATATGAAAGCTGATATACTTAGGTTTCTCTCTTAGCAATAGGAAAACAGCTAAATTGAACCTTTGCTTCAGTTAAAGAACAATCTAGCAGTTTTCCTTCTCAAAGGTCTGCCACTCACAAAGGTCGAAAGTGCTTAGAAAAGGATCTCAACATTTTTTGTGTCTTTGCCTCCAACATATGTGGGATAATCTGATGTTCTGCAGTTAAACAGAATGATAACCCTGTATTCAGATAATATTTGAGAGAGGCTAGCAGTTTCCTCCTTTGATCTCAATTGTTATGTGCTGGTTGAGTCTTAAAAAAAGTCTTAAAATAATGATTATTGTTTTCCACGATATTTTCCTGTTCTCTTCATTTCAAGAGAAAATACTAGAATAGCCCATTAAAAAAAAATCCCAAATTGGAAGATCCTTAAAAGGAAAATAAATGAATGTTCTCCCATTTCCTTATGACACAAATGTATCGGTTTATATGTGTGCAGTATATGTATGGGACAAAATCCTTGTTAACTGAGAAAGGTTTGAAGAAAAACATCCCATGCCTGTGTATAGTTACATAGCATATCCATCTTTAGAAGCATACACAGAAGATCATATTATGTGTTTTTTAACATGAATTTTATTAGAAGAATGAAAACTTTATAAATGTAGAAAAAATGGAGAAAAATAATTTTGCTTCAGCATTGTATTTGATGACACTCAACTAATCCCCAAAACATGGGTATGCTTGTGTGGGAATCACTTCAAGATTTATGATTTCTAACTTTGTTCTGAACTTTTAGATAAGAGATGATCATACAGTTGTGTTTTGTGTCTTGCTTGATAGCATGACCTTTGATAATGTGTCTCAGCAACAGAATCCAAATCTTTCATTGTATTTATAATGTGTTCATAGCCTTATTTCTTTTAGTTCTAGGCAAACATTACATATCTTCATTCAGATTTTAAAATAAATTTGCTTCAAGCATGTTGATATAATAGCTGAGTTTGCTTTCTGCAAATATTCATCAAATGAGAAGGACTAGTGTGAAAACCTCCAGATAAGCAAATTTGCTGTCTAATAATCAAATATCTTTTTGAAGCTGGTTTGGGGTTTTTTCTGGATTCTGCATTTTTAAGTTCCTTTATGTAGTCTGCTGATTAACTAAAAAAAACCAAAAACATGCAGTCCAAAAGTAACATAATATTACTTGATACACTTAGCCAGCCAACACAAATATATGAAACACTCTTTGTGAACTGAGCATTCTGTGAAGTAAAATATTTCTTGGGAATAGTTTTTTCACATGATTACTCTTGCAAAAATTGTCCATTGGATAATTTTAATTTGACTTTTGATTAATTTAAGATTAATTATTTTTTATTGCAATTTGAAACCTAATCTACAGTACTAGGTAATTTTGCTCTCAAAAAAATATGTGCTATAATGCAGGCAGCTCAAGTGTCAGTGACTTTTAATTGAAATTTTCCCAATTGGAAAACTGTGTATAGCTGGTTGTAACAGTGCAAAAATTAAGTCATTAAATTTAAAATTTCCTACACTGGATGCTTGTATTTGGGTGCTGTCAAGAAATGTGTGTCTCTCTCCATGTCTGTGAATAAATCAGCAAATATGTGCGCAATTGGAAATGACCATGAAATTAGAGATTCATCTTCCAATTAATTTAATAAATAATGCAAACTCTGCTATACTGTGATTTTGCTAAAACATATAAGAATAAAACCAAATGGCAGTCCATTCTTCAAACTCCATTTTAGAAATGAGCACTTAGTACAAAATCTGAATACTTTCATTGATATGTGGCCCTTTTATCTCTTTCTGAGTCAAATACACATTAAAATATTTTTAGAAAATAAAGCAAAAGAAAGAAAAGTTAAGTAAAAAAAGTGAAGATGTTTAAGTATTTTGGAGGTAGATTCTTAGCAGGTGAAAGTATTTGTAGATCCCCATTCTCTAAATAAAATCAAGTTATTTTGAGCCAAGTGGCGAGAGTCTGGACTCAGGTACAGTATGTATGAGTTGTGGCTTATCCCAGAGTTTATCATAGAGATCATCCCAAATGAGTGCCAATAAAAACTTTATAACACATATGCAGTTAAGCTATGTTACAAATTTAACATAAAAATTATTTCAGAAATGGTTCAGGAGGTTTTATGTTTATTTTAATTGATACTGTTATTGCACTTCCTTCTATATTAAAGCTAAATTAACTTGCTATTATGAGGCAGCTACATAGGCCTCAGAACGATTACTGATACAGTTCTGAGCCTCTAAATGATCTTAAGCAAAGTGTCTATAAATCACTGTGTTCCACTCTTGAGGTCTAGTATATGCCAGCATATCTAAGCTAGAAACATTTGCCAGTTCAGACAGAAAGCTTTTTACCAGTTATTTTCCCTTGAAAGGAACATGCTTCTTCCACATTCGTGAGAATAAGAAGAACCTCAAACCTCTCTTTGCTTTGGAACTGAATATTAACCATCTTCCTCCTTAACACAATGTAATTTGAGAGGAATCTGTGCATTTTTGTGAACAAAAAAAACTCTTTTTTTTTTTTTTTTCTGTGACAGAATGTTAAAAAATAGCAGACACTTGAGAACTGCTCAGAGGTTAAGAGTGCTGGAATGAATCTTGACAGAGATAGATTAGTAGGCAGAGCACAGGTGAGTCAGTCAAAGGTGCATGATAAATGTAATTTATCACATGGATCTGCAATTTACTACATGCATATCAACTCCATCTTTGTGTGAATCTCTTGTCTAATGTGGTAAACCTGCTCCCTGTATTTTCATAACAAATGTGACTAGTTAATATCAGGTCTCATGAGCAAGTAATTACACTATTTTTCCCTTAATTATTAACCAGAGAAAAGCAACATCAGTTTAGGGATTCATAAGTTAGGAAGAGATTAATTTAAGTGAAGGAAACAATTGATCTGGAGTCTGTGTCTTCCATGTAAGTGCTCTAAACAAAAAGAGTGGATCCATAAACAGACTTATGATGTATTGTGGTATGTGGCACTGCAATATGTGTAAGTTATGAGGTCTCTTAAGGGAATGATAAACGCTGATAAAACTTGTGAGTTTGTGCATCTCTGTGTGTGTGTGTGCGCATGGAAGTCAGGGGAGGCTTATGGCTGCATCCCTTCATGAAAACCTAGGATGTTTCTTCTGTGGTTGACATGAAAATTGCCTGTCTGTGATACCTTTTAGGGAAGTCAGTGCCACTTCAAGCTGTATTTAAAGATTAATACCTTGAAAGAAACATAACAAAAATATATAAATATACCCTTAGGTGTATGTTGCCTAATCGTATGATAAAATATATATAAAATACCACAGTTAACTAAGTGTTAAATGCTAGATGGGCAAAAGTTTCCTTGCTGCATTCTGAATCTAAATATCTAAAGGTGGCAAATATTAAATGTTAATTTAAAATCACAGCATTCTGCTGATCATGAATACTATGGCACATGGAGCTCAACCAGTACATAGACTAGTTGACTCTTGCTGAAAGTGCCTCATTTAGAATAATAGAACCATAAAATAGTTTGGGTTAGTGGAGGCCTTTAAAGGTTGTCCAGTCCAGCTCCTCAACTTTCCCCATGAACTCCCTAAATAACAGCCTACCTGCAATTCAAGGAAGTAGAAACTTGAAAATTAAGCACTGAAAATCTCTTCTGGACTGTCTGAACAGTCCATAAAAGAAATGAGAGAAAAATCATCCCAGTGGGGAGTGAGGGAGGTGGGGGGAAGAAGTACAGAAGCTGTCCCACTCCTTGGGTGATGCCTGAGTCAGTAGATCAAAAGGATATCTTTAAATGTCTTCACCTCTAAATCATCTTACCTTTCTATGATGTGGCAGTGTGATATCAGTGGTAGTTTAAAGACAGTGTTTTTAAGTTTCCTCCAGTGTTTGAGGAGAAACTAAAGAGCCAAATCTTCCATGTCTGAAAGGGACATCATGTAAGAACAAAAAGGCAAAAACTAAAGAAAATGCAAGGAAACAAGACATTATTACAAGGTGTAATGGAGGGATAACAAAAGGCTGTGATAACAAAGCACAAATAGGAAGCAGAGTGATCAAGTAAGGAATTATTTAAAAAAAAGTAAAAGAAAAAGGAAGAGACAGAACAGAAAGGCACATTAGAATAATAATGCAAACATAGCTTGGCTTTGGGGTTGACATTTGTAAAATTCCCTCTTTGGGGAAAGTGTGTTTTCAAATGTAATTATTCTGCAACCTCAAGAACTATTTCTATCTTTGCTGCTAGCAATAAATACTTTTGCTTCATGACAATACAGTTAGTACTTTTGTTTATATTTATATGCAAATAGTGTTTATTTTATAATAGTATTTAATATTAAGATTGCTATCTCAGTTCAGGTTTATTATCAAATTTTCCTCCAGTTGTACCTTTTACATTAAAAATATGTTCATAAGCTTCACCCTGGACTGCAGCATATTAATAATGTGTCATGCTATCACAGCAATACCTATCTATGGATTTCAAAAGATCTTGCAACACTGAAAGATACATTTCTCAATCTCTTATAAATCATAAGCCATGGAACAGAAAAAGAAGGTCCTTTTCAGGGATTTACTTGTATCAAAAAACAGATTAGTAAAAGAATAAGCTATGCTTGTACTCAAGTGTTATCTTTTCTTGCTGCTGTTGATATTGTTTCATGCAAATCTTGCAGTGGAAATATTTTCTGTTTTGAAGCCATGTTTACAGAATGGAAGAAACAATCCAAACATTTAGGCAGACCTCAATCATACTTTTCCCAGTGTGCTTCTTCTATTTCAGAGCTAGGCAAAGAAACAAAAGTATATGAAATGAATGGAAAAGACACACACAGGGACGACCAACTTTACCTGTAAATGCTTGTAAACAGACTTTAACCTACACAGACTGCCACTGCTACCAAAGGAGATCCTTGAAATCATGAAATAACTAATGTCAGAGGTGGTAGCAAACTGGGCTTCAATAGCCATTGAAGTGCTTTATACAAAGTTGAACACTTCAAAGGAGGGGAATATTTTACAAAATATCTTTTTGCCTGGTACCTGAGTCACTGCAGTGGGAATGTTATACATAAATTCAAATCCATTCAGTGTGAGAATGGACAAAGGACTGAAATCTGACACCCCTCCTCAAGAGCATCCTGCCAGGCTTTTGGGTGAAAAGAAAACTGTCTCTGATTAAATGCAAAATTAATTTCATTTGAATGAAATACTTTAGTGACAGTTTCTGAGAGAAGGTCCATGGAGCACAGGCCCAAGGAAAGAGGCACAACTGCATTCTGAGAGAAACATTTCCAATAACTTTAGAAAACGTTCTTGCCTGCAGATAGAGTCCCCTGAGAAACAAGTTCAGGACAGTGGCTGGATCAGAGGTCCTGTCCATATGAACCTCTCCTTTTGCAGCCTGATCTATAAGAAGCTACAGTTTCCAGAGCTGCTGTGAGAGCACATCCAAACTTAGTGTTTATAAGAGCTCTCACCGGAAGGTGTCTTTTTTCTTCATTTTATAGATGCTTAAGTCCCCAGGTGTCAGAAGTCCCCAGACAGCCATGAGTATCAAAACCAGGCACACTTGGCAATACACAACACACAAATCCAGAACTACTCCAGGGATCTGAAATATGTTAAAGTAAAAAAATGAAGTTAGGGATATCTTGATTCTAGGTATATCCAGATTTAGGTTGCAGCTGGGTAAGGATTTTTAAGGATGGCAGTTTGAAGCATAAAGGTATAAATTTCTTCTTTTTCCTATGCATCTGATTCCTGAATGGTTGTCTCCAGGGCCATGAATTGTATAGGACTGCCCAGCCTTATGGCTGAAGCTTCTGATGGCAAAGTACCAATGGCTGTTATAGTGCACCAATTCTTTTACGCACTTAGCTCTAGATGCCTAACCTTGAGCAGTAATTTTTAACAATTCTGGCACAAGATCTGATGGATCCACTGGCCCCTTCTGACATGCAGGTGCTTTGAGTATAAATTCCCAGAATATTACCAGCAAAGCTTTATTTTATGTTGCTTCTCCTTGCTGTTTAACCACTTATTCTGGGCCACTCATTGTTTAATTTTATAGTTGATGAGCAAGATGAAGAGGAGTGTCTTCTTTGGGCTGGCTAGTAAGAGGTTTATCTGTTAGTAAGACTAACAAAAAAGTTTGAAAGAAATTTCTGTTTGAAAGGTCTTAGGTTCAGACTGAGAGCCTTATATATGTTTTCAATTTATATATGAGAATATATAAAGCAATAGGCTTGTGCATGCTTTACTTTGACATGTTATTGCTTTCCTGGTATTTTTCATTAAGCTTGATGCCAAAAGCTCCTGAGTTGCAGATTACTGGAGGCTGAGAGAGTAACCTAGGTGAGCATATAGCCATGCTTGCCCTCCTCTTATGCTTTTTACAAAGCACTTAGGGAATTGGGTACTCTTGGAGACAGAATGCTAAATTAGACTGACCTTGTCTGACCAGGTACAGCTGTTCTCACGTTTCTTAAAAATGCTGACATTTAGCATTTGAAAGTCATTTTTATAAGGCAGCATTACACTATTTCCTTGTATAAAACGTTAGATCAATATTAAAGTCGTTCCATGTATGATGTAATGGAAACTTCAATTCTGCTGCAGAATGTTTCATAGAAGAGCCTGCAGCCTGTGATATTGGAAACCCAGGGGGAACCACCAATATTTTCATATGGACAGTTCATGAGCCCATACCATTTAAAAGATTGGTGTCTTGGGAATAAATCTTCAGGTAATTTGCGTGGGACACCAGAAAAACAGAAGCAGGGTTAGTGTGAGGAGAAGTAGGAAAGAGGGCTTGGAGGACAGGAGTTGAGGAGCCTGGGTGAACTCCCACATGCTACTGACTTGGTTTTTTATCCATATGAAGACCACTGGTAATTGGATAAAAATAGGCAAAAAAACCCCACTAATATTTTAAGGTTCTCACTGATTTATAAAGAGCCAGTTAAAAAAAATTCAGAATTATTTATGTAAGTGGCAATGGCCTTAGAAATCAGAAGTACCCACTGACAACATTTGATGAACTATGTCTTTGTGAAATACCTTTGCTTCTTTCAATATGGAGTGCCATATATCAAGATAATGTCTATTTTAGGAATTGACAGAAATACCTTTTTTAACTTCACCTATTCAAACAAAATTTCAATATTTCATACACCATGAAAAAGGCCACCTAATTATAACAGTTTTTCATTGACTCACCTGGTTCCTGCCTGTACATGCACAAGCCATGCATCAGGTGGTGTAGTTTATTTAATATACTTCAGCTGTAACATCTGTATGCACAGGTTCAGTAATAATGTTCTGCATCTACCTTTATATTTGTTGAAAATTTATTTTATTAGGAGATTCAAACCAACACACAGAACAAAACCATCCACAGGCTGTTCCTTGGGTATTCCAGACATTTATGCAGGTGTGGAACTTTATGTATTTGAAATAGCTGATGACATTTTTCCCACCTATTCTTTTATTAAAAATTGGTATTTAAAAAAATAAAATTAGCACAGAAAGTCTGCAATATTTTCAAAACATAAATAAACACAATATCTGAAAATAATATTATTGTATTTACTTGTCCTATGTTCACTTGGCAAGGTTTTGGTAGTGTGGGAGGATACAGGGGTAGCTTCTGTGAGAAACTGCCAGAAGCTCCGTCTGTGTCCAGCAGAGCCAATGCCAGCTGGCTCCAAGATGAACCCACTGCTGGCCAAGGCCAAATTGATCAGTGATGGTAGTAGTGCCTCTGGAATAACAGAGTTAAGAAGAGGGAGGGCAGGAAACCTGCACAACAACCTAACAAGAGAGAGAAGTGAGAACAGTGTGAGAAACAGCTCTGCAGACACCAAGGTCGGTGAAGAAGAAGGAGGAGGTGCTCCAGGTGCCAGAGCTGAGATTCCACTGCAGCCCCTGATGAAGACCATGGAGATCCACAGTGGGGCAGATATCAACCAGACTGAGAATTCCACTCTGAAATAGGTGGATGGCCAAAGGAGGTTGTAACCTTGTGGGAAGCCTGTCCTGGATTCTGGCAGACTCATTGGAAAGGGAAGTCCACACTGGAGCAGGTTTGCTGGCAGGACTGGTGATCCCACAGGAGCAGCCTGTCCCTGAAGGACTGCACCCCATGGGAGGGACTGACACTGGAGCAGTTAATGAAGAACGCAGCCCCTGGGAAAGACTCACGTTGGTCAAGTTTATGGAGGACTGGCTCCTGTGGGAGGGTCCCCACATTGGAGAAGGAGAAGAATGAGAGGAGTCATTGCCCTGAGACGGAAGGAATGACAGAGACAACTTGGGATGAACCCATGAAACAAACTCATTTTCTGCCTTCAGGATAGAGAAATCCCATCTCTTGTGGGTGGCTTTTCCTTCTTACTGCTTTCTTCAAATTCTGTGAGGTAGCATAGAAGAAAAGATTGGTTTTCTGATTCCTGGGCAAGTTGTCCCTCACAAGACATACCAGCTCTCTGGCCAAGCTTTAATTTGATGGGTACAATTCTACCTTATACTGCTTGCTTTCTTTCCCATGCAAAATTCATCTTTCTTGTCCCCTTTACCCTTCAGAGGTACAACTTACATTGGAAATTTTATTTACTCCTAGCTTACAATGGGCCCTGATCCTTATTCTCTTTAGCAGGATATAAATGTGATGGGATACAATAACAGAGTAGAGAGAAAATGAAGCCTTAAAGGTCTCAAAATCCTTAGATCAGCAGCTCAAGCTTTTTTTGTTTGAGTGTGGAGGGGATGAAAGACAGGCTACTTAAGGCAGCAGGTTTCATAGAAGCAAGAAGGTCCCCATTACTTAGCAAAAACAGGCACAGCATGCAAGTAGTCGAGCGGCAGCAAATACAGTAAGTAGTATGAACATAACTGAATGCCACTAACAAAACAACACAGAAAGCATAACTCAAATCTTGCAAAGACAAGGAGAGAAAATAGCAAACCTCTTGAAATGCTTTGTGAGACTGTTAGCAGCATACAGTATCATTGCTGAAGGTTCATACATGCCTGCATGCTGGGAATTGGGTTGCCTAGTCCTGTGTCTCTCTTCTGCAAGCTCAGAGCAGTTCTATGCTGGGTCCATGCAGGCAAAACACTGTTTGTGTTCAAGCATCTCTAGCACAGCCTTGTATCCAAGCTCAAACATCTCCTAGAGCTGCCTACCTTTTAAGATCCTTTCTGCTGAATTTGTACATAAACCTTTATTCAGCTGAAAGCTGAGGGAATTTATTTCTGATTGCAAGAGAGCCATAGTGGGGACCAAACACACTTGCACAGATAAGTGATGTGATCAATGCAGGGAGATAGTAGAGAAGCTATTGACACACTCAGCTGAACTGTTAGATCTCTGCAATGTCAGACATGATATTTAATTTTGTCAGGATGGGGGTATGAAACCTTCTTTTTTAAAATTTCACTGCATAACTTAAATTTTTAAAATGGAGTCTGACTTAACAATGTATGGAAAACAGATATGCAGCATTCAGATTTTGATTTCTTATTCCTGCTTATTGCTATCTGGAAAGACACAAAATCTGTGACAGCGCTCCTTGCAATGCTGTCAGTTGTTTGAAGAGATACAATGAGAGTTAAAAAATATCCATATTATTTTCACTGTGAAAAAGACGTGCTCTGGGACGTGCAGAGCATCCTTCAGGTGTTAGGCACATATGTGTGAAGTCTTGGCTCTTTTTGCTATCCATGTCAGTCTAATAAAAGATGTTAGATCTCCCTGAATCTTTTGCTCTCTTCTATCTTTAGACCATAATTACAAAAAATTGCTTTCTACAGAGGCGAAAACAAAGGACTTTAAAATTCCTTAAAAAGAAAAATGAATTCAAGAAAGGCTATTTTTAACAGGCTAGGCACAGACTTTTTCCACTAGAGATAATTAATCTGAAACTTGGCCCACAAAATAAATGTCCAGAATTAACCCCCTCCCACCAAAAATAAGAAGCTTGTAACAGATGGGAAAAGTCATGAGACTAAATGATTAGTACTTCAGATTAAATGTATTTTTCATAAAACAGCAAGCAGCATATCTACTTCATGACAGTCGTTGCTATATCAAAGTACTCAAAGCAGAATACAATTATATTGAAAAAAAAGAAATATACTTTTTCTCCTTATGAAAAGAAAGTTGTCAAAAGAAGAAAAAAAAAGAATCTCCCATGAAGACAGATCCTGATGAGATGTATGATCTTTTTTGTTCTGGAGAGGGGAGGGGAGAAAGAGAATAGAAGAGAGGAAACAGAAAAAGCAGCCCCAGGATAACAAGCTTTGTATGAAGCAGAAAATCATACCCTTTGAGGGTCATTTTCTTTGAGTTGCTGCCTCAGGGAGAAAGGAGACAGAGATTAAACATTGGAGGGAAAGTCCACATTTGCTTATGATGCATTACTCTGCCCTGAAGTGCTTTGGAAGTAGAGAGCCATTTTTGGTCCTTGGGGAATGTGCAGATCCCAGTAAACTGTTTAGATCAAATTGTCCTCTTTACCTGCAGCCCACTGGCCCATTATGGTGAGGGACTGGCTCATCAGCTGGGATGCAGGAAAAGCACAGGATGCTGAGCATCACCGGGATGCTGAGTGCAGGGGCTGTGCCATCGCATCTGCCGGGAGGAACACAGCTTCTAAACAAGCCCTTCCAGCTGTCCTTTCTGGGGGCGATTGCCTCTCCTCTGCCGTGTGTGGGAGCACAGTCTGCCCACCCAGGAGCTGCTTTTACCAGGGACGGGAGGTTGTTCCCACTAGGTGGAGCCTGAACCCTTCGGTCCCGCACTCGCGCTCCCTCTCCCGCTCCTGCACAGAGGGGTTTTCGCCTGCCTCAGTCCAAGCGGAAGGCAGCTAGATAGAAACCTGAAAGCGTTTGTAGGAGGTAGGAAGGTCATGAGATGTTTTTCTGGGGATTTTTAAAAATTTATTTTTAATTAAAAAAAAATTCTACAGTAATGCCTGTTGTACATTAAGCTAGACAATGAAACCATCACATCCATTCATATGCTCTCTGAGGCAGCTGGTACCAGTATAGATGTGCTTTAAATCAGGTTACACATATATTAGTGCTAGTTCTTTGAGGAGAAAAAAAAAAAAAAAAGGAAAAATTTGCAGAGGGAATGGCATTGCTTGAAGTGTTGGGCTGCTGGGCATAAGGGATAATTCTTCAAAGTGTGCATAGAGGAACTAAGAAAAAAAAGTTGCAGAACTTCCCCTTGATCAAACTACTCCAATGTTGAATAAGTGGAATTGTATATCCTTGATGTGGGATTGGGGAAAAAACTAGAAAAATATAGACAGAAGGCAACTGCATGGGCCTGCAAATGCAGGTTTAAATAATTATGGTCTGAATAATCAGGCTACAGCTCATACTCATGCCAAAGTTGGTAGGTCAGACCAAGCACTTTGGCTGACTCTGAATGGATTAGCTGGCAGTTGCTGAAAACCCTGCCCAACAGTTTCATTTCCATGGCCTTTTTGGAAGAGGCACTTTCTTTGCTTTGCACAGGAGTTCTTCTCCCCATTGTGTTCTGAGTCAGGAGTGGCAGGACTGGCTGGACAATGGTGATTGTGTAGCATAGTAGCCTTTTAGGTTTCAACCTTTTCTTCTTCATAGGGTCAAAGATAAACCTCTTAGATGCTTTGAAAAGCATGACCCCTGTCTCTGGAAATAACTGAGGTGTCCAGCCTGCATTAAAGAAACCTTTCCTTCAAAAACATTGTCAAAACTGAGATTTTTTAAAAAGCTTTTGGCTCTGATGAAAGCCGAATGATGAAATCAGTATGTATTTGATGGGAAGTGTTCCAGCCAGCTCTAATAAGGAGCACTACTCAGTATTTTAATGACAACCTTCAATAGCAAAACTCTATTTTGGCTCCTTTATGTTCCAACCACTGTACTACCAGGGCAATCTCCCAGTCTTTAATGTATTTTTTCCTCACAGTATACCTGGAAAATGCTATTGTCCTGACTTTACAGATGGGAAATGGAAGCCCAGGAAGGTGAGACAACTTACTGAAGATCGTACAGTCAAGTTTGCAATGGAAAAAGAAAACCATTCCCCTTGTCCTAAATCATAAGCTAGAGCTGCAAGTTAGTGTTGTTTTTCCCTTATATGACCCCAATCCACTCTGTCTAGAATTTGAGACTATGCATAACCTGACAGATCATTTACCCCTTACATAAGAAATGTAAGACAGAGATCCTTTGTAGATGAGGTGTATGGGGTCCTCTGTCAGTTGTTGGGGGTGCCCTGAAAGAGTTGCTATATATTTACAGAAAACAGAAAAAACCCCCACCCCTTTTATCATTGTGCTTCTATCTTCCTGCTCCCTATTCCCATGCTGTATTTTTGGGGCTTACATACTCCAGATGCTATCTATAAACTCCCCCTTCAATTTTATATGAAGTTTTTATCAGGTGGGAATGTCTCTCCAAAAAGGATAAAAATGTCAGAGACAGACAGACAATATTTGATTCACTAGAGAAAAATATCAGTTTCTTACAGGGAGTAGAGGAAGCAGCGGAACTATACTTAATTAGAAAATAAAAGCATAATTGCTTATGTTGTTTGAAATCCACGAATGCCTTATTTACCATCTTCCATCTGAGATGGAAGATCATCAGGCTTTTCTAAGTGAGCTTGCTGATATTTTCCAGTAGTTCTCAGTTTTAAAGCAGTGACAGGATTTCAAAGGGAGAAAGATAAATACAATTTTTTGTTGAAAAGAAGACATTGAGGATGCAGGGAAATAGTGACAATAGGCCAAGTGCAAATTGTTAGGTACGATTTTGTTCTTCAAATAAAGTGTAAAAATGATGGTGTGGTGTTATGCATGTTCCCATGTTCTTAGTTTATATGAACACCTCTTCAATATTGCAAGCTGAATTAATGACATTTTCCCGTTTCTTATCTATTCTTCTGTCAGACACAGGATGATCACTGTACAGTTTTGTGGTTTCATTTTGCTTTCATTATCTTTGTCCTATGTTTTGCTTGAGTATACATGGCTGAATATGATTACTTGCATAAAGAATTCTGTGAGGGGTAGTGCCTTGGTTTTTTCTCAGAAGACAATAATTCTTCTAACCAAGGTGTAGAACTGGCACCTAACTGTGCTACATCCCTTCATTTATGGTCTCAGCATTGCAGTAAAAAACTGCCTTTATACAAAACCCTAGGCATGGAGAAGAAGGAAGGCTCTGGGGTAGCTGGTGTCTGTCTTCTGCCTTAAACAAGGAGAATGTAGGGTGATAGACCTGTGGGGAGTTTTGAAGGAAGTAGAGTATTGCTTTTGGCACTCACTAAAATCCTCATATATATCTGACCTGTTCAGGTGTTCACAAAGTCGTGGGTCACCATGGTCAGACTGAGAGGGTCAGAGTCTGATAGGATGGGGTACAATCTACCAGGCAATTTCTTAGGGACAATAGTACATAAGAGTCTCAAAATAGTCCCTGCTGTGAGCTGGTTTATGGTCTTTGAGATCAGTGATCCAGTTTTGACCTGCATTCCCTTCCAGCCTGAGTTTTTCCATTACCCTGTGATGATCCAGTGGTCCTAGTCATAAAGGAAGGAAATTCCTTGTGGGCTTCCATTGTCTCCTGTCTTCTCCATGGCCCAAACAGCTGCTGGCTTTGTGCAGTCATGATTGCTGGGAGTTCATGTTAGTTACTGATTTAAAGGAAATATTCCTTAAAGTCATCTGTATATTGATGGATAGTTAATGTCTTGCTGTCTTTTCACATAGTTTCAGACAAAGTTTGAAAAGTTTGGAGACAAGGATTTTTGAAATGGAGCTGCAACTTCTGCAAAGATCTTGAGACTTAGAATAGCAGTTTTCTTCAGCTGTTTAGAGAGTGTTTTTTTTTACATGTTAGTACTATGGTGGTGCTTAGACACATTGCTTAGAGGTCGACTTGACAGTGCCAGGTGAATGGTGGACTCAATGACTCTAAGATATTTCTTAGCCTTAACCGTTCTATGATTCCGTGGGTTTTCACAAGTGGATGCTAGTTTAGGTGTATGAAAACATATTATAAACAAGATTTAAACAGAAATGTAATTCCTATATCTAGTTTTATTACAGAAAATCTTTGCCTCTTTCTTTTTCTTAGACCTTGGGAGCACTTTATTTTAATTTCAGTATCTGATAGTAGTGAGGAAACCAAAACTAATTCATAGCCTAAGAACATCTTTCATCACTTCTTGCTTCTTGTCAGAAAAACAATTCCCTGCCATGGGAAGATTGTGCCAGGAATTTCCCTGCAGGCCTAAGTTTCCACCACCTTGGAACTTCGAAACATTGAACTTGCAGTCTGGAGAGAGAATTTTCTTTCCAGAGAGTATGAAAGTCATCTTGAAGTTGTTTTGCAGTGGTTTTTTATTTATATTTTTTCCCCTATATGTATATAATGCACACCTTTCTCCTCACTCCTCTTTCCTGATGTAATTGCCTCTAAAATGGTTTTGATGCACTTCCTCGGTGTGTGTGTGGCAGCTCAGGAGGTGTGTAAGGCTCAGCTGGGGGTAACTCTCACCAAATAATGTTTGTAAATATTCTTGGCAACAAAGCTTATTGCCCTACAGCATCTTATTTGTGTGCCTGCACAACCTTGGGGTGTGAGATTTTATTTATGAGTACATACAAAAACAGGAGTATCAGGAAAACTAAGTAACTTGTTACAGAAATATTTGTACAAAAATGTCCTCTCAGGGTAATTTTTTAAAAGCCTTTTCTCTTTTGGTGCTGTAATGCTCACTGAACATAGTTTGAGAATTTGCAAATCATATCACAGTAGGAAAATGGGATTATTCTTTTTTTTTACAGAGTGTCGGTCTCCCATTCTGGAACAGAAATTGTCCTGTGTGATTCACAGGGCAGTCATAAGTAATGAGTTCTTGTTCACCAGTTTGTGAATAAACCCCCGGCCAAAAGGTAGTCATTAAACACTATGAAAATATCACAGCATATCTACAGATAATTTACTGCTAAAGTTTTCAGATAATTAATTTGTAAAAATAAATTTGATTAGCTTTGATCTGGGTGTTAACTACCTATAATTAAACTATCAGTGTTATATTTTGTTGTGGATTATTTTTGAATATTGTGAATATCATTATCTATAATCCATTCCTTAGCCAGATCAATTATCTGCTATCACTAATCCATTGCCCAGGCAGATGACTTCCATTCTCTGTAGCATAGATTATTTAGCTGTGAGTTTCTCTTGAAAAAGTCTGATAGGTAAATTGTAAAGTCAGACTATAATACTTTAATGAAAATTGTGATAAACGTTTTACCTGGAGAATGTCTTTTTACTGAATTCTTAGAAAGTATTTCTTATTAGAAATTCTTATGGCTGTACATAAGTAGAAGTACAGTAACTCTTTTCAAATGGCAGTCAGAATTCCAGAGGGGAATTTAATCTTAGAAACAGTCAGAACCAAATTTTTCCTTTAAATTATTTTTTTATTAAATGGTAAATGTTCTGTAATGACAAATGTCTGTATCTGATGAAAGGAAAATGTGTTCATGAAATACAAGATATCCCAAATCACAGTATCAAATCCATAAATTAAAATTATTTTTTGTTGAAAAGATTATTTCCAGATTTCTTAACAAAATAATGCAAAAAGTAGGGAAAAAAAGCCCAACCCTACCAAACCAAACTAACAAAGCCCTCTTTATAAACTGTTTTTCCTGAGACAGAAAAATACTTTTTTTTTCTATTAAGCTTTTTGAAGGACTATAGATTTATTTCAAGTCCTCATTTTGCAGACTCTTGTTGTAGATATATTGTAGGTATACCCTCTACAATTGGGAAGTGCTGTGTTTTTTAGAAAGCTTTTGAAAATTTCTCAGAAAAGATTTCCTAGTAGCTTTGCTATTTGGCACTAAGCAATTCAGAACTGCGGCTGTGAAACAAACAAACAAGTTACATTTCAGTGTTTACCTGGAGTCTTGGGAAGCTTGTAAAGATATGCAGTGTAAGATTATCTTCATACTTTCAAAAACCCACCACCTTTCTGCGGCTCCATAATTCAAGTTTAACATTGCAATAATGGCAGGACACTGTGACAGCTACAAATGGTTCCCTGTCTGTGGCACTTGCTGCTGTATGGGGGAGGCCAGGAAGAAATTCTAACTCAAAAAGCCATTTCTTGTCATATTTTGTGTCAGTCATCAAGGGCATGCTTTCATGGAAAGCAACTGAGTAATTCACAGGATTCAAGTGCCACTGTGCCCGTGGTTGCCATGAGCAGGTTTTCAGAGGGGATGAGGGGACAGTTCTCACCATGAGGATGTAGGCAAGGAGAATGCTTGCCTTCTGCTGTCACTGTCACAGCCTTGGTCTAATGGGACATTCTGCCTTCCCACAAAAGGATCAGGCAGCCCCATTAGTCAGAGAGACCTTGGAACCAGCACTTCCCTTGTTTTAAGCCCCCTGTGTCTTTATCTGCTGCTGAAGCTCAACCCTTTCCTCCCTCCCAGCCAAAGTGTGAGAAGACAGTGTCTCAGGCCCCCTTGAGAGGGAAGGAAAGGGGCAGGAGGAGCACAGGGAGATGACTGGGTGGGTCCCAGTTCTTGTCCCTGCTCTGGTCCCCAGGCAGGAGGAGAGTGGAGCACACTCTCACACACATCACTCTGGCAGAGCAGGGAGTGAAGGACTGTTGACAGGACAGTCCTTTCCTACCAGCCAAGAGGGTCATGAACTCGACTCTCATACAAAAAGTATTATTAAAAACAAGCTGGAGGAAAGGCTTCTTAGCATTTGGCTTACAAAACAGAAAATAGCATTATTGCTGGAGCAGAAGAAAGTATGAAATCCTGGAAAACATTTATAAACATGATATATTTTTATTCAATGTTTTAGTTTCCAGTAAAGCTTTCATGACCCAGGTCTTTATTATCATACAATTGTGTAAATGCTGTTGAAGGCAGGAGTGTCATTTGAGCAGAATAAATTAAGCAGATAAATAGCCACTGATATTGTCTAATGAATATTCAGCTGCATTTGATGCATTGGGCAATATATTTTTCAGATTTGCTGGACATCTTACTTGAAGCCAGAGGTCCCTATATTGCATAGTATATCTTCTGGCACAAATTTTCTGCAGATACCAGGGTAATTTTGATGCTTATTGATTTTTGCCTTTTTTTTTTTT
>VXBI01011585.1:454923-517852 GCA_013397375.1 Toxostoma redivivum
AGGTTTTTTTTTTTTTTTTTTTTTTTTTTAATTTCCCCCCCCCAGTACTCCCAAAATCTAACCATGACCCACCAAAATCCATCCAGGACCATCCAAAATCCCTTCAGGAGCCCCCTGCCCTCCCTCAATCCCCTCAAAACTCTCTCAAGCTGCTTCAACTACAAATTCCAGTATTTATAAGAGTTCTGGAAGGTAATAGTGAGGGGGAATCCCTAGGGGTTAGGGGATTCCAGGGTGGGATCTGGGGGTCCCAGTGGGGTCAGAGGGTGGGGACCCTGTTTCTTCCCTCCTTCGTCTTGAGGACCCCCCAAAACTCCCCCAAATTTTGATGGAAAAGGAAGGGTGGAGGGTGGCACGAGGTGGGATTTGGGGGTTCAAGGGGGCTCATAGGGGATGGGGACCCTACTTTTGTCCCTCTTGACCTTGAGGAACTTGGCTATGCTGGAGAAATATTTCTGGCTGGCCCCAGCCACATCTTGGCTGCCTGTGGGTTCACAATCTTGAACCCCTACAGGTGGCTGAAGGCCATGCCCAAGCTGTGCTCCCAAATCATGGATTATCCCTCTGCTTCTGCAGGGCCCTCTGAGGCCTTGGTGGCCTCATTGACCTGAGTCTGGAGCATGTGGCCACTGCCGGGCTTGCCCAGACAGCCCGGGTTAAACCCAAGGTCGTCATGGTAGGCATCCTCCTCAATCTCCCTAAAGCTCATCCTGTTGGCCTATTTGTGGATGTCTGCCAGCTCCAAAGCATTCCTTCATCTTCTGGTACTGCCAGCCTCCCCTCCTCTCCCTCTGCCCATCCAGTGGCACTGGCAGTGCCTTCACTGGGGCGGGATCCTGCCGCTTGTCGAACTTGTGCTCAATCTCCTCCTCCAGCTGACACCTCACCTTCCCATCCTGGCTCTCATGGAAGCTGTCCACCTTGCCCTCCACTGTGCAGGGACTGGATGATGTTGCTGTGGTAGATGAAGCCAGTGTGGGGCAGGATAGAGGTGAAAGAGAAGGCTGGGTCACCAGCAGGAGGATGTTGCAGGCTGGCAGCTGGGACAGCAGTGAAAATAATGGAGACAGGGCTCAAACCTTTGTTCTAGGCTGTACTAGACCTGAATTAAAAATGTTTTCCTTCAACTTAAATTATTTTTTTATTTGGAAGATATCCCTTCTAAAATTAAACTAAATAAGGCAGTGGTGTGATTAGAAAGTGTTCAGCTCTAACATCAATCAGGTCAAGTGTGTAGTAATACAAATTCAGTTGGTTAAGTAAAATATTGGTGATTTTGGAGTTCCCACACTCACAGTAACAAAGGGCAATCCCTAAAGAAGGAAAGAAAAATGAGACAAACTTCTGCAATGATGATTTACATTGTGCATGAGTTTGCAGTTTATTGCACTGACTCCTGTGGAATGGCTAGCTGCCAGGTCCAGTTGTCAAGTGTCTGTCTTTCATTTAGTCTCTTTGTTATAATGTCAAGATGTCTCTTGTGTAGATAGGCTGAGAGGGAGAGATTACTAGCACGGGCACAGCATGGCACTGGGTAACGCTATTTTCATCCCCAGCTGGGATCTCTGCATGGGAAGGGGCCAGGCTGCACCAGCTGAATACCATGAGCACAGCTTCAGTGGTGTGTGTCTGCATCGTGCTGTTCCATGATGGATATGAGGTCAACAAGTGTTGCTGAAATTTCTTAAATCATGCTGATTCTTGTAAAGACAGTTATAAAACTCGTGTTGACTTCAAGAGAAATGCATTCAGACCACAGGTCAGGGTCACAAAAGGGCCTGTGACAGAGCTGGAACAGAGTCTCAGATTTCTGTTATTCGCATAATAAAAAAAATCCATCTTCCCGTTATGAATTGAAGATCCTTTCTTTCCCACACTGTTTAATTTTCTAAAAATTTTACTGAAGTATTCAAGTCAGTTGTCCAAACGTACCTGAGTAGTTTGCATACTTGCAAGGAAAATTTTCTATCTTCAAGTGATTGACCTTATAAACTGCAGCTGTAACAAGGGCTTCCTAGGCAGCAGGGGAAAGTAGGAGTGGATGATGTCGTTCATTCTTTTAGAACAACAGAGTGAAATTGTAGTTTTTATTATGTTTCATTTTCAGCCCTTGCCTTTCTATGGCCTCTGCTTCCTCACTTCTATAAACTCAGCCATTATTGCCCTAAACCCTTAAACTGACCTTTTAACCAGAACTGCTTTACTATCCAGCCTGCACAGCAGTTTGTAAACATTCTTGGGACACTCAGAGGACAAATGACTATGTGTTTGGAAATATATTATAAAATATTTTATTTCCTATAGCTTAATGGAAATTTAGGATGGTGTCCTAAGAAGAATTTATTTGACAGTCTGTGAAGTCTTTTCACTACAGAGGTAATATGCTGAGCATCAGCTTGGAGTGTACTTTGTGTTGCAGGAGGCTTTATTTGCTAGGCAGCGAGGAATATAAGAGCAGGTTGGGGCAAATGTGAAACAAATGCATTCTTCACATGAGCATATTGGATGTGTCCACTGGTGTGAGACCGTGGTTTGGCGTGATTGTGCTTTTACAGGGCAGGTCTGATAGTGTGCTGACTATTGACAGGCTAAAAGCAGGCACTGGCATCAGCCAGGGCTGAAGCTATTTAGCTCAGAAAGCATGAGCCTCCCACTTCAGAAGAGTGATTCTGGAACATGCAGGAAACATTCTGCCTCATGAGAGGTTGAGGCGGAGAACAAAATCATGAGGCTGCAAAGACAATAACCTCTTGTTTTCTCCAGTGAGCCACCATCCTTGTGTGCTGCAGATTTTTTTACAGATGGCAATAAATTTACATTCTGGCACACCTTTTAAACCATCCTAACTGCATCACTGTTGTTTAGGCATTGTACTTGGATCATGTTGGGAATTTTATTAAATGACTTGTCACTAAAAAAATGCTGATTCCTTAATACAAAGTGTTTTGTGAAAGAATGTCAATGCTGTGAGCCACTGCCAAGACACAGAAAGCCTTTAATAGAAATTCACCTGCTGGGCAGATTCCTTGTTACTTCATTTGCTGCACTGCTAAGAGAAGAAGATCCATAAAGAAAACTCTTGAATGCTTATTCTTGCTGCTTTTAGATACTCTTGCTAGAAGCCAGAATTAGCTCAAAGAGCACATATACAGAAACAAGTATATTTTTAACATTTTGCAACAGATAACAGTTTAATATGCATAAGCATTAGCAGTTTTCAGTGACATATAAAACATAGCAGGGAAAAATGGCATTTGTAAAGTATTACCTAAAATATTGGTAAATAAAACTCCAATATTTTCCTATATGCATATAAATGGTACAGCATAAATAATGTTTTTGTCCAACTCCCTGGCTTTGAGTGTTTCTGAACACTTTGTTGCTATGTCTGTCCAAGTTTATTACTTTTCTACCTTTCTCCATATGAAGATTTCCTTGCTTGATGACGATATTGGGATACCTGAGTTGTGTCAGTTTTCTCATTAAGGACGTTTGTGTTTCATATTCTTCCTAGTGAGAACCTGAGGTACTATATTTACTTTTCAAAAACTCTAAATATTCTGAACCTGAACATTTTGGCTGTCATTCACAGCTGAAATTACTGTATAGGCATGCATGCATGGTTTAACCTCTAGGGCTATGCCATGATTTGTACCTATTGGACTGTATTAAGCAACTGCTTTTAAACTTGAAATTGCACAGTAATTAATTTGCCATATCTTAAAAACCCTTTTGTTCCCGTGTTTTCAAGACTCTCTGTGTCTTTGTGTGTGTATTTCTATGTGAAACACATGCCTATCCTTTGTTAAGAATATGTGCTTGAGCTGTCACACGAAGTCAAACTTGCAGGACCCTGGCTGCTTTGGAAAAAACAACAGTAATTCAATTAGGGACTGGGCATCCCCTGAAACATGAGAGCTCAGATGTCTCCTGTTACCAGCTTATCAAGATCAGAGAAATCTATTGTCCTCACTAATTTATCCGGGTTTGTATTGCAGTAAGTGTACTTGCAGTGACAAAGTCAACCCCCTCTGAAGGTTTTATTGCTCATATCTAACGTACCTGTATAGAAGGAAGCATGAGAATTTATATTTTCCATGTTTCTCTTTAATAAAGGCTTTAAAAGGGACACTTAAGACAGCTTGTAATGGTACAGTTCCTTTTATTTTGGAAACATTTGCATTGTGTTGAGGCTTTCATTTACTTGAAAAAAACCCAGTCTGCAATCTTGGCAGGTATACTTTCATGGATTTAGTGCCCATGAGGTAGTTAAGTGAGAGCCAGAGCAGGCACAGGGGCAGGAACATGTGGCAGAAGGAGGTATAAAGCAGGCAAGATTTATCTATGGGTGTTTGAGACAATTTGCCTGACTTGTGGGCCACTTGCCTGTGGTCCACTAAACACTGCACTTCTAATTATCTCTGTACTAGAAATAGCCAGCCTTCTCCAACTGCTTAATACCATGACAAGACAACACAAACCATTTTCTTCCTATAAGTTATTTATGCCACTAAGATTAATACAACTGGTCTTTGGAGGCTGCTTAAATGTAAGTGCAGAAAAGCATGACTATTTTATAGATTAATTTCAATTAAAAAAAAAAACAACAAATTTTTAGTACATTTTTTGGGCAGGGTTGATTGAAGAAAGGACACACTGGTTTTTTTGATATTTTTTGCAAAGAAATTTCCTTTGGGTGTTTCTGGTAGAAAATTCGTGGACTTGAATTTCCCCTCACCTCTAATGTATACTTGTTGCTACAGTTTTGACTTGGAATTCAATATATGTTGCTTCATGCTATTTTTGATTGCTTTGCTACAAAATTCCTTTGGAGGAAAAAGCATTATTTTTAATTGGCTAGTTTATCACTGCTAGGAGAAGTAAATTTAACAAATGATCTTGTAGACTCACATCTCAATATTAGGTAGTTTCCTTCCCTTTGTTTCTGCAGTATATGTTGAGAAAGGCTACACACCATGTACGGAACTATGTAATATGTACAGACAAAAGAGGACAAAGAAGCTGCTCTAGTTCTGCAGGAATGCAGCCCAGACTCTCTCACCTGTTCTTAGTCTCTTGGTCTGAGTATGTGAATACATTTTACTATGTGAGAAATAATTTTTTTCTCTTTATTGGTATTACTTATGAAGTATAGCAGAGTGGCTAAAATCATCAGAACAGCTTAAAGGTGCTCATGGCCAAGTCTCACACTGCATTGTGTAGTCAATTCTACAATCAAGTATACGTTAGAGCTGGGGTAATAAATGAAGTCCACTAATTTTGTACCAGAAACACCTGAGGGAGATTTCTTTGCAAAAATATCCAAACCCAGTGTTTTCTTTTTTCAATCAACTCTACCCAGAAAACATACAAAATTAGAAGGACAAGCAAAACTACTATACAGTACTTAAAAAAAAAAAATTACCTATAAAGTAATGCTTTTCAGTACTTATGCTTTAGCAGTTGCTTAAATATATCCAGCTCTTGTATGACATCAGAACCTGGTGCTCAAAAATTTCCTCCTGAAAGCCTGATGGCTGGAATGGAAGACTCTATCCCTTTCCTTATCCTTCATTTGATTCTGATGGTGTGAATAGGCCTTAACATTCTGCTTCTTTGGATCCTTTTCTGCTTCTACAATATCTAACAGATTTTTTTCTGCATAACTGTGGCCCAAAATGTGGAGTTAAATTTTGACACACACTCTTGCATGTCCATGGACTCTGTAGGCACCTTCTTTTTCCCCCTCCCTTCTGTGCTGCCATAGATTTAGCCAATGTGTAGTCCCTGCAATAAGGTTTATAATAAAAGGTTGATGAGAGAGATTCTGGAAAGAATGCTGATGTGTAAGCACTTGCATCTGCTTCTGGATGTGGAAGGGCAGTGGCTGCTGCTTTGTGGAGGGTGATGAGGATGGGAATTACACACAGATATTCAGGTAAGGACTCAACCTTACCTGTTGTAAGTTCAGTGCTTGATTCAGGATTACAATTTAGCTTGATCATACAAGATGAGGTAGAAGCACTTGGGTTGAAATTAATTTTTGCCACTTGTAATGGCAAAGCCACAGATACCCCGTTCTAAAGAAAGGTGTTGTAACTGTGTACTAGAAACTGACTTCAAGAAAAAGGGGACATGCCTTGGAACATTCTGGGGTGATTTTGGCACTTAAATTCTTGTACATTATAGCAAGTCTTCCTTTTGACCTTGGAGACAAATACATGAAAAAAGACCACAATATATTATTTTCTATTCTGTGTAACAAAATAATGCATGCATACGAATCTGATATTTTCAAGAAGATTTAATGCTACTAACTTAATTTTGCTTTAAGCATTACAAAAAAACCTTCAGGCTCTAGTATACGTCCCTTTTACGTACAACAAAGAATGGACTGTATGATATACAGGCAGTTTGGCCCTCCCTCTGCCCCCATCTGGGGACTCACCAAGTAAGAATTTCTTCTCTGATTGTTTTAATTTCCACATCTGTGGAACATGGATATCTGTTCTGGCACACATTAGCAAATATTATTTTTTTCTGCTAGGTATAGGTCAGTCCTTTTACCTTTTTTTTATTGACATGCATTTTTTTTCTGGTAGTGGGAGCTTTATTTTTCTTGGAAATAGACCTCAAATAAAAGTGGATATTGTGTCTTTTTTGATATTTGCCAGCGCTTCTAGTAACAGAATTCAGTTGCTGCCATCCTAATGGCCATTAACAGAGCTGTTAAGTAAGATTAGGCTTAACATGAAGTTATGAAAACTTTGGATTCAGACAAAAATATCACCCTCTTTTCTACAGGTTTATTTTTTTAGTTAGAGATGTCTGATTAAAGAACAGCATCAGAAAAGAATATTTCAGTATTCTTTTCTTTTAAAGTAGGCTGGATCATGTTTTATAACTGTATTTCTCTAGTTCCTATTATTTAAGGATCAGAAAATATTATTTTCTTGTTTGAATTGTCACAATAACAGAAATGACACAGAAGAAAATAAACAACCATGGATAACAAGACTTGTTGGATCCCAGAAACCTTGAATTTTTTGGGCTTTCTGTGCTTTCTGGCGCTGACCCCCAGAAGACCTCTGCCTTTGACCTGGAGCCTTGGAGAAGGCTTCCAAATATGAGTGATGGAGTTAAAGTCACGGGTGTGTAGTTAAAATAGAAGTGTGTGATTTCACATGGTGAAGGGTTTCAAATCTGAGGTTTCTATAATATAGTAATGGGTATGGGACAAGATGGAGGATTTGGGGTGTTTTCTACTTTCGGTGTTCTTCCTTCTTCTTCATGCTTTCAGGTAATAGTTTCTAGTTGGACAGTTAGTGCTGCACTGCAGGTCACGGAAGTTTAGCTATTGGGTCAAAAGTATAAATAATAGAGGTGTTAATTCTCTACTGGACTGGTTAGCTTTAAGAGACCTTGTAGCTAGCTAGGTACTCCTCCATTTTGCTCACTTTTAGCTGGTAGCCAGAAGTGTTGCTGAACTCTCTGTACTTTTTGATAAGATTTAATAAAAAACCAAGCCTGAACATGAGGAAATTCATCTCCTTCGTGTTTTTTAATCCTGGCTCTGAGTGAAGACAAAAGAAACTTCAGACAAGCCACTAATTATGTGGTCCTAATACTCCTGTTATGTAAGACTACTTCTCTATTGCAGAGTTCTGGGATGCTGAGTTTGCAATGTCCCAGAAAACCACAGATGGTTAAGACAACATTGTTACAAGTGGTCAAGTGTTTGAATTTAACTTTTTGCAATTTATAGATACAAATAAGAAAAGTGTCACTGCTACTACAGATTTCTTGCAGAGGCAGTGTTATGATTTAAAAAAAATGCTTCCATGGAGGTGATAAAGACTAGCATCTCTCTGTGAAAGATAAAGTTGATAATGTTTTCAATATAATTTAAATTTTAGCACATTTTAAAAAGGGAAAACAGGACTTTTAAAATGACTTGGCATTGCCCCAAACTCACTGAAACCAGTAAGAATTTTACTGATTATATCAAACTAATAAACCCAAAACTAGGCAAATGGTGACTGCTTTTGATATTTCATAACTTTTCTGTGCGTAACATATGTATTGATTAAATGTATGGATACATCCCCTCCATCTCCCACATCCTTTCAAAAAGATTAGAGAGGATAAGGAGATAAAATGTAACCTATAGACTAATTTATGTGCAATAAATTAAATTAAGACCAACCACTAAGAAGAAAGGGAAACCCGGTGAGAATAACAAGATTCCCAAACATCAGCAGGACAAATTGTCCCAGTCCTTTTACGAGTAGTGGTTGTGGTGTGGGATTTTCTTTCTTCCACAGAAGCCTTGTGAATGTTTGTGGATTTTTTCATGAGGAATGGGGAGCATTTGCACATAGATAGGAGTTGTACTCAGCATGACCTCAGTCACAAAACCGGACTACGAAATATCCTGTTAGATCACTGAATCTATGTACCTCCAGAGGCAGGGCTCCTGTTTGGCCAGGTCTGCCCTGTAGCATCAGACCATGATCCCTGTGTACATAATTCCTTGGCTTTTACAAGAGACAAAAACACAGCTGACAGGCTAAAGGAAAGCTATGGTGACTGTCAACATATTTTCCTGTCTTGGTTACAGAGATGGCAAAAAATAGAGTGCATGTAGATGTATAGAGATTTTTAGTGCATATCTGAGTTGCTTTTAGTAAAATAAGCTAAAATTCTGCCTGTTTTAAGAATAAGAATAGAAGAATTAAGAATAGAAGCTGTCCTGCTGAAAACCAGATTCTACATTTGAATTCCTTAATTTTTTCATCTGCCAGCCTTAATTTGTGTGTGATTGCATGTGACAGCAGTGGTTCTAAGGAGAAAGAATGAGTATATAATAAGGAGAATGAAGACTCAAATGCAGTGTCCTCTTATTAAAAAAAAAAAGTAAAAAATCTGGACTTGTATAAATTCTGTGATTTTTTTCCATATATTATGTGAATCCTGTAACCTTTTCTCTTCAGGAGGACAAGTCTTGAGAAACTTCATCTAAGTGAAGTGTGATTTACCAAAAGTATATATTTTAGAAGTGGACTGCCCTCAAAAAAAAAAAAAACTCCTCCAGGACTCCAGAATAGTGTAATTTCACAGGACACCTCCATATCTTCCTTGTGTCTCTAGAAGTTTTCATTAATCCCAGGTAAGTAATTTTTTCCCCAGCCTCTTAGTAAAATTATTGCCTGCCATTCTTCTCTCTTCTGTAGTCCCCAGCAATGCTTTAATTTGTAAAACTCCTGATGTGACAATGCATGCGCCTCTAGTATATGTTAACTATTCTTATTGACTACTCTTCCAGCAGCCCAGGTGCACATAGCTTATAACATTTGCTTTCAGTGGGATTTTTTGTGGGGTTTGTTTGTTGGTTTGTTTGTTTGTTTTTTTATTTTAACTGAGCTAATTCATTGTGACTGATTAACACATTTTAGCAGTAGAATAACATGACTAATATCCACAGTTTTTTTCTTAATCATCATTGTTATCTTTGCTCCCTTTTTTTCTGGAGCAGTTTTAATTCAGCTGAATTTGCTTTCCCTATTTTGTTGCTTATAGACTGCGTTCATTGTGCTGACTGTGAAAAATTCTTTTGGAAAATTGCCTGGTTTCTTTCTAGATGTAAAGTCTTCAAAGCAAGATTAAGAGCTCTTTGTACATTTATTTATTTACAAACAGTGTCTTGAAGAAAGGGGGATTTGGGTATTTTGTTCCATACACCCTGAATTCTGAGTTCAAATCTTCTAAAGATACAGGCTCATTGTATCAGTTCAACAGAAACAGAATATTCCAATTAGTTCTAGAGGGATAACCTGCTACAGAGTGCATTAATCAGCAAAGTTGTAATCAGTGTTTCTCATTGCTGGTCTTACTGATAGATTACTGATTTTGTATTTCGTTATGAAATGCCCAATAATCCGGAAATGTGAGGATGGTCTTTGGATTATTAGTCATTCCAGGGGTTGGAAGTACCGTGGAAAAATAGTCTGGAGCAAGTGCAGGAAATACTCTTAAGTAAGTCTTGCTGTGTACCACTCACCGACAGTCAAACTCAACAAATATATCTCCTGAAAGTCTTAACATTTTGATCTGAAACTCATTTTAATTAATAAAAGCTTTTGTGATATCTAAAAAAGGTCTGAGATTTGAAGTTATGTTAGTTTGAGGTAGAATTAAGTCTTTTTTTTTTTGTTCAGATCTCCAAAACGTAGCTGATGAGGGTTTTTAAGGCCATCCACATTTACCAGGTGTTTAGATTTTTCATTTAGAAGTCTTAGAACTGTCTGTCAATGTGAATAAGTAATACCTTGATACATCTTAGGCAAGGAAAAAAGTATTCCCCAGGGACAGTGCCTCATGAATGCTGTTAGGATCTGATTATTAAGAAATGCCTCTGCCCAAATAAAGGTGCAAATGAGACCAAAGTCAATAGTACAGATTTCATTTAACAGTAAATGTGAGGTAGAGAGATATAAATGGGACAGGAGAGAGAGAGATTAAACAAAGATATCACCATGTGGATTCCTGTGGTGCTCTGCTGGTCCTTCTTCACTCTGGTCTGCTTCGTGGTGGGTTCCCATGAGTGTCCTGGAGATACTACTTTTATTGAATCCAAGTACTGTGAATCCACGAGGTCTATATGCTGTTCCCACAACTTGGGATGACGTGTATAACTGGCTGTTCCCTTTCTCACAGCTGGCCATGGTGGGAGTTTTTGTCCAGATAGATTGCTTAGATCTGCCCCACCAGGCCCAGCATCTTCTTGTTGCTGTCTTCACTTTTACCACAGTCTACACAGTGAAATTTTGTCCAGTGTGCTACTTCCAAACCTTCACTTCCATTTAGGTCTGGTATTATTTACCCTCTGTGCTCATCTCAAGGTCCTGTTGTGGCTTTGTGGGATCTTCCTTCTATGACAGTGTTTGAGACAGTTAATTGTGCTTTGCTAAGTCCTCACAGATGCCACTCATATTTTGGGATATGATTGGTCAGGATTCAATTTGTTTTGCTGATATTTCAGCAACTCTATTCGGGCATCTGAAGATGATCACAGAAGCATAAATAAAATATTGATCCTTTCACTGCTAGTTATATTCTGATTAAAAGACCAAGACTTCAATACTTGAGCGATGTTTATTATATTTTTTTTTGTAGACTCCAAAGTACATGATATTAAAAATACAGTCTTGTTTAAAAGATTAAACCAAACAATTTTAGTTTTAAGTTATTGATATTTTCTTCATTTGCATTTCTACTATAAAAAAAGGACTATATGGTATAGGAATAGATTGCCATAACGGGTAGGTTTACATCTTTTAAATCAGCCCTGTAAATCTTCTAGAATTGCTGACATAAAGAAATGCACAGATAATATATGGGTCTAATCCAGTGGCTGCAGAAATCAGCAGGCATGCTGGAAACACACTTTTGACCAGACGAGCAAGCTCTGCCCAAGGAAATTATAAAACCAAATAAGAAAAAAGTTTGGAAATACTTCTGAGAATTGCAAGGAAGAAACACAAAATGCAGCATATTAAAAGTGAAGCTAGAAGCAGTGCAAGTTTACTCTTTTTATTTGTAAAGTTAAGGTAGAAAATTAACACCTATCCATCAAGAATGGATAGTGCAGTTCTGAGCCTCAAGTTAGGCTTGTTAGTGAACTGGTTTTTGTATTTAGTTTTTTAAAAGGAGATGATTTTTTGAAAAAAAACACCAAACACACAAACCAAACCAACTGTCAAACTGAAATAGTGCATAAACAGAAAAACAATTAAAAGATCATAAGATCACATTTCCTTTCAGCAGTTTTACAAGGTGTCTAGCATTTCAATTTTTATATCATTCAAAATATGAGCAAGTTGGAGCAAATGTAACCAATGAAACTCAAATGGAATAATTTTGGAGTAGTTGAAAGGAAAATTCTTCTTGGGCCCTAAACCTCAGTTTTGACTCCTGAACATAGAAGTTTTGGGTTTTCAGTCTAAGCTTGACTAAAAAATTTGCAGGGCCTTGAAGACTCTGACAAGTGAAAAAAAGAGAAAAGTTTTCAGTCCTCTTAAATCAACACCATGTGGGCCATTTGTGTCTTAAATATATTACCTTAATCCTAGATGACAAAATGAAACTGTTCCATTTGTTTTATTTATACTGTGATATTTATCAAAAAAGGTGATAAAGATAAGGTTATAAAACTTGAATTGAACTACATGTTTTTACACCAAGTGTTATTAAGTTCCTGAGAAGTAATGCTATCTTTATTTATTGTAATGTCTGAGAGAGAATGATTTTACAATTATTTTGACTATCACACTTAATTGAAATGAGAATGTGTAAATTTTCTGTAAGAGTAAAACAGATGGTGGTACTATAATATAGTTGCAATTTAGGCTGTGTTAATTCCTCTTTATAAGCCTGAATCTCTACCTCATTACCTAACATTAATGAATTCATGCCACAAAAGGTTCAGCTAAGGGAAACAATAAAGAAATAAATGCACAAACTAAAAGAGCAATGAAATTATCATTTGAAGAAAAAACTTACATGATTCACCATGTCAGTAAAGGTACAGAAATAATTGGTTATATGGATCACTGCTCCTGCTGTGTTGTATAAGAAATCAGTGGATCAGTCTCATACACACACATCCCTGGAGGGAGCGTGACTAGGAGAACAATTGCTTCTCTACAACAAAAAAAAACCTTGAGAACATTTGTTTCCATCCACTGGCAGTTTCATAAACAATGTCATGTGTTCAAAAAACATGGATTAAAATCTTTCATTTTGGACTATTCAGCTATTCTGTTACTGGATCAAATCTATGCAATTCTGTAATTTTAGCAACATAGCCCATGATTATGATGGACACTAAACCTCAAAAACATTGTAAATACAAAAAGAGGGTGAGAAACAGTATAAGTGGATGGGACTGATCTTGGAGATGACTGTCTTTTCTTTAAATTCCAGTGATGATAATAGTCTTCTAATTCAGACATCAGGCTACATACATACTGATGTTAGGAGGGTAAATCCAGACTTGGCCTTCTTAACTTAGATGCTAAATGTGGTGGCTGTAAATATGAACTGACATCCCAAACCCACTGGAATGTCTCGGGGTTTGCACGTGGGAATGTGATGCTTTAGCTCCTAAAGAAAACTGTAGCTGTGAATGACCCATCAAGGGCTGTTCATTGCCAATTCACAGTATTGACAAATTTTTCTTCCTTCACCAGAGCCATTACCTTCTACCTTACAGGACGTGCTCAGACCACTGGGATGACAGAGACTTCTTTGGTCTTCTAAAGTTACAAGATTTGCATTGAGAATACTTGACTATAATTTGCTCTTACAAATCTCAGGTCTGTTAGAAACTGGAGTTGAAAAGATGGTTCCACATGCCTGCAAAAAGAAAAAGAACAAGCAGAAGAGGTTACTTTTCACCAAAAGTCTGTGCAAGGTTCTCACTCTATTTCACAACTCTCCCATGAACTGGAGGAAGCATTTTTTGTTTTATAAGTAACGTGAGAAAGAAGGATTAGTGCTTTTCTTACAATAGCTGTCTAGTCAAAGCAGTGAAATCATTAGCACTCATGAATTTTTTGGAAGACCAGTGATTGACTCGGTAGGAACTTGTGTGGTACATGTGCGAGTTTGTGCTAGACTTTTCTTACCAGAGGTGTAAAACAAAAACTATTAGCTGAGACTGTGATTTACACTTTTGTTACCCTCTTCTCTGCCCATGTCCCAGTGAGAACCCCATTCTTGTGAATGTACAATGTGAAAATATGAATCAGCTAAACACAATTTAATTTAAACAATGTTCCTTCCAGGGTCCATAAATACCTATAGATTCAAAAGGTCATGAAAAGATTATTCAAGATGTAAATTACACATGTACTGGCTGTTCTGACATAAATTTAAAAATAGCTCTAATGGTGTCATGATGAGTAGTACAGAGTAGCCTAAAGGATTTTCTGTCTTCTTTTGTACTTTGTTCTATTTGTGTAAAATACTGTAATGCAAGTATTTTGTGCCATCAAAGTGATAGTAAAGATTGGAAGCAAAAGCTATTGCTGTATTTAAAACCTGGCAATTAGTTCAACAAATTATTTTTGTTTTCTTTTTAACAAGCACGTGATAAAAAAGGGACTAATGAATGAAATTCATGAGATGGAAGCTATAAGCTAGAGTGAGTCAAAGTTGTCAACATTTTATGTAGTGTATTCCTCTTTTGTCACTATTTATGTTCCAATTCAGAAATAAAGGCAGTTTCTCTCTTCAGCCCCCTGCCAGACTGGGGCAGAACATACAGATTGTTATGTTGCTCTGTGTTTGAGCTGCACAGAAAACCTGAGTTTATTTTTATTATATTAATTTTAATGTAGAAGATACTTTTATCTCTCTAGCAGTAGTCCCCCCTTTTTCCTTCCCATTCACTCAGGACTGTGTCAGTTATTTTGTATGAAGGACAGGATGCATTTTAAATTCAGCGTTGCCATGCACAGATACCTGAGGTACTACAATAATCCCATGATCTTATAAGGTGAGCAGAGTAGCCTGCCATACAGCAACGTGGTTTTAGAGAGAAGCGACTGCCTTTTAGTTCCACAATTGCATCGTTTTCTGATTTACATTCAGCTCTTGTACACACTTTCTGCAGAAGCACTACATAATTTAGTGTAGGGAAGAAAACACCAGGCTAGGTATACGGTAAAAATCTGGTTGGTATGAGTTATTTTTTCTCTGCTTAGAAGAGGATAGGGAGGCAAAGGGAATGAGATAGGAACATGCTCATGTCTTACCATTTGCTTGATTTTTTCTCATCATGGATATGTTCTTTCCTTATGACCCCTGCAAAATGGTATTACCATTAGGTGGTAAGTGAAAAGGCCTCTCTAAAAATATAACACTTTAACAAATTGTTTAGCAATGACTGCATGCAGCCATCAGGAAAAAACACTGACGAGGATGACAGAATTTCAATACTGAATGTGAAAGTATTAAAATAATCTAAGGATTGACTGGAAAAGAAAAGCCTGATTAAATTTTCTTGATAGCTTCTGAGGCAGAAAAGAAACCAGACGTCTCTCTGTCTATATTTATTACTGGAGCCTCTGTTCATTCTTCTTGGCTACTGTAATAGAGGGGGGATATTATCTCCTCTTGGGAACCGAGAGGCTCAGCCGGAAAGATATTGTCACTGTTCAGCCATTGAGTCTAAATTTCTGTTTTTAAGAGAGTTCTCAACCTTTGCCCAAAACCAAAAATAAACCTGCCAAGTATTTTCTCCCTCTTTGCAGGGATTAGAAGCACTGAAATACCATAAAAGAGGTGGTTTTTAATGTTTTAAATTTAGGCCAAACAGTGTTGAGGAGATCAAAGGGTGTCTAAACCTTATTCCTTAAAGAAAGAGAAACGAAAGTATCAGATAAAAATCCACATCATATTTTTATTTTGATGAAAATTATCTTTTTAAGGTACACTCATTACTGCTTTCCATCAAACATAGTTTAACAACCACCTCAAATTTTGTCTGTGTGTTTTCTGGTCTTTCACTATTATGGTTTCACCAAATCTTTGACAATAGCCACAATTGAATGAATAGAAGATGGATGAGGCAGTAAATTTTAAATTTCAGCTTGAAGAAGTTTTTCTTGAAGGTGGTAGGAAAGTAAATGGGAAAAACTGTAAACTCTCTAGGTAACTGCTAGAATATCTGCCAAAATACCTCATTTTCTATGGAATAAAACTTAATAGAAATCTAAGCCACACAGGGCAGGAGTCCATTCTCTTACCTTTTAGGCACATACACTGTAGATTACTAATTTGAGGCTATTCTCTGCATCTAGTCATATTAGAGGTCTACTTTACTTGTAATTTTTACCAGTCTAAAAGAGAAAGCCTTCATTGGCCTTGTGTGTAAGACTATTCCTAGTCTAAATTAACGACAAGTTAACACAAGTTTGACCAAGTGTAAATGTGCTCTTTACATGATAAAAAGAGCTTGCACTGACTGAGACATGCGTGATACATCACTCTAAACATCTGCTTTTAATGACATAAATCTTTCTTGTGATACTTTTTTGCCATGGACCTCTTGCAACTTTCAAATCTCTCAGGACACAGTCAGCAGCTTAAATCAGGTGCCATTTTATTATCACTAGAGTGGAAACAAAACCCACATCTATGTTAGCATTTTTTTCATTATGGCTATAGCAGTTAAAGGATATGATGTTTAGTGACATTTTTGTACTCACAAAACCAGCAACATAAGCAACTCTATTTGTAGCTTCAACTTTTATGCATGTAGTCAGCATAAACTGCATGGGCAAAATATCACTTTTACTGTTAAGAGATGCATCTCTGCTAGAAGGAATTTCCAATTCATTGAGAGGCCCCTTTTAATGAAGACAAGAAGTAAGAGAGGGACCTGATAGTGCTTTCTCTAAAATGTAGTTTGTTATGATTGTTTTGTCCTGGAGTTAAACACCTTAAAATATTCTGTCTAATGTTGTTTGTTTCCTCTATGCTGAAGGAAAACAGAACAAAATAAGAGATATTGAGAAGTCTGCAAAGCAGTGTGAATGAAATACATAAGGAATAATAACCTTCTGGAAAGTATTCAATTTATTAACTGCTTCTTAAAGAAAGCATCTGAGATTGAAAAAAAAAAGTGAAATAGCACAATGATGCTGGGAAAAAAAGGCAGAAAGCTTTCTGATTGTCTCTCATACTGCTGCATTAGTCTCATGTTTTTGCATGTTTCTCTAATTTAATTAGGGTAAAATTGAATTTATGGGGTGGGGGGATTTTAAATTTTTAAAGTGTAGAAGTACACCAAATAGAGTGGATAAAGCCAGCTCTGCTCTTTTTAGCTGCTATTTGGATTACCATAAGATGATGCTAAATGTGCTGAGACTATTCTCTAACACAGAGGCCAGTTGCACAGAGCTTTTTGTACAAAAAGCTTCTTACTCTACAAAACAAATGGCTGCACAAAACCTGCCTATTGGATGTGATCTCCAATGCTGGATTTGTTCCTTTATCTGTGTGTACAGTGCTTGCTGGCTAGACCCAACACTGTTCAAAGGGTAGAGACATTTGGGTGCTGGTATACAGCATGGAATTTGTTGCTTTTTGCCACCTGATATTTTTCAAATGTATATTATTATCATGAAAAGGATTTGACATGAAGGGATGCTTCTGGACAAGAAGATCTTGCAGTCAGCAGTAATGATAACTTTTTCATACTTTTACAGATAGTAGCATTTAAACAACTAAGGTAAGCTCTGTGCCAAAATGGACAATATATATGTGATCTTCCTCATAGTTCCAAGTATGCAGAACTTCAGGATTTTTTTCTTCAAAACATTGGATGTGATAGAAGCTAGGGGTCCATTGGATGCAAACTCCTGAGTGTATTATGAACTCACACAGTAATATGATACAGAAGAAAGTTAGCTTGATAAAAATGTTAAAGCAACAGCAGGTTAAATGAATGCAGTTTAATCTCCACTTTGCACTTTGATCAGCTCTTTGCCAACATGCCAAGGCAATGTTATGCCTTTTGTATGGCGTGGAAATGCCATGGAAAATTTTAGCAGTTAAAATGTTGAGAATTTCAGTTTCATGTCTCAAAACCAAACAGAACCATTTAAATTTCCCACATATGAATCAGTAATTCGTAGTGAAAAGATAATGTCTTCTTGTCTCTTCTCCAACAGTACCCCTGTGTTTTCTCTGGAAGCCTAACTGATTCTTTTGAAATCTGCATAATGTTCTAATGGCATTTACTTGCTTTGGTAGTATCTTCTGATGAATAGAGATTTCAGTATTCCTGAAACAGTCTGTGTATACACTCCTTCTATGTTAAAAACAAATATTAGGGTGCTGGCCACATGTGTTTTTTAGGTGAAAACACTTTATGATGGTGGATTAGATTCAGCTTGTGAAAATCAGATATAGTTTTGGATATCTCTATGGACAGCTGACATTTGAGCACTGGGAAAAAAATACAGAGACAGAAGAATGTCTTTGATACTGGCATATACACTGCAGAGGCTCATTAAGACACAGAGGAAATGGAAGAGGTGATGAACAAACAGGTTTCATACTGAAAAATGAGAAAGAAGAGGGGAAAATGAATTGCTTAAAGTGACCATCCAAAATCAAAATGGAAGATCCGAGATGGAAGGGAGCTGTGGTCCAAATGACAAGCCATGATTTAGAGAAGAAAAATCACTGACAACCTTGAAGAATGTGAAATGATGGGAAAAGAAAAGGATGAGAAACTGAAACATAGTACAGATATGCATATTTCTTATTCTACCAAATAGAGATTGAAAAGCTACAGATTTTCTGGTGTGCATCACACTTGTCAAATGTGCATGAAAATGGTAAAAAACAGACAGAACAATTAATTCCCTCGCTGGGCTTTGAGAGGGTATGGATGAACTTCCTAGGGATATGGGAATAGAAATCTATAACATTGGATTTAACACCTACACACCCCAAAGCACAAGCTCAAGCTACTGCTTAAAATCTTCCCTTCCCTAAGGAATTAAGGGCAGGTGTGAATCTGCATTTGGCTCCTCTCACAACAGTATCTATCAGGGAGAGGTCAATGACGTGTAACTACCTGCTGGCCACTTGTTCCTCCATCCAATGAGGCTGAGCTTTTCCTATAAACTCACAGCTCGGAGGGGTACAGTTGATTTGCTTTCCTTCTGTTCCGTTCCTCTTCTTTGATTTACAGCAGTGTCCCACACTTTCTTCATAGGTCCTTTTCTAACTTCACTGATAAGGGATTTCTCTGTGTCCAATTAGCAAGGCTAGTGTATCAGGCTGTAACTAGATAATTAAAAGAGTGAAAAGACACAGAGTGACCTTGGTTCACAAAACTCCATGGGCAATTTATAAAACTTTAAAGATTTCAAGAAAATGTATTAATATTATTATATTATATCTTGTTCATCAGAAACAGGTCAGTTGTCCTTATATAACTCCAAGGTCTGTCTAAAATAAAGAAAAAGGTGAATTTCTTTAATTTTTTTCTTTCTTTCTTTTTTTTTTTAAACTGTTCTTTTGATTAATTATACATATCTAGGACAAAACTGCACTTTTCAAGTTTCCAAATGAGGAATTGACTTCACTGTATTTTTTTAAAGTATATTATTTGTTTCAAAGGGAGAATATGAGTGGCACAATTCTCATGGTAAATCCGGAGCAGAAGAAACCACACAAAGCAGGAAACTCCATGCTTAATTTTATCTTGCCTGTCTCTCACATATTTTGTTTAGAAGAAGCAAGAGAGAGATATAGTAGCTGGATAAAGTCCTTATTTGGCTCTTCCACTTGTGCTATTTAAATAATGACGTGTTTGTGCTTTTAGCAAAGAATAAAGGTGCCAAAAAGTAATAAGGGCAGTATAACTCATAGGCTGGAAATTCATCTTACATAGCTGGACTCACTTATACAAGACGGAGACGTAGTTCAGTTATTTACACTTCAATGATGGCTGAATGAGGGAGAGGGCAGAGCCATCCAGAGCTGTTTTATCCAAGGGCTCATAGCAAAAAGGAATGCCAGACAAAGGCACTCTAGAGGTGCCCTTCTCTCTGCCTGTCTGCCCCTCTTTTGGGTATAACTGTAGCCCAGATGGTTAGCTTAGACTGGATGTTTAATTTTTATTTAGCTGTCCAAAGTTAGGGAAAATAAAATCCATTAGAAAACTAGGCTGGTATAACCCTGTGTTTACATAAATGTTTAAAGAGGTATTTTGTTTAATAGAGTGCTGGCAAATTGTCTTACAGCCAAAAATTTGAGCTTTTCTGAATAATCTAAAAGAAATAAGAATAATCACTTGTTATCAGATGTGTAGGTCAACAGATGCCAAAGAAGGAAAGAAAATACTTCTTACTGAAGGTGCATTCTTGGCTTTTAGATGCCTTGAGTTTCCACTGGTATTAGATTATTTAGTCTCTGCTTTTGTGTCAGTTTGATTCCAAGTATTATATTGTGCTATATATGCCGGGGCAATTTATTATTCTTTCCTTTGTGTATGTGTCTCTCCTACATGGACACAAATTTTCATGTGTATGTGTGCGTTCACAGGATGAAATCTGCTCAAAAATTAAATCTAGCTATATTGACTGAGCAGAAAGAAGAGTCTCCTCCCCAAAAAAACAACAACAAAAATCAAGTCTATGGATCTTTACTCATTTACAGGGTTCATTTTATGAAGGTGTTCCCATCTCAGTTGCAGAGAAATGGAATATATCCTCTTCCAGATAAAGAACTCAACTCACAAAATGAAATACTTTTATCCTCCTAATTCCTTAAGACCCTAAAAATAGGTAAGGTGCTATAATGTGATTCCAAAAATCAGCATTAAAATATTCCTGGCTCTATTTCAATGTCCTCATGTGCATATAGCTAGAGGTTCAGGTCAAAAGATTTTTCAAATAACTTTTCTCAAAATATTTCAACAGACAACCCTGTCATCATTAAAATGGCAAGTTTCACTGCCCAGAAATAAGGAGCGTTTTCAGTTATGTGTCTCACCTCTGGGGTTTTGTTTTCTCTGTGTCTGATGTGCTTTTTCACATTTGTTTATTTCTAAGACATATTGTAAAGCTTGGACAGCAGGGTTTTGTTATGGTATGCAGGCATAGCATGCATCCCAGATTTTTAGCACCAAGTACTACTCTACTACTAGACAAAAGTAACAGCTGATTTCTTACAAACAACGAAGTAGCTGATTTCTTACAAATGATGAAGTATCAACATTTTACTGGTAGGCATGGTTTAAAGCTCTACTTAGAAAATAATGACAGACATAAAGAGTGTGCCCTTAAAACCATTGCTGCTCCTAAATCTTCCCTACAGCTTTCAAATTCTCTTCCCTCTAGCTTAACACTTTTTCTTTTACTGTTATCCTCTCTCTGTGCAGTTTTTTCTGGTTTTGAAATAAACCTTCTAATTTACAATCTGTCTATTATTGGCACTAAATTATTAAACCCTTTCACAATTAAGTAATTTCAGTGTCTTGAGAATTTATTAGGTAGGAATTAACTCTTTGTTCACACATTTACTATCTATGCTATAGTCCTCAGAGATTTTCTTCATAGATCTTGTTATTCCATAATGTTAATTGGTGCCAGTGGAGGATACCTAAATGCCAAGCTATTTTCAGCTGATCTACAGCTATTTCAATAATGAACTTGTACCATGAGCAGAATAAAGCTAGAGCTCCAACAGAAATGGATGTGTTTGGATTTCTCACAAATGCTTCTGTTGAATTGGCAAAAGCGTGCACTTGTAAAATGCATGAACAAATTTCAGCTGGCCAATCAACATCTGTTATAGAGATAAATGTGAGCCAAAATTTCTTGTTCTAATGCTCAGCATTTGGCCTAGAAAGAATGATTATTTAAACTTTTCATGGCTTGATCCCAAGTACAGTCTCAGAGCCAGCTAAAGCAGCTACCAGAAAGGTAAGCCATCTTCCATATCCGGCTGGAAGGATACTTGTTAGACTTGGTTTATTTTTAGTTCAGTTGTTCATTTCATTGGCTTTTTTAAATCAAAATTTTTATTTGCATTATAGTAGTACTTTAAAGAGTCAATAAATTCAATTTTTGCTATTAAAAATTCTATTTAACTGAATATGCAAGTAGCCAGATTCCTTGCTGACTTTTGGGTATAGGTCTTTGCAGAAGCTATGCATGTGAAAAGTTTGATAACAAAAAAAATTTCTGACATAAAGTAGGGTTTGAATAAATAAAAATTTTCCTGGGTAGATGTTGATATCAACAATTATATTAAAAATATTAACATTTCAGAAGAAAAGCTCAAAGCTGATAAAATACATTTTTCAGTATTTTTCCTTCTGTCACATTTTTAAAACTTTGTAATTTCATGACAAAGGCATTTCCTAGGGATACAGATTCACTGTTCTGAGCTGGTCCCCTATAAATTTTTTCATTTCCTGAGCCTCTCATATTGGAACAATAGACTGGATGCTGAGCTGCTTTTTACTGAATAAACCAAGAAAGCAAAACCTTTCCTCTGAGAGAAACTGCACTGCCTGCAGTACTCTGTCCTGCAAACTGCATTAAATTACCTTTGAAGGTTATCAGTAATATTCTGCTGAATATCAAGAGGTGTCACTGTTGAGCAGTAAAAAACTTCCCCTTCACTAAGCGAATTGCCCTTGTGAGGTTTAATTTTAGTTTTTTTCCTTGCAGGTGTGGAAAATGGTCTCCAACCCAATGGCCTATAAAGTCTGAAACAACGTCACTTACTGCAGAAAGCACCCACAGAGCACAATAAAAAAATTATCCTTGTCACAAAGGTTAAGGGGTAAAAAATACCAGAGGTCTTTCTCAATTCTAAATTCAACATGGAGATATTCTAATTCAGTCAAGCAAATACATATATGTCACCTTCTAAGAATTCTGAAATTATCTGTTTTAGGAAAAGATTTGTTTGAAGGAGTACAAGAGAAATGGACATTTTAATCCAACCTCAGGCATGCTAGAAGCTCTGGCCAAGACTGGGGTTAGATCCTGACCATCATGTCATTTTGGTGTAATTTTGCCTTTACAGACAGTTTTCCTTTGAATCTTAGCTAATGCTACCCAGGGATCATATATTTTGAGATGTCCTTTATAATTTTTAAGGACAAGGAAGCTTCTCTCATTCATAATTTTGCAAACCCTCAGGTCCTACAAGCTCTGTTTTTCATTCATGTTACCACCTTAAATTTTCTACACAGAAGCAGATGATGGAAGAAAAGGGAATTTGATTAATAAAGTGCATTCTTTCCTCATTCTCTGACTTGAAAAAAAAAGAGAAATCTCTTCCCTCAGGTTTCACATAGGAAAAATTCACCAGAACAGGAACCCTGAGATCTTAGGGCCAAAACCATTTTCAAATGCAGATGGAAGGTGACACTGTGTCACAGTCCTCAGCCAGCCTGAACGGATGTTCCTTTGACTACTGACATCTCACTGCAAATTCCAATGTAGTTGTTGAACACTTGCTTGTACTTCTCTTTGTTTACCTTGGACTTTATATTTTTAAAGCTTTCATGTTACAGATAGCATCTCTTTCATCTGCCATGGTGCAAATATAAAGTTTCTCATTCTTAAATTCAAATCCATGTGCCTTTTTGAAGGATTTCATTGAAGACTCTCTTTGCTTGAGGTTATTCTATACCAAGTAGCACATGCAGAAGCTTAAAGAGGGTAGTATGATTGCTATTAATTTATTAAAATAAGCTTTGGACTTTTTCATTCTTACTCCCTTCAGATTGACATGAAAACAAAATGAAGTATATTTGTGTGAAAGTATATTGATGTAAGAAAATTTTATCTTAATGGAATATCTTCAAAGGGAAGGAAATCTTCCTCGTGGGAAAACAAAGTAAAAACTTTTTGTCTGTTAATGTAGTTATGAGAAAGGAAAAAGGTCAAAAATTTTTCCTTGTTTGTGTACAGTTATGGAGCCACAAGTCTCTCACTAAATATGAAGCTTACAGAAGAAAGTCTGTGATGAAAGCACAGTTTTCTTTCAAATGTTTGTCTTCTTTTTGACAGGGTACTTTGTTTTCAGCTGAAAAGCTAAATAAGCCTAGAAATACTCAAAAAACATTCAGCCATAGATAAAGGCAAACATATCTCCCAGTGAAGAAAAGCTTAGTTCTATTGATCTACAAAGGTCTGCTCAAAGCATAAGATGAATACACTTAGAGCTAGAAGGTAACTGTGTGAGAGAACATTTTGGCCAGGGGTCTGGGGTTTTCATGGCACACTGACCCTGGAACCTAGAAAAACACTGGCAAAGGGAACAGGCAGGAAAACAGCCAGGGTTTCATGGTGGTATTGTCTCATTTTATGAAGGAGAATCGTCAGACTATTTATATAAAATGTTTCAATTCTGGTTTAGTTCTACTGAGTTTTAGCCTCTGGACTTCTGTACTTGTAAAAGGTAAACGACAGGGGATTTTCGGGATGTTTTTCTCTCCTCTACCCCACTTATTAAATCTATCTCTCTTTTGTCACTGATGAGAGATGCCTTATGAACTCAACCCCATGAGTATGAAGGGGATCCCCAGACACTTCTACCAGCAGTTTTGTGTTAGAACGTTACTGTGAGTTACTTGGATGGCCCTTGAACCAGCTCCACTGTCTGTGTAAATTTGCTTCCTTGTTCCTCTTTTGAGAGATAGGTATTCAGCTACAACTTCAACAGGAGTTTCTCTTTTGAGTGTGTATGTAGATGTGGCTGACCTGCTTCTCAACACAGGCAGCCCCAGCTCTCAGTCCTGCAAGCCCAGACAGGCTGATGGCTTTAGACAACTCCTTTGAGATGTCTACTTGGGGCTGGGCCCATGAATGTTTTCCTTGTAGCAAAGAGAGCGAGGTTGTTCCAAGTTTGTTCAGGTTTCCTTGCGAAATGGAGAACTTCTCACACTTCAGAATTTGAATTCAAAATTTGAATACAAGCTTATGAAAACCACTAATCAGAGCCCAGGAGCATTTCCTATCCCATTACATATATTTTTGTTTAGCTCTGAGTTTCCATGGGATCCAGGACTCTGGGAAGCTTAGAAAGCCACATCAAGAGAGATTACCCCTTTTTTGGTCCATTTTATTAACAGACTAGGGTTTATGCACTGATCCTGCTTCTCCTACTGGAGTCTACATTAATAATAAACCAAGAATCATTAACATACGTGCAAGGATGTTTGGAAGTATTTTAGTTTCATTTTGCATTAAGTGACAACTGCTCTGAAAATACTGTTGTTAAGGAGACTGGTATACCATGCAAGAGTTGGCAAAGGGGAGACCCTGAAAAATAAGAAATCATTTAAGTCAAGATGTTGATAAGTACTTATTGAATATAGAACTCAGGAACAGAGGTCATGCTGAAATGGTGTCAGTTAAAGCCAGATTGAAGTAGTGGATGTGAAAGTGAGTATTTCATTTGAGAAAGTCATTGTTGAAAATTTCTTGGGGGTAGTTTAATATTATGAGAAAAAAGGCCTTAGGAGATTTTGCATGTGTAAACAAGTTAAGCAGTAAATAGAATTCAAACAATTGGATGTATGGATTAATGTCTGTATTTCAAAGTGTTCTGGTTTCCAGATCCTCAAGGTGACGATGGAAACTGAGGAGTATGGAGGAAAAAGAACCAAAAAAAGTGGTTTGCAAGGAAGACTGCAAAGTTTGCAAGGTTTGCCTGCAGACTTCAATCAGTTTGACTTATAAAATAGATGTCAGTGAGGCAACTTAGTGTTTATTGATTGCTTGGAAATATTTGGAAAAAACCCAAAACAACAAAAAGACCAAAAATTGACCTCAAAAGGGTGTACTATAGGAGAAGACACAAGCAATTTATGAAAGCTGAAGCCAAATATGCAAAGCAAAAAATAACGAAGAATATTCATAGGACTGATATTGAGCAATACAACATACTGTTGAAGGAAATACTAGGTCGTCTATGGCCTCATCTCAAGGATGAATATCTTTCCAGAAAGTGTGTTTTAGTCAAGCAGAACTCATTAAGGGCAAAAGCAAGGATATCTGTTTTAAATTTAGTGACCTATGATCTACAAGAAATCCAGTTGTATTTATCTCTTACATATAGGCAAAATTACAATAAATGGTGAAGCATGAATTTTAGAGGTATTCTATTGATTTCAATAGGCCTTCATGAATTAAGGTTATAAAATAAGTTTTATACTCTAATACCAGCACCCTGTTTTATGATCATTTCTGATGCTATGAAAAAATTGCATGGTTATGAAAAAAGTCCTTAGAAAGAGAGGATCCTGCAGTTAATTAAAATTTGATGTGAGTAAGGGCCTGGATTTACAATGGTGTTAAGGAATGCTTCTTCTGCTACTCTTGAAAGAGTGTAAACTTCTAAAAGGTTTGTGGAAGAGCTGCCTTAGCTCAGGTGGTCAGAGGATGGCTCTAATAACTCCAGTTTTGGGTTTGATCCCTGTAGGGGCTATTCATTTAAGAGCTAGACATAATGATTCTTGAGAATCTCTTCCAAATCAGAAAATTCCATGGTTCTGTGAACATAGACCAAAGGTATGGGGATACCTATGTGTTTTGGAACATCTCAGATGTAACATTATACAAATATGCTGTCTTATATGCTATTTTAAAATAATATATATCAAAAGTCCTGTGGTGGTGTCCCTTTTTCTGATTCTGTGAGCCATTAGCCAACAACCTCACATCAATGAAAGCAATATATATAGGCTGCATAATTTGAAAAGCCAAGGAATTCACCATCTCCACCATAGCTAACAAACAGGAATTACAGTAGCTCCTAGGTAACTCTCATTGCTCCATTGCAGGAAAGGCAGGATGGCTCTGGATGTGCAGCAACACAGATTCAGTGATGGTGAAGCTGCTGCTATTCTTTCTTCCACTGATGGGTAAAGGACACTGGTGTTCTCTGCTTAGGCACCATGGAGGTCAGGAATCAGCATTTGGCTGGACCTGCTACTATTTCTCACAAATTCTTTTCAAAATCAAAGGAAAAAATCAAAAGAAACTACTTCAAAACTATGCAGTATGATATTTTTAATAGTAAATTGGGTTACAGTATGGCAATATGCACTGCTGATTACAAGAAAGAGCTATTGTGTTTATTAATGGTTGTAAAATAAGGGAGATATCTTACATACACTCAGCAATTATTCTCTTTCATCAAAATAACACGTGAACATCACTAAAACATAGTAATAAGAAAGTTCTTTATCTTAAAATGAAAAAGAATTGATACCTTGAAAATGTAACTGATGTCTTAGCATTGATGCTAGCATGGACACAGAAAAAAAATTGCTCTTGAGTGAAGAAAAATTGGATTTATCTCTGGGAATATCTACTACAATCCCTTCATTTTGATTTCTTTTTTAAAGTTCAGTAAAAAGTTTGAATGTTCTTTCTGCTTTTCGTTATTTTAGTTTTTTTGTAGTCCAGTAATTTTTTTCATTTGTTTTCCTTCTAATTAAGAGGGAGAGTCTTCTCCTTCCTTCCACTATGTCTTTGAAAGAAGGAGAAAAGAAAAGGCCTGTTTATTTCTGTTGTGCTAATCCTTTTTCATATGGTTGTGCACAATGCCTAAAATGATGAGAGCATCTGCATGTGGTCTCTGAATATATTTATTTTGACAAGCTCTCAAGAGACAAAACATGGAAATTACCATATTCTACTTCCTTATCTGTGATGAGTTTCCAATTCCAATCTTCTTCTGTATCCAGCATGAGTTCTTCATTTCCAATGGTAAAGCTTCTGGCTATATTTATTTATTTTGTAATGAACCAAAAGTTCAATTCTTGCTTCCCTAGGGCTCACGTTTGTGGGAAGGGTAAAATCACACAACTGTAGTCTGGGCGGCGTCCCAAGGGCACCTTGTGTGAAGACTTGAGAACATTTTCCTGCCTGGCTGTGTTACTTTACACACAGGACTATGAGTTAAACACAGTTTTAGCTGAAAGTTAATTTCTCTGCTTTTCATTTAATGGGAATAAAGGAGAAGAGAAAATGAAAAAAAAAAAAAGCATGAAAGCAAAGGGCCCTAATGGGCTGTATCCTGTATCTTTTTCTACCTTGAACAAAAGCCAAGGAACTTGAAAATTACTGTCTTTCATATAGGGGTTTACAGTAGGCCAAATTTCAGCCAGCATTTCCAGCAGGCTGAGTGTGTGCACTTACTGATATTGAGTTGTTTTGACAGAATTTATGAAGTTTTAACATGTAAATTTCTCATTTACCCCACAGTTCTCAAATGCCAGGATAATCTACTCACCAAGGAGGTTCCAGTGAGCTGGAGGTTTGCAAGTGTGACACACATCTACAAGAAGTGCTGGAAGAAAGATCGGGGGAACTACAGGCCTGTCAGCCTGCCCTTGGTGCTGGGGAAAGCCATGGAGCAGACCATCTTGAGTGCCCTCATGCAGAACCTACAGGACAACCAGGGGATCAGAATCAGCCAGCAGGGGCTTGGGAAAGGCAAATCCTGCTTAACCAACCTGATCTCGACCTGGTACATGGAATGAGGAAAAGGCTGTGTCAACTAGGTGTCTACTAGGACTTTAGTAAGGACTTTGGCATCATTTCCCACAGCATTCTCCTGCAGAAAGTGGCTGCTCATTGCTTGGGTGGGTGCATTGTTCATAGGTTAAAATCTGTCTGGATGGCTGGGCCCAGAGAGTGGTGGTGAATGGAGGTAAATTCAGTTGGCAGCTGGTCACAAATGGTGTCCTGCAGGTCTCAATATTTGGGTCAGTCTTGTTTAATATCTTTACCAATGATCTGGATAAGGGGATTGATTGTACCCTCAGTTTGCATATGACACCAAGTTGGGTGGGAGTGTTGATCTTCCAGAGGGTAGGAAGGCTTTATTGAGGGACCTGGACAAGCTGGATCAATGGGCTGAGGCCAATTGTTTGAGGTTCAACATGGCAAAATGCTATATCCTGCACTTGGGTCACAGCAAATCCACGCAGTGCTACAGGCATGGGGCAGAGTATCTGGAAAGATCCCTGGTGAGAAAAGGCTGGGGGCTCTGGTTAACACCCAGGTTGACATGAGCCAAGAGTGTGCCCAGGTGGCCAAGAAGTCCAGAGGCATCCTGGATTGTATCAGCAATAGTGTGGCCAGCAGGACCAGGGAAGTGATCATTGCCCTGTGGTTGGCACTGATGAGCCTGCATCTCATATCCTGTGCTCAGTTTTGGACCCCTCACCACAAGAAGGACATTGAGGCATTGGAGCATGTCCAGAGAAGGACAATGAAGCTGGTGAAGGGTATAGTGCAGAAGTCTGATGAGGAGCTGGTGTTGGTTAGTCTGGAGAAAAGGAGGCTGAGAGGAGAGCTATTGCTCTCTACGCCTACCTGAAATGAAAAATCTCTTCACCAAGATTTGTCAGGCATTGGAACAGACTGTCCAGGGAAGTGGTGGAACTGTCCCCTCTGCAGGTACTCAAAAGACATGTAGATATATCACTTAGGGACACGGTTTAGATGTAGACTCAAAGTGCTCAATGAGCTTAAGAATCTTTTATATCCTAAATGATTCTATGATTCCGTAATCCTCTACAGATGAATTGCAAATGTGCTTGATCCCTACAGAGGATTTTATACAGGCAAGATGGAAGTATGCAACCCCATGCATGCAGGCTAAGTGTAATCCTGATGTGACTCTGGTGAAATAAAAGAATGTTTATTATTCTTACTGAGATCAAACACTGACTTCTGAAATTCTCTTACTGTGTGACACCTAGTAACTCTGAATGATTGTATGAAATGGATTCCTCCTTTCCATGACACCATTTGTACGGCTACATTTCATCCCTGTGTATGAAACACTGGACAGGAAACAGGAATATGTCCAGAAAAAGCAACAATAAAGTAGCACATCTACAGCCAAATGTTTCACATTCTTAACATTTCCTTATCATGTGCAAATGCTTCAAAAACACTTTAAATATATACCCAGTTGAGTAGAAAGAGCAACATTTGATAATAACACAGAATATTGCCCTGGAGCTCTTGAAGTCCTTTATCAGGAATGAGAATATTGTCCTTTTGTTACAGAGAAAAACCCAAACTTTAGAGTGAGCAAATGATCTGCCCTGGAGCACATGCAAGGCAACAGTAAGACAGAAATACTATTAAAAACTGTTTCCTGGGATATGCTGATACACCCTGCTCCCTCTTCTCATTCTGAGATATCAACCAACTTTCTGTCTGCTTTTGTAGAAAAAAGAGGCAATAAAGCAGAGAATATATCTTTACATGAGATAACTGAAAAAAATACACACTTAAATTTTTTTTAAAGACTAAACTTGACACTGACACAAACCAAAATGTTTCAGAAAACCCATACTTGGAGTCTAACTCCTAAAATGACTGTGTGACCTTTTCTTCCTCTTCTGGTGAATTAAATGGGACTAACCAGATGTAAGGAAGTTCATGAATATACAGAACAGAATAAAAGGTAGAGAGGACTGAAATGCATCAGAATTTTGTTGAACCAGAAGAAAAATCACTGGGACATGAAAGAGTATTTATAGACTGAATAGCTGTAAAGAATAACAAATACAATTCCAGGCTTGTCTGAACTGGAATAATAAATTGGTGGGAGGAAATTCAGACTGTTTTAAGCAGAATCACTTATACTTCGTGGATCACTTTTTCGTTACCCAAGTGCTTCCTCCCAAAAAATATATTTTCATTTTATTTACTAGTCTTCAAAAAACCCCCAGCATCAGTTGTAGAAGCTACTATGTTATGAACAGTTTAGTGTGACTACAGTATTAATTTGTTTTGGTCTGTGCTTGAAAAATATTATCTCAGGAAAAATGCCTTACTGTAACCCATTGCTGCAGTGTGTGCCTCATGGATCCCTAAGGCTCTTCAGTGCAATAAAAATTGCAAAGGAACAGTTACTGCTCACAAAGAATTATTGAATTTCAAGGTATGTCACCAGCTGCACAGCCACTGCATTTTCTTTTCTCTTTTTTTATTTTATTTTTTTACTTTAAGCACAAGATGCTAACTTCATGTTATTGGGTAGTAAAATATCATCTTAAAAAAAAAAGAGCAGTTTTGAGTTATATAGAATGGTAAGACAAAAAGAGAAACCCATCGTGCCATACCTACAGAAGGATTTTTTTCAATTGCTCTGCTCTCTGAGGAAAAAAAAATTACTTTAAGCTGAGACCTTGTAGGCTGTTTCAGTTTGAAGTGGATTATTTCAGTGCTCAGAAGGCACAGGAACCCGAAAATGAGTTTATAATGGAAAAGTTCGTAGATCCTTAACTTCACCAGTACACAGACATTTCCATAGGAAGCAAAAAGATATTTGAAAGATGTTTTTCCAAGCAGGTTTTCTCCTTTAGAAAGGGAAGAAGCAGACAAGCCTTTTTTCATTTCAGTTTCCCCTGACGGTTCACATCTAACTAGCTAATTAATTAAATCTACCTGGTTGCTAATTAAACAGTTGGAGAAATGGCTTTGAAATAGAAATTGGTCCATAAAGATACAAGAAAAACATAGTGGCTGAGTTATAAAGTATCAGTGAAATTCTGGGCAGTTAAGACACAGTCCTTCCTCTGGTATATTTCTTCAGATGCACAGGTGTTATGTGACCTACAAACAGAGATGTACTCATTATACAAATGATTACTGATTACAAAACGCACAAGTTATGAGCCATTACGCAGCAGACAGAAAAATTAACTTCATTATTTAGAGCGATTTTGAGTTTTTTGACAACTTGGATGTGATTTTTAAAATCACGAGATCAAGGTAACTATCAGATTAATGAATGTGTTAATGAATAATGTTAATGAATACTTTGTCAAAGAAGTCTAGGGATTTCCTCACAGTCATGGCTGTGGGTTGACAGTGTGGAATTGACTGAAAGGCAGAGCTCAAAGGGGTTTTTGCTATGATAAGGGGAGCTAGATTTGGTTGCCTGCAACAGTCCCCAGTGCTGTTCCTTGGGGTTCAATTCCAGGACCAGTTCTGTTCACTGATCATTCTATCAATAATCTGGATGCAGGAGTTCTGTGTTAGCAAACTGTTAGCAAGTTTGCTGATGATACAAACTGGGAGGTGCTGAGGGACAAGAGGCCTTTCCAGAGGGATCTAGATAGATCGGAGCACTGGACTATGGTTAATGGGATGAAATCTAACACCTCATTAGATGCTAGATTCCAAATTCTATATTCTGCACTTAGAATGGAATAATGCTTGGTGCAATTAGAAGAGTGGTTGGAGAGCAGCCTTGCAAAGGGATCTTTCTGGGGATACTGGTTCACAGCAGGCCCAGTGTGAGTGAGCATTGAGCCCTGGCAGCCCAGAGGGCAATCCCTTTCCTGGAGTGCATCAAACACAGAAACACCAGCTGGACAAAAGAGGTGGTGAATCCACTGCATTCAGCATTGGTGCAGCCTCACCCGAGTGCTGTCTGCAGTTCTGGGCCCCACAAGTTAAAAAGGATGTGAAGGTCCTTGAATGTGTCCAGAGGAGGGCAACAAAGGGCTGGAAGCGAAGTCCTATAAAGAATGGCTAAGGACTTTGGGCTTGTCTAATTTGCAGAGAAAGAGTCTGAGGGGAAAAATCATTTCTCTCTACAGTTTCCTGAAGAGGAGAAACAGAATGAGAGTTGATGGTCTCTTATCTCTGGCATTCTATTTAGTAATCGGAAGCATGGGAATGGTCCAAAGCTGTGCCAGGGAAGGTTCAGACTGGATATTAGAAATAATTGCTTTACCAAGAGAGTGTACAAGCACTGGAACAGGCTTCCTAGAGAAGTGGTCAGTACCCCAAAGCCCTCAGTGTTAAAGAGACATTTGGACAATGTCCTTAACAACTTGCTTAAAATTTTTGTCAGTCTTGAATTGGCAAGGCAGTTGGACTAGATAATCATTGAAGGTCCCTTCCAAATGAAAGATTCTATTCTATTCTATTCTATTCTATTCTATTCTATTCTATTCTATTCTATTCTATTCTATTCTATTCTATTCTATTCTATTCTATTCTATTCTATTCTATCCTATTCTATCCTATCCTATCCTATCCTATCCTATCCTATCCTATCCTATCCTATCCATCTTTTTCTTACCAATACGTTATATCACAAAGTCTTTTCTCTTAGGGGAAGGAGAGAGCAATAGGCAATAGTCTGAAAGCATGGTCAACTTGATGAACATGACACAGCTGAACCCATGTGCAAACATGCTTTCAAAGATTATTTCTGTACATGAGGTTGTGGAACAACTCTTGGACAAAAACTTCAGTCTTTTAGCCCCATTTTAATTTTTACAATCTGTTATATTAAGAGGGATTTAGGAAGATGTAATATAACTTTACTTGCTTTCATCATTTCTGAATACCTGCCTTTTAGATGGCTTAAACAGAAGATTATGTACTTCTCTAAATTCATATTAGGTATCTCTAAGTGTTGCAAAACAGATAGGCATTTTAAGCAAGGTTAGCAATGAGACATATATGAGAGTGTCTTCATGCATGTATTACAATATTATTAAGAAGAGTCTTGTTACAGTCATATAATATGGAGTGCTACTTTGGCTAGTAGTCAGGAATTCCTGGAGAATGCAGTTACAGCTTTCTCCTAGTGCTTCTAGTTATCACCAAAAACCAGCTGGAGAGTTATTTTCTTGAGCCTTTTCTTTCTGAGCTGAAAAAGTTTTCATATAATGCTTAACTTGAAAGAAGATCAGATGATTTTAAATGAACCAGACTTGTGGTGCTTTTCATTGCTCCTTCAAAACTCTCCTATGTAGCTCTGCTGGTTCTGAAATGAAATTAACCTAGGCATCTTGGTTCCAGGGATGGCTGCCACTCAGCTTGCTCTGGTTGTAGTCATTGTTATGCTCAGATGTCTAGGCTGAGGTTCTTAAAGATATTTAAAAGTTTTTCCAGTAGATGTAGCAACACCTAGTTGACTTCTTGTCAAGAACTTGGCATTGCCAGTGTAAATATCTTGTGCTAGAATATGTAGACGTGTGCTACTGCATGGCTTAAGATATGCAAGAAAGAGGATACAGTGCCAACACAGACTCAAAATTTAAAGAAAACAACCAAAAAATTAGAAGCTATTGTGCCAATATAGTGCCTTTTACCCTTCATTAATGCTTTAATTATTTCAGTAAAAGGTTCATCTCTTTCCATTTGGTCAGCACATCAATGGTGTAATATACTGGTATGTTTTTGTTGGTAAAATTCTTTAAATCTAAAAAAAGGTTTTTGATGTCCAGATTCTTAAAAGTAAATAAGTAAGGTAAATCTCTTAGATGTCTCAGACTGCTAGCTGGACCGTGGTTAAGGTTTAAAATTGCATTTGGGGAGAGATATTCATCTAGGGACTTTCCAAAGCATTTTGGCTGTTACTGTAAAATGTGCACTTCCCTGAATGTTGAAGATGAGCATATGAGACAGAGAGAACGCTGTGAAAAAACTCTGTGCCATCTACTCCTGTCTTTGCAAACCTGTAGGCAATGACAAATTGAGTTGAAAGCTAGATTAGGTGACAGAAGTCTTATTACCGTGTATGGAGGTATATGGCTGTTTAGCAGGGTGCATATCTTTGGATTATGTCCCTTAGGAAAGATTCCCTTTGAAGCTCTCTGCCAGGCTCTAAGTGCCCACTAACAGTATTCACCTCTGCCCAAACTTCACAGGCTGCTGGTGGTGCTGTTGACTGGCTTTTATGCAGAATCTCTGCATCTGAAACATTTACTTAGGAGGCAGGAGACCCAGTTTTACTGTTGGCCTCAGCTTGAGATGACTCTCTTAAAAAACGAGTCTTGGCTCTCCCGGTCAGTCAGCTGTCAAAGGCTGAGCAAAGCCATGACTAAATTTCATTAAAATGTCTGAGCCATAGTTCATAAAAGTCAGAAGTGAAAACAGATGATTGTGAAGCTAGGGAAAAACTGCTAGGTGTCATTGATCTGAAAAATGAAAAGATAGTACAGATTATTATATATTCTCATACATTAGCTATTTGGGATAATACTTTCATCTTCAACCATAGTGAAACTTTGACCCCCCTCCTCTTTCACCTGTTGGCCACATTTGCGATCTTTCCAACTGCCACAACCTCCACGGTTTTTTTTTGAGAGTATGAACTTTCCAGGTGCAGCTCCTCACTGGCAACTCTTGACTGGCAGCAGCTGAGGATGTGCTTTTACCCCCGTTTGACATATCTGTCAAGGGAAAACTGGAGTGGGAACAAACCTGGTCCATGCTGTCTCTAGCTCTTCTCCTGCTGGTACTCCAGAGAATTTTCTTGCTACACTCACAAGGAACTCACTGTCATTTCACCTTTATATATTAACTCCAGCATTATGTTTTTTACCAGTTCAGCAAGTTACACCCAGTTACCACATCAATGAGAAACTTAAGCTTTTGCTATACCAAGAAAGCATTAAAAGGAGCATGAGGATTACCCCACTGGGTTAGACCTGGGCAACATCTCATTTGGAAAAAAAAAAGAAAAGGGTTTTAAGCAACAACAGTGTTGTAGATAACTGTGGATAATGCATTGAAACAGCAACTTCCCTTTAAAATCAGGAAACATAATACCTCATATCTAGAAGATAACGCCTCCTTATTAATTCATGTTCCTCCATGGGGCTGTGAGTGATGAGAAGTATTCTAGCTCTCCCCTTAAGAAGTGAAATCAAAGAGCTAAATATGTCCTTAATATGATGTTGAAGTGTGGAAAACACACAAAGGAATACTAATGAAACCAACTGTAACTTTCACAAAGGAAAATAGCCAATTAAAACTCTGTCATAAGATAAAAATACTTCTTTGTGTTCTGGAAGTTGTGGCATTATTTTCACCTTTCAAATAAGTAGATGTATAATAGGTAACTCTATTAATGTTTATATTTTTTGCTTTAAAAGCAGAAAATACATATAAAAATGAGTCATGTTGATTACTAAACAAGCGTATTTGCTTTGAGGGCAATAGGAACATAATAGGGCTTAAAGTTAAGGTTGTTTTTCCTGAATTATGAAAAAAAACTCCATATCTTTAAATACTGTTTAGAAAAACATAGAAAGCTGAACTGACAACAAATATTTGTGATTATCTTTGTTTTTCCTTACTACAGAAGGGCATAATTTGCAACAGTGTAGATCTTCTGATATTGTACCACCATTCTATAACTGACAAAAGAAAAAACTGGCAAAAGCGTTCTCATTCCAGCTACTGAACTGAAGATGGTCACAGCTTTTAATCACATTCACATGGAAGTCCACATGGATGCCAATTAAAGGAACTGTAGTGAAAAGGTATGAGTTTATCACCTTTATTCTATCTGCTCTCAGAAAAAATTAATGTGCACTACAAAATACACATTTTCTTGAAATCCTTTGGTCCCTCTATTTATTTTATATGCTTGTTGCTTTAACACAACATAGAGATCTTTCATCTCTTCTCTCAAGGAAGCAGGAAACAACTTCAAAAATGAAACTCATAGTCTGACCTGCCTTTTATGTATCAGTTTCATTGAAATTCTCATTAAGATAGCAAATGCCATTGTAAATTGATCTAAATGATAGCATACCTTCATTGTAAGAAATCTAAAGGGGGAAGCTGCTGTTCTTGTTGGTAAAAACATATACAAAACTTGGAATTATGATGAAAATGCATCACCTTATTATTCCTGAAACCCTTTCTCAAGTCACCTTTCAAAGCAAGTGCTGAATTCTCCAGCCAGAGAGCAGCTAAACAGGTGGGGAGATCCAAATATTGAACTGGTCAGCCATTGCATTTATATTTGTTTCCTATTCCTTTCTACTTTCCTTTTTTTCCCTTTTTTTTTTTTTTTTTTCCCCCAGTATATTGGCTTTTCTTGGACTATGCTTTTTTTCCCCCAGCATCATTTTTATTAACAGAGCTGTGTAGGTTTGAAAAACAGGGCCTTACACCATTTCTACAAACTGCATGGGAATTCCTTGGGGCATCTCCTAAGTCATGACTCGGCTAGGTCTTGCTTAGCTAAGGAATTCTTCCCAGCTTACAGACCAATGCATCTATCTCACTGTTTCCTTATTGGTTTAAGGTTGTGCATAAGAAGGCATCAAGTATACTAAGAGAGCTGCAGAGGACTGCAGGTTCCAAGCTGTTTCTATGTTCTCATTTCAGAGAGCACTCCACGAAGGGTTTGAATCACTCTTTCTCTGACACTCAAAAATACTGAAGGGAGGAGAGGGCTTCCTGTACCCTTGTTGCATACATTTGTCTGGAATCTGTTCCTCCTTTGTTGTAAACCACATTTGGGGATTCTTCCCCTTTTGTGGGAGAAATCACTATGCAATACATTCAGTGTTTGTAATATTTGTGCCCCTTTTTTTCTCACAAATTATTTCCCCTTTCCTTTAAAGGCTTTGTAATAAGGTAGGCAGAACATTAGAATGCAGTTAGAACAAAGGATGATCTTAAAATCTTTCTTTCAACAGGAGCATTTCCATTGGCTCTAATTATTAGTTCAAACACTAATGCATGGGTGTGTGTGTGGGGAACGATGAAAAGCAAAGCTATTCACAGTTTTCACTTTAATATGCTATAGATTTCCATGGATTTTACTACTCTCTATAAATTTTTTTACCACTTTGAAAACCTTCACAGGATTCACTTCAAATGTATTTATGATGGCCCTTCTGCTGACCCCAAGCAGGTTAATCTGGTGATGCATATTATATAATGTGATTACAGAAGGTAAAATCAGGCTAATTAGGTACAATGTGTGGAATTCTTTAGTGGCTTTGATGTGTATCTTTCAATTTTCAGTCTTGCCTATAAAAAGCAATAAAAACCCCCTCAGTTCCAGCAGTGCTTTTACTCCTGGTTTCACATTGCTGTGTTATTCTAGTCTGACATGTACTGTACCTGTCTTGTTTCTCACATTCGTGTTCCTTTGGTCTTTTCAAAGTTATGAATACTTGAGACACTCCTACAAATTACTGTGCTGATTAAAAGTCCTTGATCATATCATCTTTTAGCTTTTAAATGCACTGTCAAACAATAGAATCAGGAATATGGGGCTGTTGCAGTTATTTCATATTAATGCTTCAAGTTCAAACAAAGTGTCAAGATGACTAAGTACAAGGGATTTTCAGAATGCTTTAATGTTGCCTCATTTCAAATCACTTCATAAGCAGCTTGGTAATGAGCTCAATAAATTCTAATGGAAAAAAAATGCTAGCAAAAAAAAAAAAGTAGGTTGCTATTTTATAATTAGCCCTCTGGGCTTGTGCAAAGGAGTCTTTCTTCCTGTTTGAAATCCACTTTGTTAGTGCTGTGATGTGGAGATGGCTAAATGAGTATGAAATATTGTAATTAAGTACATCACAAGTTGTTTATCTTATCAGCAGTGTTTTTTCTTTAAAGGATGGCTTTCTGACCACTGGTGTATCATCACAATTTTTGTCTGCTTTGTCAATTTAATGCACAGAGGTTTACCAAACACTGCAGAAGACAGCAAACAAACAAAATGGAAGCCAAGTAGTTTTTTTGGGTTTTTGGTTTTTTTTGGGTTTTTTGGGGTTTTTTGGGGGGGTGTTTTTTATCTTTTTTTTGAAGGAGTAGGTATGTTTCCTTCTAATCTGAGCTGTTTAATCACTAGATAAAGCAATTTTCTGAAACTTGCTCTAGATTTGATGAAAGAGTTGTCCATGGCAGTGTTGGGGATGCGTGGTGGGTCTTTGTACATCTTGCTGAGTAGCACGGCCTTTGTTCATGATAGAAGTAGAAAATCAGTTTGACTGTTGGAAAGCAAACCAGTTTATTATTTGATTGATATTTTATTATTTGATGAACAGCTGAGCCACTGGACTCCCCCTTTCTCTCTGCTGTTATTCTAAAGGCTTCCTAGCATGGTAATCTTCTGATTCCTGAACTTCTTACATTAACTCAGCCAGGTAGGATTGACGTAGCCCATGACACACTCATTTGTAATGACAGTATGTTTCATGCAAGTATCTCTTGAAAAGTTTCTCTGAAGGTCCACATCCTGCCACTGTGATTGGTTAAGTGGTTAAGATTGCTTGTTTGGTTTTCATGGACTTAACGCAGCTTAGTTCTACAAAGCGTGGGCACATTTGACTGTGCATATGTCCCAGAACAAGAGGTATTCAGTGTTTTGCTGTATTTACTCACCACTGTCCTAATTTCACTGACATCATGTTTACAGTGGGCAATAAATTATGATGCTGAGCACCTCAAACTTTTGCAGAATAGCTTCCCACCCCATTATGAGACCCATAGGATGCATCAGCATGGCTCTGCACTTGGGCTAATTTGTGCTTCTGAAAGGAAACTTTCTATGTCTACCCACTGCTGAACTCAGCCATTTACTCAGGGTCATGTGACTTAGGGTTGGATCTCTGGCAGTGCTGCCCTAAAATATTGGGAAATACTTTTAATGTGATTAATAATTTTTGAAGCATGGCTTACTGCTGCAGGAGCTGTGCTCCCAGTTCACAATTATATCACATTTATCCATATGTCTGCTCTTTTTATTCTTCATATTAATTTCAACAAATTTGCTAACTAAAGAATTCAGACTGGTATGAAGATTCACACATTCATCCTTATGGCATTTTTTATTCCTTTGGTAGCAAGTCAGTTCTAATTTAACTTGCAAGCAGAGTTTATACCAATATAGTATTCTTTTAGAACTTGGCTTCATAATGCTGGGTCTCAGAAATTTGTTACTCTTTACCACTCTCTTCTAAAACTGCTCCTATTAACTTCTAAGTTCAAGATAGTATTCTCCAAATATAGATTACCCTCCAATATGAAGAAAAGTAATAGGAATTTATTTAGTATTTCTGTTACAACTTTGCCTTCCTTGGGGACTCTTTGCACCTTGACCACATCCATCATCTTACTGACAAGCTTTCTGTTTTAAACATTTTTAAGGAAAATATTTATTATTAGTTTTATGCCTCTGCCTGGAGTTTCCTGTTATTTTGCCTTGTCTGTTGTGTGATGCTTTTAAATTTAACTTTCCTAATCTTATGCTCCTTTTTGCCCCTATTTTCCTTATTTAGAATTTTATTTTCCACAGGTAGTGTTTTAAATTCTATTGTCTTCTTTGTTAGTCTCATTTTTTTGTCAGCATTTTTTATCCTCTTTTAAAAAGTCTTTTTTTGTAAGCAGTATACAATTACTCTAAGCATCAAACCCAATGATTTTAAGCAGTCCAGTCCCAACCCACAGTAAGTATTTAACATTTTTGCATTCCTTTAAATCCTCTTAATATATTTATTTGTTTTGATAAACTCACCTTGCCTAAAGACAGATATTACTAAAATATATAAATTCTTTTGTTTCTCATTCTTACAAAGATATACTGAATTTGAGTAACTAATGTTTATTAATGAAGTATTGTTCTAAATTTACATCATCATATAGGTTCTGCACAGTGTTTGGGTTACATCAGTAACTTCATCTTGTATCCCCTTCCAGCAATTCAGACTTCTTTGGTGACCCAGGTTTAGCACTACTCATTCAATAAATTAATTGAAGGAATTAAATATTCTGTTAGGGTTTTCTGATAATGAACATGAGTTCTACCTGATTTATCACATGTGATAAAAAATAATTCTTTACTTGACATTTTTAATGGACTTTTTCACCTGATATGTTCATTACAGCTATTTTGTGGACCACTGTTCCTTCCAAACCAGCCTCATGTTTCTGGCAATTGTCCATTAAGTGATTAGAGGCAAGCAAAATTCACTTCACTGTACTCTGCTGACCTCATAATGACATACATTGTGGGAAAAGGCCCATCCAGATGGGAGGTGATCCACTCCTGTGCCCCAAGGCACGAGATCAAGATGCATCTCCTTGCCAAAAAGAGATGGCTGCAATTATAGCTGAAGTAATAAACACTACCATTTGTCTGAACTTTTGTTAAAGACCTGCGTGATAGAAATTTCACAAACTGCCTTAGGTAATATATTTCTATAATGAACTACTCTTGTTTCTTTTATTTGTCTTTAGCTTTTTGTAACAGTAAATATGTGCAATTAAACTTGCTCTGAACTAGATACCTCAAGTGAAGTTTGGAAGCCTATACAGATCTCTAGTAACATTTTAATATATCAGATCTCCCTCACAATCTAGTACACTTGAAAGGAGAAGCCATAAGTTCAGACAGAGAGCTAATACAGTGTGGCATGACAGCAAGTTCTCCTTTTCTAGAAGAATTTTTAAATTTGAAGGTACAACTGCAACTTGATTTGATTCCTTTGTGTAGTGTGGTTGGTAGACACAAACTAGATCTCATAAGGTTTTTGCATTTTTGTATACCTAAATATGGGCATATAATTATTCAGAACCATGTAAACTAACTCAGCTGCCTCATTGAAATTCTCCAAAATACATGCTTCCATTAGCCAATTGCAGTGACTGGTATCCTTATCGAGCATATAGTTCTCTTATGTTTTTCCCTGGGACATTAATCCTTTTAAATATGAAAAGTTTCAGATTATGAATATGAATTAGCTTATGGCTATGTATTTTGGATTCATCCCACCTTCCCATTTTCACAGTTTGATTGCTGAGCTGATGACAGTTTATTTACTTAAATATTTATACATGAGCAGCTTAATCTCTTTCTATTTTAAGGAAAAGTAGCATAGAAAATAAGTTACTCTGCTATTCCCTACCATGGTGTTTGTCCCTGGTTTGCTGTGTGAAACCATTAAATGCAGGACCTATATCCAGTGTATGCATATGCTTTATTTTCAATTTCTTTGTAGTCTGTAAGAAATTTTAAAGCTGATTGATTGAAGTTTGGTTTTAGGTCTCTCAATAGAGATAATGGAATCCCACTTCTAATTGAAGTAAGAAGTCCATGAGGGCTTAAATTGCAGCTAGTAACATTTAGGACAGGTAAAAGAAGCAAAGGTAGTTGATTGTAGAAATATATTACCATATAAAAGCAGATTGTGGAATTTCTGTCATGCAAGGCTTTAACAAAAGTTTAGACACATGATAGTGTTTAGTACTTCAGCTATAGTTTACTCTTTTTTGGCAAGAGGATGTATTAAATCACTCTTTGGTTTCTTTGTCAGTGTTATTTTCTTTTGGTCTGTAGGAAAGTAATTGCTTATTTACCTTCCCTAAGTGGAGGTTGTAAATTAATTTAGAAATAAGAAACAAAATATAGAGATTTGAGACTAAGAAAATTGGTAAAATATGGAACAAGCTGTAACATTACCTTACAAGTTTGATTATACACAGACCAGATAAGTCATGATCAATGTTAATTCAGAATTTAGGCATGGGTGGATGGCTTTGAAATTGTAGCATTCACGGCAGGAGACAGAAGATTCTGTAATCAGTATTAAAATTCTTGATGAGAACAAGCACACTATGGACATGTCTAACAGCGTATTTGGCAGGTCTTCCATGGCCAGTACAATTCTTCTTAAAGCTCATGATACTGTTTAAGGCAGATTCTGCTGCCCTTACTATCATAGTTAAACATGCGTGTACTCCATGCCATTAATACTATGCTTACCAAATAACTCGTTAATACGAGCAAAGTAATATGAATATATGCTGGATATATGCTATAGAGCCTTACCCTAATTCTTTTGAAGAAACAGATAGCTCAAATCTGTCATTTTTTAGATAGCTAAATCTGAATTTGTGTAGCTGAAAAATAAACCTGATTTTCTGGTGCAAAAAAACCTGGACAATCTGGGGCTTGCTCCATTGTATACAATGTGGTACAGTTATATCACCTAAGCATCTGCCCTATGGTTATCCATGCTACCAAACTAATTCTGGAAGTTCAAGTCCCAATTTGGACAATGACAATTTTGCTGAGAAAGTGAAATTCTTAAGAAATATGGTTTTCTTGAGAAAACTGTGGCTCTAACGTTGGAAGTTGTAGGCCACGTAGCAAGAGTAAAAACATAGCTACGAAGGGAAAAAAGATTCCTCACTGTTTAATGGCACTTAATTCACAACTAGCACACTGTCTCTAAACTATTACATAATTAATAGCATATGCATTGATACAGACATTGACATCATTCAGCTGCAGTGATCAACACACACCAAAGTTACGTAATTCTGTTCTGCACATGGCAAAGCTATGGATATTGCTGTGATATATCCAACCAGAATGATCTTTCCTAAAGATATCCTCAGTATTTTCTCTGTGTCAATAAAAATAGTAAAAGAAGTATCTGAGAGGAATAGTAATAGCTTCTGAGTTACTGTTGCCAAGTATGAACTCAGAAAGAAGTGAATCTAGTGTGAAATGCACATTAAGAGCCATACCAGCAATAAGATACAATTTTAAAAAACAGATACCTTTACTCCTTATTCTTTCTCTTGCCAATCAGTATTATCTTGGTTTTATTTAGATTGAACTTCAGCTAATTCATGCCATCCATGTAATTTTATCACATCTGTCAAGCACTGTAAAGCACAAAAATTTATGTATAGGAGTTTAATGAAAAGCAGATGAAAACTTTTTATTTGTAATATTATTAATATTTCCAGCAGAATAGCTCTTTTCTTTCCTCTCCTTCAGTCCTTTCTCTTTTGATAGGCCTGTCTGTCTGACTGCTTATCTGCCCTTCACAATTCTCTGCCCATTCTCAGGGGAAAAACTTGTATAAGCACGGTAACCATATGTTTAACGAAGCTGGTGACACACTGGCAACCTCCAAAACTACACACCAGTATATTAAGGGCTGGTGTACATCAAACATAGGAGAAGGTATCAAAGAGAAAGAACTCCTCAGCTGCTTCTGTAAGGCTGCACTGTCACTCATGCAATTGCTTAGCTAATGGTGTCAGTGTTTGTTGACAGATGTAAAAAATTCAGTTAAACTATTCATTTGCTCTTCAAGAACAACGCTATGAGCTACAGGTTATAGTTCACTTGTCTTTGCTAAGGTACCTTGCTGTGAACTCTCTGAAAAAGGAACAGAAATGCCAACATAAAATGGAAAAAATATCTCTTAACTTGCTCATTTTGTTATTTAACTTCCAAAACACATGCCAGTTACTACAAAAAAAAAAAAAAGAAAGAAAGCAGGGAGGGGGGGACTCTTTTTCTTGTTCTTCACAGAAGTTTGATTTTACACAGATTTAGGTGGGACTATTCAAAACTTTAAATTTTGCTTCTACGTAAAGAAAGTAGAAAAACTGAGTGGAAAGATGTTTTAGTTTCTCTCCACAGGATCAGCGACTATTTTCTGGTATTTTTGTGAATGTTTTTTCTCCTCTCAACAAGAAAGGCAAGATCTTTTGGATCCATGTGCATTCTGGTTGTAAGGGCAAAGATTTCTCTTAATGGTTATCTTTGACAGCAGTGAATTTCTGAAACCAAATAAAAAATTTAGCAGTGAAAGATGAATCGCAGAAAAATGCTGGATTTGAGCATCTTCACCCTGAAAGGTTTATGTTACTTTAGCACATCACAAGAAGATTCATTTGAGGTGAAAATGTAGCAAAATAGATGGATGAACAAAACAAGGGAGACGTCACCTAATTCTTTCTGAGAGAAATCTCAATCTTGCTGTCAGCCTAATCTTCTGAGAAGAATTCTTTCCCCTAGAATAATTATAATCGATAATCTTATATGCTAGTGCTATAACTTCTGCACCATTGTTTACCTGTCTGCCTTTGGGATTGGAACCATATTGCGCTTAGACTGCTGAATTTTGTAAAATGTCATTATTTGACAGTTTAGCCATCTGCCCTCTTCCAGATGCTACCATTCTCTAGACTGATCTGTCACTGAATGAATGCAAAAAGCACGGCAGTCTCTGGAACTCATTTACTGTGAAGCAGCATGCGCTGGTGTTTGCTGGCTCAGCCATTTCCTCCAAAATGTTGTGCATATTCATTGCTCTTCTGAATATTTTGTCTAAAACGCTATTGGGAACACTCCTTTACTCCTTTTACTCCTTTTTTTTTTTTTNAGCAATTTTGAAGTCAGTAATCCAATTTTTTCTTTGGTAGAAATGTTGCTGTCCCATCTCTCTCGAGAATGCCACCATTTGGATCCTGTCCCAAACTTTCAGTGTTTGTTGTACAGAAGATCAAGAGGGGATTTAAAGAAGATGAGTATTTTCTGCAGTATTTTGGAGTTTTTCTTTTTTCTTAAATATCCTCAGATTTTATCTAGTCGTGATTATCCAGCAGTTCCTTCAGGACATTTTCTCACTTAAATGGGATCCTACATTATATCTTTGAAACATTTCTGCTTTTTACCTTTCTTTCTTTTAATATACTTTGTGATCCTAGGTAATTTAATTTCCAGGAAAAAAAATCTATAAGCATTTTATTTTTTAAAAAAGCAAAACTTAAGAAAAAGTCACCTAGGTATTTGATCAACCTTCTTAAAGAAAAATGAGATGGATGAGACATGCAGCTTTGAGATGTAGCAGAGACCTTTCAACAGAGGGGAAAACATCATTGTACAGGAGATAAAGGAGAGAAGAATTTAGTTATTTCCTCTGTTCAGACTCAGAGTTTCTTCATACACAGTAGCAGTCTGCAGGCTGCTGTAGGGTCACAGAGAGTATGAATAGAAGATGTACTTAGGATTTAGACTTATATGTCAATAAGTAATTGCTTCTGAGAGGTGACTTGCAGGCAAAAGGATACAACTAATAGTCTTAGAAAAAAATACCCTTCTCCTTTAATCATGATCATAGAAGGAAGAATTAATCTCATTTTTATATACTGTTCTTAACTGGTGGTATTATTTGTCACCGGGGGAGAGGCTTGAATTGTTGGAGAGGTTGATGGGATCATCTCTATGCCTAGGTACTTAAGTAGATCTCTGCACTGTAGTGCATGAGTGCCTCCCAAATACTCAGAAATAAAAATAATAGCTCATGTGTTTTTTCTGCAATCTGAGAAAGATAATGGGTATTATAAAAGGAGTTGTATGTGTTTGCGCCTAATGTGTGCAAAACCTTTTTTATCCTCTCCTCAAGAAATCAATGAATTTTTGTTTGCTTCCAATAAGGAAAAAACCATGGAAGAGTCACCAATATATATGGAGAAAAATGAGGAAATGCTGGCAGCGGAAAAATAAAGATTAAAGTACATTTTACCAGCAGCAAAATTGACATATACAGAGAGTGAGAGTTTACATGGTCAGTTTTAGTCAGTGGACAAGCTGGTGTTAATCCTAGTAACAGATGATAAAAATAAGGTATTCATATTAGACAGAGGTTATCACCAGAGGAAGAGATGTACCGAATAAGACCTTTAACTAAATAAATCAAAGAAAGATTATTTTTTTCAGCCTCTCTAGTGAAACATTGCGCTAACATTATAATGCACAAAAAAAGATAAGTTTTAGTTGCAGATACTTTGGCTGGCAAGTTGTCCACATTGAAACAAGTGATGTACTTGTTCTATTTCTGCAGGTGCTTCTCAGAGAACTAGAATATAATTATTTTTCATAATCTCTATCCTGATATTGTTTATTAATATTTATTAGTAATAATTGTTTTCTTGTTCACTAATATATATTCACCTTGAGAGAAATTTCAAAAGCAGAAAACAAAACTTCTTATATATGGGATGAGCACAGAGGGAAACACAGGGAGTCTTTGTCCTTTTCTTATCTCTTCTTGTCTCCTCATGCTTCTTTCTGTCACCTCATGCCATTATTATTTGCATAAACATTGTGACAACTGTGTTGCATGCTGCATAATGTTCATTCCTGTATTAGAGGCTATCTCTCAGGCTATGGGACAGCAGGAAAAAGAAGACCACATTAAATCCTGAAAAATGAATCATCATTCTGAAACTTGTATCAATCAGCATATATTTTAAACTAATGTTAAAATGTTGTAACTGACCTACAGTCCTTTTATTGAGTGCAGAAATGTTATATGTATATGTAAATCATATATGCTAGCTCAGCTGTAGGTTTCGGTGAGCTTGAAAAAATGGAAATTACAACTTAATAAGGACAAAAAGGGAAACTCCAACTGCCACAGATTCAAAGAGAAAGTCTCCTTAACAAAGATACACCACATATTACTAGTGTTGTAGATTACCACTACATTAGAACAAGTATGAAATTGTAAATCAGCAAGAGTGAAGCTCTTCCTTAGAAATATTTTTCATGGCTGACAGATCCAGTAAAGGGTTGACAGCTAAGATCTGTAAGTTCTCTGTTGACCACTTATCTCTCTGTCCAAGGACAGCAGTTATACCAGCCTACTTTCCTCCACAGCAGGGTTAGACTTCCATTGGGTAGTCTCTTGCACAAAGAACTAAAAGTTGAGACACTTATTGGCTTAAGTTACTTTTACTGCACTGAGTTCCTTGTTTGGCTGTGATGGGTCTTGGGCTAATGCACTTTTTTCCATATAGGACTTTTGCACTCTTTTACCTCTGTAGGTGAAAGAATTGTTTTAAAGAACTGACTGCATGACTTATGTAGCAGGTGACAGAGATGCAACAGAAAGATAAGAGTCAAGATGAGTAGGCTGAAGCTGAAGATGCTGCCCTGCATTGTATATGATAGTTCTGATGCTTTTGCTTTTTTATAGAGTGAACATCAAGCCACCATATCCATAATCCTCATTGCATTGGCTTGTGAGAAAAAATGCAGCTGGAAGGCAGCACAGAAAAGAAAAAAAAAAGAGGAAAAAAAACAAAAACTAAGTGTAACTGCCTAGCTGTGCAAAAATAACTGTGGTGTATGGATAAAGTTTAATGTTAACAGGTTCTGCTAAAAATTTTCCACACAGCACATTTTCATGATGCTAACCAACAAGAGCAACTCGTTAATTATGAGTATTCATGTTAGACTTCTTATTTCATGCTCTCTGTTTTTGAGCAATGCTCCTGCTTTGTTTCCATTTCTAGGTATAAAACTTTTCTCAAACATTAGGTCAGGAAACCTTACTTTTGTGTCCCCATCTTTTCTCTGCCCATCTTTTATCACCCACCATCCCGTTGTTCACTGCTTCCTACTCAGTGTCAGCAGTGTCATCAGAAGCTTCCCACAGTCATAGGTGGTTTTATTCTTCTCATTTTTACTCATTTACTTTATTGTATTTACTTGACCTGGTGAGTTTTTTTTTTCTGTATTGCGACTTCTTTGTGCACTTACTTGTATTTTAAACCTTTTTTGTATCCTGTACCAAAGTGGTTTCAAGTTTGTTAGGACTTAAAATCACAGACTATGCTGAGTTGGAAGGTACTGATGACTCATCAGAATAATCAACTCCAGCTCCTGGTCATCCACAGGACATCAGAAGAGTCACACCATGTGTCTGAGAGAATTGTCCAAATGGTTCTTCAACTCTGTCAGGCTTAGTGCTGTGACCACTTCCCTGTGGCTGTTCTGTGCCCAAACATGCTGTGGGTGAAAATCCTTTTCTAATATCCATCCTAAACCTCCCCTGACTCAACTTCATGCCTTTTCCTCGAGTTCCATCACTGGTCACGAGAGTGAAGTGATTGGTACTTGGCCCTCTGCATCTCCTCATGAGGAGGTTGAAGACCACAATGTCTCCTCTGAGGCCTCAGTCTCCTCCAGGCTGAGTGAGCCTAAGTGACCTCTGCCTCTTCTCATAAAGCTTCTCCTCCACGCCCTTCATCATCTTTGTTGCCCTCCTTTAGACACTCTCTAATAATGTCTTTCTTACACTGTGGCACCCAGAACTGCCCCCAACACTGGAGGTGAGTGCCCCAGCTCAGAGCAGAGCAGGACAATCCCCTCCCTTGCCTGGCTGTGATGCTGTGCCTGATTGCCCCCAGGAGAGGGTTGGCCCTCCTGGCTGCCAGGGCACTGATGGCTAATGTTCAACTTGTCATTTACCAGGACTCTCCAGGTCCCTTTTCACAGTGCTGCTCTGCAACCTTGGAGACTTGGTTGTCTCTGTCCTTGGATGACCTTCAGATCCCAGCTATTGACCAGAGAATTGCCATTGATTCTTGGCTGTCAGAGTTCTGAGGTCACAGCTTTGATGTTTCTCAACTGAAGTATACCCATCTTAAACAAAACTTTAGACTGGGGACCTGGGATGAACAGATACTGGATTAATATTGCAAACCAACAGTTCCTAACACTTCAGGGAAAACAAAACTGTAGTACCCAAGCTCACTTTAAATCTGATTGATAGTAAACTGGTGGCCCCATTTACTGAAGAATTCAATATCCAATGGTGACTTAGTTCTACAAATAATACTGAGGAGATACAGAGCTCAATGGATTGAGTCAGCTGTTTCTTTCCTTGCGTACAGTGGGGAATACATGCCTTTCTCTAGCAAACTGGTTTTATTGAAGAATAGGGGAAAGTTTTATCAACTTTTTGTTTAATTTATTAAGTGTCTTTCTCCAGGAAAAGGGCATGTTCCACTTGGTTGTGGAATTTCAAATAAATAAATAGAAATACATAGGTAAAATTGGGTGCAAGAAATTCAGATGTGATGTTTAAAATACAGTGCAATTTTCCATCTTCAATGCCCATTCTTCATCTAGAAAATGCCAATACTTACAGGAAATAAAAAAGAGAGTGCCTTAAAGTTATTTCCTCACCTTTCATATTTTCAGCTTTGATAAGGACTAGTCCACCAAGCATCAACTTCTTTCCTTTGAGTCAGTTGCAACAGCCCCGCTGGGGATCTATACATAGGTAACAAAACTATTCAGAACTCTTCAGAGGCTTCTGTGCAAACTTCTCTTTTTCTTCCTGGCAAATTCCTCTTCCCTGTATTATGAAGGGTAATCAGCACTATGTTTCTTCAGTCAGACATGTTTCTTCTAGGTGTTTTTCACTCAGTTTATTCCCCTTTCTTTCCTACCTGAATGATGAGAAAAAATAAATCCCTTGAACTAAAGAAACCCTGGGAGTTGCTGGTTTGGACTACTAGATGTGGGAATCTTTTGCAGTCCCTAAACTGCACAAGCCTGGGTTTTTTCAGTCTAGTTTCTAGAATCACTCTATGCTACATCATTTAGCAGAATATTAATCTTGCAAATATTCTTTTTCAGCCAAAGATGTGCTTGAAAGCTGACATTTTTTGTCTCTGGTCTTTGCAGATATCCTCAAAAACAGCATGATTCTCTCCTGTTCTGGGGGAAGGTCATACTGCATGACAATTAAAGTCCTATTCATGATCTGCTGTGCCTTGGCAAATGCAATTGACCTTCTTTAAGAGGTGAAAATTGGCTTCTGTCTCACACCTAGGGTCAGGTTAAACTGTTCAAACTTACAACAAGACAACCCCTTTCCTCCTTTTAATTTGTGAGGTGGACTTTAGCCCCCTGACCCTACTTTGGGACTAATGTATTGCCAATGGGAAAAATAGAACATTAATACTTTTTAGTGTCTTTTTCAACCAATCACAATGGCCTGCTTAACTACATTTTCTGTCCTTAGTTGGGAAGGAGGGGAACACTTAGTTACACACTGACATTTGGCAGTCTGCCGGCTGTTCGGTACATTTCATTTCAATTGCTGGTTTCCCTTACTTTCTGAATAAACTCTTTTTAACCAAGTCTTGCTTGAAAACATTGGTGTTGGCCCTTGGTGGCACTTTTAAGCCCTCAGGACTACTTTAAGGAGATTGATACATGAAAGGATGTTCCGAGTCACTCCAGAAATGTCCTAGGAAGTTGAGGAGTCGTGAAACATGCCTAGTTGGAATGGTGATTTGGTCTGAAAACATTTTAATCTATGTTTTAGGTCAGGACTCTTCTGATTTCAAGGGATGATGGATAAGAGAATAAAAAAGCATGCCGCCTTTCATGGTGGATAAGAGAATAAAAAAGTATGCTGCCTTTCTTGAACCACTTAGGGAAAATAAAAATGTAGACTGTCTTTTAACACTTGCAAAGTGAAGTCATTGCATATGAGTACCTTATTTGGCTGGTATTTCTGGTTTATTTGGCTGTTGCTGCTGGTTTTGTCACTGTTCCCTTTTCCAATTGCTTTTTCTGATCTTTGCATGAACATGGTGTTCTTAAGTTTTTGTATTACACCTCTGTAATAGTGGAAAAGGGTGCCATAGCCTTTTGGCAACACTTTCTCAATGAAACCCTAAATTATGCTGTTAGAAGATTGGAGGTTTTTTGTTGTTTGTTTTTTTCTGTTTGTTTGTTTTCCCACTCTGTCACATTTCTGTTCCCTACTAAATCACAAAGTAAAAAAGAGGTCCTTGCAAAATGCAAGAATAACCTGGAACATTTTTAGCAATTCCAGAAGGACCTAGAAGTAGGATAGATAGGCATGATGTTCAAAATTTTGAAACCAGAATTAAATTTTAGGGTTAATATATCAGATATTCTGTGAAAACAACACAGATATTGAAATAAAGACATAAAAATTTTTGCTAGCCATATCCATGTCTTCTTTACTGGGCAGATTAATTTAAGATGTCTCCTGTATTGCCCAATTACCATGTTAAACCCTTTTCATTCAGTGATATCTTGAGGTGCAATTTGTGGAAATGAAAACTTGGTCCACATAAAAATAACTAGTATTACTAAAGTAAAGAGTAGGTCTGAAGATGAATATATGTTTTCCTTTGTGCTCATGATTCTCAGAGTAGCAACACCCATGGACAAATTTTTCATATTCAGAGGCACAGTGGATATTTGCATGGATACTTTAAGAATGTGTAAACACCACCATGCAGTAAATGAATCCAAATTTCAGAAAATGATGCATATATTTTTTAGTACTTTAGCAGTCTTCTGGTAATGATATCCTAACCTTTATTGCTCAAAGAAGAAGTTGCTTTGTGTAACTATTGCTCTGCAATTGGTGGGGTTTTCCAAGAAATATTCTAGATACTCTTAATCTGTTAAAATGAATTAGGAATTATCTGCTTTCTAATTCCATTTTGTGGTTGCTGCTTATATAGTTTTCTTTCTAAAGGACCTGTGCTATGTCCAGTGCTGTTAGTCTTCTAATATTTCCAACAGGATAATATATCTTCAGAGCTTGAAAAGGCAAATAAGCATTGCAAAATATTCATTTCAATCTGTGTCTTTGTGTGTCAATATACTGTGTTCTCAATGCAAAATAGAGCCAGATTTTAACATTTATGGAACTACAAAGCAGAACTAACAACAAATTACTTCCAGCCTGTACTTATAGTTTAAGAGCAGTTGCAGATAGAAAAACACCTTTACATTGGGACTTCTGACCTCTCCCAAATGGAAGTGAGGCAAAAGGCAGAAACACTGGTATACACTAAAAAATGTCTTGATTTCTGGGCAGACTTTGACAGTTTTTTTATACCTGAAAAAAATCCTGTGCTCAAAAACCCCAAGTGGGATATTATATGGAGAAGGGGGCGTTAATAACAGTTATTCATAATCTACTCAAAATGAAATCCCAGGCTGGGCACAATTCAGCAGTATACTGAGCACTTAGCTACAAATCCATCAGAGAAAATAATCGGGTCTGTTTTGAAGGGGAATGTCAAGATCTAATTTTCTGATGGTATTATGCCTGCTTACCACAGTGTAGTCACAAGCACAGTGCATATACCTACTGTTTCCTTGAATAAGGCCAATATCTTGACAGGAGATGTCCATTCTCCATTTGGAAGTAATTTTATAAATTCTGGGAACACTAATTTATTGCAGTAGTTTAGTTGAGAAAATGTCACCTTCATCTTGCAAGGATAGGTATTCCTCATGTATACATGCCTCATCAGTTTTTATGGATATTATACAGTTTGTAATACTTATGAATACAGAAGATACTGAATGCCTCACATATCTAGTCTACCATACTTCCTTTTCACTCTAAGTACAGTCCTTAAAAACATCTGGATTTCTAAAGGATCAGTGTTACTCACGAGTTAGTAACCATGTTCAAAAGTGATTTAACTGTCAAAAGCAAAATATGCAAAGGAAACTTTATGAATTGAAAAACTTAGTTTGCTGATGTATAGGTTCCTATTCAAACCACGGTCTGTAAGATGCAGGAAGAGATAAGTGCCTACGTGCCTCTTTTTCACAAATTTCTGTGCATTGAAAAGGTGACTTCTGGAGACAATTGCCTTGGCCAGTGCAAGTTGTGAAGCCTGCTGGGGTTAATGAAGAACTTCCAGGTAACATGGGACCATCAGCCCTTTTTCTCTTTCATCAGTGCAGGCTGAATAGACTGACTTCACTGAGACAGTGCTATTTCTTCAGGTGTCTCTCATTCTTGTCCCAAAAATGCTCATGCCTGAGATGTGTGAGATACTGGTTTTGAGCAATCCACTTCTTGCAGACATATATGCCTTAAATCTTCCTTAAGTACCTGTAACTGTCAGAATTAATTTCGCTCAACTTGACCATTTAGATGTTTTTAAGCCTAAACTGATAACCTTAGGACTCTCTCTTTTTTTTCCCCCTCCCTTTTTGTTTTGGTTTTTTTTATATCCATTAAACAGGGATAGGAGAAAGCCAATTCCTTTTGCACACTTAGACACACCTTATTGATTGAAGTGGCTGGCTGAGGTTCTGCAGATGAACTTATACACATTAAAAAGTTAAGAACCTCCTGTAGAAACTTCAGTCTCCTTGAAGTCAGTTGGATTCAGATTCTGATGGTGAAATCTTAAGCCATCAAAAATGACCTCTGAAGTAAAAAAGCCTATTGACATTTCTGACACCAGGTTGTGAGTCTAGGAGCCCTGTGATGCACCTGCAGCATAGATCAAGGTGTGAGCAGAGATCATGTTACTGTAACTTTCTCATTTTACTGGCAGCACTGTGCTGGCAACAGTCTGGAATTTACTGTGGGCTGCAAAATCCTTCAGCAAAGCTGGGATAAATATTACATGTTAGTCTGCCCTGAACTCTGGACTGCTTCAGCAAGGCCAGCTGGCTTGAGGAAATAGTCAACAATCCCCTTACAGACTGCCTTTCCCACACTCTTGTAGCAGAAATTCTGGAATGACAGACAAGAGATAGTGTACCTCTATCTTGTAAGAGTGTTGTGGTATTTCATATTTCAGCAGTTTATTCGAAGTGCTACAGAACTCGTGGATAAAAGGGAAAAGAAGCACTGTATTTTCTTCCCAAAAAAAGCTTAGCTTTGTGAGGGTTGCATATCTATGTGCATCAATTGACACCCAGGGTCTTAGACCTCGAAGGGTATAGTAACCCTTCTGATTGAAGGTCACTGAGAAGAGATCTGTAATGTAGTTTTAAAATTGCCTGAAGTCCAGAGGTAACTTTGATTTTCCAGTGTTCTGAATTTGATGTAGGCACTGTACTAATTGCTCTGATCCTCTGTGAAAGGTAACACTCATGTATCCATGTCAGTATTTCTGGATCATTAGGTGACATTGACACCTCTAGCCTTAGGATATCACTAAAATTAGAGACCTTTAACTTCAGCTCAGTTCTTTTTGCCTTTAGGACACCAAAATATTTACTTAATAAGTCCCTGCTGGGAGGTTCCTAAGATCTTTGCCCCCTTCCTTTGGCAGCTCTCTCTCCAGTCTATGATTGGCATGTGCCTTTCTGTCTCCTATTTTGGGTCTTCATTAATACTTAAGCATTTTCTTGAGACTGTTTCAAGCTTCTCTGCTCTCTAATGTGTCACTTATTGAGGTTCTCAGATCCCAAGAGTGTCCTGAAACACTTAGTTCCCAAAAGACCTACATGCTTGCTTTGTAGGCAGCTTGAACTCCTGTTTTTTACCTCAATTTAGGACATGTGGAAAGCTATTCTAAGATGTGTTTTTGACTGTTCTGTCTGCTCAGCACTTGTCAGGTGACATTGCAATAGGAATAGGTAAAAGCTGATGTGCACACCATCTCTGTGGCATATATATCCCAAATCACAACGTGCAGTATGGGTATACCTACCTAGAGTCCCAGCCACAACTTGAGGATGCTCTGGCAGGTGGATAAGAGAAGCAAATAATAAAATTTCACCTCATGTTGCCTGAAGGTAATGGTTAATACAGTAGAAATTTTCTTTATGAAAGATACATCTGAAAAAATGGTGAAGTGTAAATTACTTTTCAAGTATTTTTTGTTACATGAAACAGTTTTCATTTTTAACCTAATGTTTATGGCTTTACTTAGTTCCGTTTTTAAAATACTAAAAGTTGTTTTTTTTTGCTGTTTTGACTCATAAAAACTGAAGTTTCATTGATTTACACTACTGACTCTGAGAAATTCAAAATAGTACTCCGGGAAAAAGAAATACAGGAGTGAATATCACTTGCAGATTTTCCCTTCATTTGTATTGCTTAAATTCAAAATTTAGGCAGTTTTTGAATCTGTAGGCCCTCCATCATCATGATGACAGAAAATCCTCTTCCATCAATTACTTTTGACCAGGAAGTTTCAACATTTTCTTTCAGGTATGGAATGAACCACACAGCACAGTACACTACAGTTTGCCACTGTATGAGGAGATTACTGCAGAGTGCTCTTCTTTATGGCAAGTTATTATAGCAATTTGTTGTAGCAATTTGCTGTCATGCTATATGGCATTACAGGGACATTAGAGAGGTGTGCAGCTCTCACTGTCTAGAACTGTTTGTCCATCAAGCAGCAAGAAGGTCTGATAGAGGTGTTACCAAGGGATTATTTTCAAAATACCTGTTAAGGGAATTGTGACTTAGAATGTGTAGACACAGGAGTACCAGATACCTGTCATGGTTGCTAAAAATATTCTTGTTATTGTCAGGTTGCACAATGGTTTAATTCCCCATGAAAGTCTGGGTGACATATTTGCTACCCAAGTGAATAAAGTGACAAATACTACCAGGGCTAGTAATAAATGAATTTGCCTTTTGGATGGTAATCTTTCATGCCAGCTCATATGCTAGTGCTTAAGGCAAACTATTTAAAACACACTTCACCTAGTTTGAACCTGGCAGCTACATACAAGTAAGAAAAATGAATCCAAAGCTTTTCTTTATGACATATGTCTCTCTTTTACTCATCTAGAAGCCATTTAACAAGACTTGTAATCACAATAAGAGCAATTTTATGCAATAGATCAGCCTTCTAAACAATAGTTCATCCAAAAGAGATGAAATGGTCATGTGTATATGTATGTGTAATTTTAAGAGGAAATGTTTATGACTTTTATATATATGCATGTGTTTGCATGTGTCAGTGTGCTTGTCTAGTATGTCTTTGTATTTGAATATAGATATAATTGATATAGTACTTTATTACAAATGACTTTTCTACACACTGTAATAACTCCTAAAACAAATTATTTTTTGCAATCCACTAAACTTTACAGACTAGTCAAAAAGACAGGTTTTTTTAAAATAATGCCACCGAGTGGATTGAAACATCTAAAAGACATCTGCTTGGGGTCCTGAGTTAACAGAAATTAACGACTCTTCAGTGGAGTCCCCACCTGAATTCTATCAGCTGAAGTTCTGGTGTAAGGAATTTAAAATTAAGACAATTCTCTGTGCTTTCAAAAACAGAATAACATGACAGAACTGAAGTGCCTTATTTGTTAAGTCATAGTGTCAATGACTGGTAAACAGAACAGGTTATTCTCAAGAGGTTATAGAGTGACCTGATGTCTGTGAGGAGCATTGTAAATCTCAACTTCTGTTTGAAAAATAGAACAGACTAAGCAGTAGTTACATCAAAAAAAGAATAATTTTGGTAGCATATAGCTGTCAAAGGCAGAAGTAGTGTTTGTTTTTTCTATAATACTTTGGGACTTAAAGGTATAATGAAAGCTTTGTGAGATTTTCAAATCCTAAAGCAAATTTGAAAATTGCATTGAGTTATGGAATGACTGTATCCAAGATACTGATCTATTCAGGTAGGTCAGATGAGCTACACTGAACATTTTTGTAATCCAGGCTTTTGTTTGGATGCACTATCTTGACTCTAGCTCATCTTCAATGAACAGAGAACCCCAGATATCACTAAGCAGGTACTTTATGCCTCTTGATAATCAGAAAAAAAAAAAGACTCTGGAAGTAGAAACATGGAAAGAAATAAATCTCACTATCTTCTTAGAATTTTCCATAGTTAATTTCTTTACCAGTGTTTTTCTTAATTCTCTTGCCTGATTCTTCTTTATTTCCATTCAGTCTTTTATTATTCCTTTTATTCAAGTTTCCTCTTCACTGCTCATTGTGCAGCCAGATTTTTCTTCCACATAGTCTTGTTTCCTCAAGTGTTTATTTTGCTTTCAAAGCTCTTATTCCACTCCACACCATTCCTGAAAAGCATGCAGTCATTCCCCACTAGATGATGTTGCTACTGGTAATTAGAGGGTAAAAAATTATCGATATAGTATCTGCTCACCCTGTTATGGCATGCATATCTGATGCTATGAATATGAGGATTCGACCATACCCCCTCAAAAGAGAGAGGGATGAAAAAGAGAACAAGAAATAAATTTTATTTTCTTAGCCAGCAATCATTAAGAATTGATCTTAAGACTGATGATAATTTCCCAGCTGCTGATTGTGTGGGAAACCCCCTCAAAAAATGGAACAAGCAAGAATTCATGTTTCCTGCAGAATGCCAAGCATTTTATATGACAATGTGAATCAAGAACTCAGGGTGCTAAAAGAATACAAATTAAAGTTCACTCAGCCAATATGCTGTCTATCTCATACCAAAAGGTCTGGAGAGTCTTAAATAAAATTACTAAATTACTCTTTTATTTCTAGTTCCTGTGGAAATACTTTACAGTTGAAATATAGTCTTGATGTCCCATCAAAGTGCATATGCAAAGTAAGGCTGAATAAGCTCTTCCATTTAATATATCACAAACTTGGAAACAACTGCTCCTTACAGAAAAGGACATTGAGAGTTCATAGAGCAGGAACAGTCTAACTGTCCAACACTGCCTAGCATCAGGCCTCCTATCACTCCCCACTGACTGTTTACAGAATACAGGTTCGTCATTTCCCATGCTTCTAATTGTCTCAAATGAACAATGTGACTATTCCCTTCTCCTTCCTTTACTCTTCACCTGATTTTGCTAAGATCTTGATAAAAAATGAATTAATTAGAAGCACAGTCTTTGGATGATTGCACGTAGCATTTCATATACAAAATAAATTGCTTTGTGAATTGTAACATAAACTATTAAGCACTTCTATTTCAGGTGCATATTATACAGGACAGAGTGTACAGAACTGCATTTAAAAATATTTTCGCTGTAAGAAGGTATATATCTTCTGCTCCAAATAGAGAATACATATAAATTGGAATGGGCTGGTTTATCTCTCTCATAAATTATGTAAGTATTAGTTACTGATTGTTCATTCTGTTCCTTAATAGTGCTTTATTTTAAAAGTATGAAATCAGTAAAGTGATGGACCTAACGTATAGAAGACTGCAAAATGACATCTGTAGGACATGACCCACAAGTTTGAAACTGCCTTGAGTTAGACTATTGCCTATCAATAGAGTACCAAACTGTTTACTGACTCAGTGAGAAATGTAATATGTGCTTAGATCTTGTTTTACAGGAAATGATAGAAATGATTATAAAGCAGGCTTTCTCAAGTCCTGGTAGAATCTCAGAAACTCTTATTATAGGAAATTCCAACTTCATAGCATCCCCAGCTCTGATGCATTATGTTTCTGAGTTCCTATGATTGTTTTCTGTCAAACTGTTAAATATGAAATAACAAAATGCCGTGTAGCCATACTTGTAATGAATAACATGGGCAAAGCAGTCACGAGCAACTGCCGTTTTATAAAAGTTCTTTTTGATGTATCTATAATTTTTTCCTATTTTTGCCTGTTGAACTGTTTGTAACCAACAGAGTGGAAAATAATTTTCTGAGAGCTTAGATTCAGAAACAGAATCTGTAAGGCTTCTATAAAGTTTATGAACTTTAAAACAGCATTATTTTCAAAAATGTTCTAGACTCATTGAAGATGATGAAATTCCTAGGTTTGTTTGCCAGAGAGCAAACTTTTTGAGAAACTCATTTTCATTTAGATGCTCAGCCTGATCTCTGAGTAGGTAGCATATCAAAATTATACAAGTATATCACTGCTCCTGATTTAGAGTGGAATTTGCTTCTTTAGTCAAGTCAGTATGTTTGCAGGAGCAATCTTCCTTCATACATTTTCTGCATGAAATGATCTGTTGTTCTTCAGTTTCCATTTATAACAGTCACTGTATAATCTATATAAGGAAAGTCTCTGACGGAATTCTTTGTGGTATTTAAAGGTTTTATACTTTATGTTTTAATCTTTCCACCTTTTCTATTTCATGGAATGAGGAAGGAGGTATTTTTAAATTGTGATTTCTTTCCTTCTAATTAAAGGATTTGTAAACTTTCAGTCTCACAGTGTTCAAATGAAGTTTTCTTGGTAAAGGCTACAACTAGTTTTACTCACAAGTACCTGTCTTTACTGTCAATAACTTTGACACAGAAACGGCTGCATAGGAAAATGGCTAAATTTTCTTGTAAAGCAAAGAACAGTATTTCTCAAAGTTTTTAAGAAAAAAATGTCTTTTTTTCCCCCCTGAAGCTAGTTGATTAAATATGTAAAAATACAGAAAAGAACGTTGTTACAGTCTACCTCCAAAAATACCTTTTGTCTACCTTATGTGAGTTGCAGATCAATAACCTTTGCTGTTAAGTGTAAGCAGCAGTTTTATCTAGTTGTCTAGGCGAGAAATTTCTAGGAAGCAATTTGTCCCAACTATCTTAACACAATCGATGAATCTCCTTTTGGAATTACCCCTCTCCTTTCTGTGATTGGTGAGGAAAAAATCCAGTCACCTAGATTTTCAGTTGTATGAACTAAGTGGGAATAACTCCTACTCGATACACTTCATGATGAGAGAGGGAAGATGAAAAAATCATTGTGAAGAATGTGGTTGCTTTAATAATTCTGTTGAAGATGTCACAGTGACCATGATCCAGGATTATCACAGGCTTTCTCCATGAACAAGAAATGAACTGAGAAAGGTTTTTCAGTAGGACTAATGCAATTATACAAAGGACACTGTGCACTAATAAAAAGAGGTTTTATTCTACATGTACAAACATTTTTCATTTATCCAAGACAGTGATAATGAAAAAGAGATTTGCAGTTAAGCAAAAATGTCATTTACACCCACATTAAATCTCCCTCATATTTCCACAGCAATGTAAAGGCTCTTAGTGCAAATGAGAAGTTGGCTCCCAAGAGCTTTTCATCTGATGATTGTGAAGTGATTCATACTGCACTGCTACTACTGCCATTAACAATGAGAAGACAGAATGAACTGTGGGAGACTGACATTTTTGTAAATCAGGATATAAATACTGAGCAGTGGGCACCTGAAAATTCAGGTGAGTGTTTGCATGACAACCCAGAGTATCAAAAGACATCAGTGATGATATAGCCTTAGCAGGCCAAATTTAGACCTGCCAGCACTCCTCAGCAGCTCTGTACCAGACTGATCAACTATGGAAAAAAGACAGGAAAATCTTTCCTAATAAATGAGAAGCAGACTGAAATAATTCTGGCCTTTCTGCATTTTTTCTAGAACTATTCAAATCTTCAAAAGTGTATATTTTACATGTGACATTTGAAGCACTGTTGATGTTACATGTTAAGTTGTGTAAAGATTGTGTTGCATTAAATGTTTTGTCTGAAATTTTCCATACCATGAAGCTTGGAGCAAAGATATGACAGTTACATAAGGGAAGAGGATAGGGCAGAGGTAGAGGTAGAAGGCATGAGACAAAGCCCTGAGAAGAAAATTTTGTGGAGGGACAGAGGAGATTTCAAGAGGATGCCCAGATCCTGGGAGTTCTATATCTTTGAGTGATACTAAGTCACTTGCAGCAGGCTTTTTACTTCTCTATCATTAGGTGCCTGGTCTATATCCATTTGAGTACCTTTATGGAAGGAAGTACAAAATTACCTTCTACCTGAATGAAAACCCCATATGCTTGCACTTGTTTTACTTCTAATGTTCTAAAATCCACTAGTTTACCTGAGAAATCTTAATATTAGATATATGAGTGCAAAGTAGGACAGAAAGTAGGGAGGAAAGATTCTGTCATTCTTCATCCTAACAATAGTTGTCCTCAGATAGGAAGGAAGGAAGGAAGGAAGGAAGGAAGGAAGGAAGGAAGGAAGGAAGGAAGGAAGGAAGGAAGGAAGGAAGGCTACTTTATCAAAAGTTTTTTTCTGTACATTTTTGTTGTTGTTTAGTTTTTGTTTGTTTTGTTTTTTTGTTTGCTTGTTTGGTTTTGTTTGTTTGTTTTTGAGTTGTGTTTTTTTAAATTTCTCCAGGCATTCTAGAAGCTATACGAATAGCTAACAGCTATTCTATTTGAAAACAGAACTATACCTGTACCAAAGTGTTTAGGAAAGAGATGGAGTTCTTGGAAGTCAGACACAATAGACCTTTAATCTGTAAAAAATAAAACCAAGGAAATTTGTTGATCATACACCTTTAATAATGCAGAGATAAGAAGAGTCTAAAGTGTCTCAAAAATGGGTCTTTTCCTGGACCTTCAGATTAATAAATTCAGCTAATCTGAAAGTTTGAAGCACATTGAATAAAATGTATTCTTACATACTCATCCAAGCAGGAGGTAGCTGCTTGCAAGATTTTAAGGACTTAGACTAATTTTCTGAGCTTGATTTAAAGGAAGAAAGAGAGTTTATCAGAGCCTAAGCATTGGGCCTGCCCAGTAATTATTGAATATTTGTTAGTGGTTCTCTCTATCTTCTTCTATAGGATGTTGTATGTATTGTGCAAATAACCAAGCAACACAGACAGATACCTTTTTTTCCCATATCCCACATGGTATAATGAAAAGAGGCCTTTGTAATCAATCTTTTCCACTGACTTAAAGAATATTTAATTTTGAGTGCAAAATGGAATAGCTCTTGTTGGGTAGCTTGGCAATAATTCACAGAAGACAGTACACTACCTTGGAATCTGGTCCACTTTACTCACTCAAGGAAGGGCAGCCTTGTCATGTGCTGAAGCAAGGACAGCAGAAATATAAACATGAGCTCTCTATGCCTCAGATCAGTGCTCTAATTTTGTCTGAAGTGAGAAGTCTTCCCTGATTATTATGGTCTATGTCTCTGTGGAAAGATGGCTGGGATAAAATTAGAGGAAACTGAGAAGTTTTATTCACATCCTAGCAGAGGTTATAATGGTATGGAAATTGCACGGTAAAATACAATTGCTACTCACTGGAATGTGGTTGGCATCCTTGAAACCTATTCCATGGTGATTCCTCACACCCACAGTCTGCAGCCACAGCACCTAATGGGGATGGAAGGGAGGGTGGAGCAGAGTGGAGACATCACAGCCATGCTCTGTGGAAATCCTTGCATGGAGGGGAACTCCATGGTACTTTGCATCTGAGAAATTGCATAACACCTGTCAGCCAGGGGAGAGAGGGGAATATGTCCTGCTGCTGAGCCAACAGCTGTGGTGAAATCACCCTCCTCAGATTAACTTGGCTCATTACAGCCTAACTGCAATGCTAATCCACACCTCCATCCCAAAGTTACCAGACTACAAGGTACAGCCACCCCTCACCAGGCACGTGCTCTACAGTTTTGTAAGTGTATCTTTAAAAACAAAGTGAGAGAATTTTGCACCAGTCTGTAACACAGGTATGTATGAGTAGAGTCACTCAAGCTCCACCTAAAGAAATACTATAAATATAATTTAAGGATGATGGAAAAGTTAGGGAAGGCTCCATGGTAACTGCATGTATCTTTTGACAGGCTGAACCTGTCTTCTCCCCCATAGGGATGCCTGCTGGGTAAGAACCATTCACTCTTAAAAGTAAAAATGCTTTTACTGGAGATTAGGGCTTGTCTGTATATGTCTTTGAATATGTTTTCCCAGTCAGATACTATCACTATCTTCAAACCTTAACCTGTCACCATCTTATAGTAATAAAGGGTGTTATCCCATAAATTGTAAGTGTGAGTTCGTCATGGCCACTGGAAGCTGCTGGTAGCAGGGAGCATACTCAAATAAAGAAGAAGACCCACTGAGGGGTCTTCCTTATGCTATAGGTGTATTTCCCTGCATAAGTCAGTTGAACCACCCACCAATCCAGCAGGACTGCTCAGGGAAGGGTCTCCCTAATGGGATGCTCACAGACTGATTGAGTATAAGAATGTTGGCTTTCCTAGGTCTCTGGCTGACAAATGAAATACTATGGATTGAGTAAATCTCCCTTTTTCATGAGACAGTCAGTCTTTCCTCTTTTTGATAGAAAGGAAGACTGATTCTCCTAATGCCAGCATGAGGATCTATCTGAATTTACTGAAGTACACAGATTACTTTCTTGCCAGAGAACCTGAGTATGATCAGATCCCTACTTATTTTCCTGGTTTTTTTTTGTTTTGTTTGGTTTTTTTTTTTT
>VXBI01011585.1:517911-569950 GCA_013397375.1 Toxostoma redivivum
CTGCAACCTCATTTAGTTAGTTTCCAAAGAGCTATTCCACAATGGTTATGTGTGGGGCACCCTCTTGTCTGAAACAGTAAAATCCCCAGTGATAAACCCTTATGCTCTGCACTCTAATGCATTAAATATCTCAAAGCATGTAGTCATAAATTGTTCACCCAAGATTACAAGCAAAGTTGACAGTAGAGTGGAAAACCCACTGAACCTAATCATTAGCCTAACATTCTTTTCTTGTTATATGAATAAAAAGCAAATTTATTACGTTAAACGTCCTACTAAAATGTTCAGAACCCATTAAGTGCTATTTTCGAATAGCAGAATACATGCTCTTATGTTACAAAACAAATACATTTTAGTAATTTTCTCTTGCAAGAAAGAGTTCTGGTGTACTCCAGTCTCTCTACCCAATTAGCGATCTGATCTGCATCTACTGAAGCAAATGACAATGTTTTGATTTGAGGCCAGCAGTTCATGATCAAGCTATAAAAGCTATATTGTGCCCTGAGTGTTAAGCGAGAACAAATCTTCCCTTGTTTCTTTCTCACTGAAAAATTCCTGTTCTCTGGAACAAGACTCATTACTCTTGGTTGGTTGCCATGGTTCTCTTTCCTTGGCAAAGCTGTCAGCTTGTTACTAAACAGAAACAAAGGGATGATTACCTATTTCTCCCACCTCTAGCCACTGATAGCTCAATTAAAGTATAGACTGAGCATCTTACTGTTAGGAGGTGCTCTGAAGTGAGGATGTATATTTCAAAACTGAACTTCTGAATTCTTTGCTGTGAGTTATGTTATATACCTAGGGGTATATAATCTTTCTGTATAAGCAATACATAGAAAGATTTCTTGACCATGTTTTGCAATTTAAAAAAAAAAAAAACAACAAAAAACCCATCCACAAAATAAGATGGGAGCTATCCCTAAGGTTCTGCAGAGCTCTGCACAAAAGCAGAGTTGAAGTACCCCCATGCAAAGATTCAATAGTGTAAACAAGGTTTGTGGAATTGTTTTTGAGTATACAGTAGGCAAATTGCACATGCAGTAAACATAATACCTAATGACATAAAATCTGGTATAAAAAATAACAAGTCTGAACTAATGTTTAAATTCTCAGACACTTTATTTCACATAATCCATTGCCAGATGCTGAATTGAAAGGCAAAATATAGCCCACATAAATGTGACTTCCACAAATAAACTGAAAACAATCAATGCTATTTCAAGGGCTAAGAGATTCACTTAACTTTCTTGTGGTGTGTTATTTTATTGTTGTATTCCCTTTTTAAATGGTTTATTCCAATGTTGAAACCCACCCCCCTTACTGTGATACCAGTCGTCCAAGTTCCCTCCTTCTCTCTCTCAATCAGCCCTTGCCCCATTCCAGTTTCCAGAGAATTCTCTGCCTATCACCCTAATCCCTTCCCATTCGGTTGTCAATCCCTCCTGGCCCCTCCCGTTCTTCTAGTAAGTTCTGTGTCCATCATCCCTTCCTTCTCAAATGATTTGTTATCCTGCACTGTTCCCTGCCCATGTTCTCCCTCATTGTTGGTTGTGTGTTCATCCTCGCCTTGTGTTCCTCCCCCAGAGTGCCTTGGTTGGTGGATCTGTTGTACCCGCCCTCAGGACCTCCTCCATATTTAAGTTGTTGCACCCGTTGGATTTTGCTTTTTGTTTGATATTCGCTTTGCTGTGTGGTGCTGCTGGACCTACAATAAACTTTTCCTTTGGACCAACACAAGGACTCCCTCTCGTCCTTGGCCTCTCGTGGCCGTGGACGCTGCCAGAAGGGCCCCGCAGCCCTGGCTGTATCTCCGGGACAGCTGTGTCCTGGGAACAGCCCACTCCTGGCGCCGGGACCTGCTGTGGGAGCTGGCCAGGTGGGCCAGAAGGACACGTGGTGGGTGCAGGCGGGCTGCGTCAAACTTGGCTAGGCTTTAGGAATGGGTTGTTAGTTACGTTCAGTAAAATTGGAACACTGAGTTATTTTATGTTTCCTACTCCAATTAGATGATTTTTCTGTTCAAATTTCAGTGGGATTCTTGTGGAATTACATATGACATCTGAATTAATACTGGAACAGTTCATCATGATTAATGTCATTACAATAAACGCTAAAGAGATTAATAAGGATTTCCTACTTGTTGCAAAGTATAAAACCCCTAGGGGCTTTGCTGTCGAGGAACATTGGGGTGGCCTCATCTTGGCAGATCTTTTGGATCAGAGATACTAAATAAAAACATCTGTAAACTGCTACAAGATTTATACTCCTCCTTACTGGTACAAATGACTCACTAACTCTACTGTACTTTTGGGGCCCATTTAATTTAGGACTTTCTTCAGAAATTACTTAATTAGGAAAAATACTGAATTAATTATAAGAACTCTGGTATGTTATGAATTCATAAACTCATCACCACCTGTAAACTCTTCTCCCAGTTGCCTTGTAGAGGCAAAACCAAAACACTTTATGTATCATTAAGTGAAAATTCCAGTAGTCTTAATGCTCTGGCCTCATCATGTAACACTCTGCAGACATGTCAAGAGTTAAGTTTGCTGCCATTTGATTTCTGCTTTCCTTCCAGTTGTCTCTTACAAACGGGGACCAAATATCCAAGACCCAAATCTCTCATACCTAATATTGTCTGGTTTTGACATTGCAGCTGTTTGAGATAAAGACTACTGAAATATTACACTGATTGAAAGAAACTGTATATAGCTAAGCTTTGTAAGTAGTTATAATTCTTATACTGACAAGGGTTCAAAGTGTCATCATAATTGTGTAAGTAACTTTTTAGGAAATACCTGAACCACAGAGAAAAAAATGCCCTTAGAATTTGATAAAATTTCCGAGAAAATCTTTTAATCTCTCTTTTGAGAGAATAATAGACTCATTCATGTGTGTATATGGGGAAGACTGAATATTAGGCTAAACTTTTAAATTATTCTTACGTGTTTTAGGAGGGTTCCTCTCTGAAAAAATAGTTTTATTATGGCAGTCTGCTCGATACAGTGAATGTAACATGACTGTAAAGGATCCTCTTTGCAGATAAGAAGGACTCCTGACTCTTTCTCTCCAGTGTATATTCATGAAGAAATTAATACCACCTGTCTTAGTCTCAGACTAGGTCTTTTCCTAGTTACCTTTTGTTTCATATCTAATTTAATTTCTTGTTTATACTTCCTCTGGCTCATGAACAAGTAAGTATCTTCAGAGGACAGTGAATGTTATAAAGTTTAAAGTTTCTTAAAGTAAGTAACTCCTTGGACAGTTTTTTCTTTCATCATCTGATGACAGAGAGAACCTAGAGGACTTTCCTAGGCTACAGACTTACAGGTGGTATTCAGCTACCAGAAGATGTAAAAGTACTGACATCAGAACTACCCTAGGATATATGAAACTTGCACGACTGGAGATCAGGGAAGATATTCTAGGACATTTAATCATTCATCCTTTTGAAGCTGAGTCCCATCCTTAAATTTAGATGCGTACATTGTTATGGTGTGTATTCAATCCTGTCTTATAAATAATGGGCAAAAAAGTTATTAGCAGTCTCAAACAGTTTAAAAGAGTTTTCTTATTTCAAACCTTTGTGTCATGCTTCAGGCACTTATACAATGACACAACTAATTCTGATGAGGGATATTTCCAAAGTTCTTGATTTTTTTTTAATCAGTAATCTTCTTAAGAACCTTGAAATAGGACTCTTCAATTTAAAAGCTGGTATTCAATATGAGTATAAAGATTGCATGGGAGAAAGTTCTTAAATCCCAATGGGAAAACGTGAACATCCAACCACATGAAGACAATGGATCAAAATATGTTCTCTCCTACCACGGTAAAGAGCTCAATTAACCTTTCTAAATGAAGCCTTCCTGTGCTTAATTTCTGTGGTTCTGTTGACCTAGACCTAGCCACTCCAAGATCTAAATCAAGTTTATGTTTTTAAATTTATAGCAAAGAGAGTGACGATGCTTTTACCCATAGAAATAGCATCTTGTAATATCCTATCAATCCCAGTGTGATATTACAGTTTGTATAGCAGCTCCACACAGGACAGATGTAAATGGTAAATCTAGTGGCCTAAACTGTTCATTCTTCCTAGGAAAGTACACTTGAGATGACACAATAAATCCCTTCACAGTCCTGGGAGCCAAGAAATGAGAATTAAGACATATGAAGAACAAATATGGCCTTTACAGCGTTGTAAATGCATCATAAATTATACGGATTTTAGTATGTGGTTGTATAAGACTATAAAAAGTATTTTCTGCTACAGGTGTGAATGATGTCTGACATTTTGTTACCTCACTACTTGTGTGTAAATAAAATAACTCACAAGTGAAATCAGATTTTTAAGACCTAATGGCCCATTCTCTACATCACAGAAGCTTTTGAGTAGTGTTCAACTTCAAAATAGAGAAACAAAGCCACCTGTCTTACTTGTGGACTGATCAGCACAAGGGTTGAATTACAATAAGAGCTGGAAGTCTGCATCAAATCATACAGAGCGTAAGATGGGGAGCAAAGCTCATACAGGGAAGAAGGATAAACTAGATTTGAAACATAGCAGAAGGGATGTTCTGGGGGATCTGTAAAAAGATTTCAGAACCAGCCCATAAAAACACAAGGTACCAGCCCAATTCAGTTTTCAAGGGTAGTGGGAAGTGCTAGTTGATTTAGTACCCTCTACAGTGGGAATATGACATTAAGAGTTGATAGCTAGTTCATCTATCAAGAGACTGGGTTCTCTGTACTTGAATAGCAGAAATCATGAAAGAAGGGAAGAGCATAAGTAGGCAGGAATATGGTCAGCAATAGAGGAGGTCATAAGGTAATTCTGACTCAGATGCCACAACACTTAATTCTACATGTTTGTGTGAACTTGGAATAAAAATTTGCTTTAATGTTTGGAGTCAACATGTTGGCACATTCTAATGCATAGTTTCTGTTACATGAGAATTGTTCCATTCTCAAAAACCAGAAATGCCGCATTGAGCATTAGTGTGGAACCTTATATTCCAGAATTGTAAACCTATTATTGCAACTATCATGCATGCAACGAATTTATCAACCTTCCTGGTTCTGATCTCATGCAGTACAGTACTAAGAAACTACAGAAATTGTTTTACTTGATAAACTAAAGGATATTCAGCTGGTGAAAGCAATATTTTATTTAAAATACATTCCACATATTGCGGTAGCAATTTCATAATCTTCTTAAAATTACCTTCAAAAAATCTTCTACAAATTACCTTCACTGTTCAAATCTATAATCTCTGCTTCCCGGAGGGACAAACAACCCTTTCTGAGTCAAAGGAAGTATCAGCTGTTGCTTCCAGCAGCAACAGTAATGTGTACAGCAGCAGAGCAGTGTCTTACTGGAATAATGGTGATTAGTGTGGCACCCATACCTGTGGATGCACAGGCAGAGCCTGAAGACAAATTGACACTCAGGAACTAAAATATGAGAGAGAGTAGCTTGCAGATATGAATAAAATACAACTATTTTTTTTTTTTTGTGATTGTTAAATAAAAGCTTGGTGTTACAAAGAAGTACATAAAGAAATTATATGGACTGAAAATGAGTGTTCCTAAATAAGTAAACCATTTCATTCCAGTGGATGACCATCTTTTCAGAAAAAAAATGCAAAAAAATTCTGGAAGATAGTTTAATAGTAACCTGATATTTTTCCTCCCTTGAAATGTATGTTGGGTGTTTCTCTAAATGTTCATTTGGTGACTTAGTTCCAAAAGAAAGAGACACCACAGCAGCAGCACAAATATTAATCCTGTTCAGTGATTTTGAGCAGTGAATACATTCACATCTGTTGTTCAAGTTGTTCATGGAGATAGGTCAGAAAATGCTTATTGAGCTATTAGCACTTGCTCTAAGTTCAGATGAGTTCAAGAAGATGGATATTGTACTGAGGGACTTTATTCTCCTAAAACACCATTGAGAGCAAAAGCAAATGGGGAGGAAGAATAGCATAAGAGGAGATGCTGAATGGTCGTAACACTCAGATGGAGAGAGGAAGAGGAAAGGAAGTGAAGCAGAAAATTAAATGGTCTGATACTGACTTTGAATAACAGCTGTGGGTCACCCTGAATCTTACTGTACTGGAAATGCACTCATAGTCACACCCCCAGCTGTGATAATTTTTGTTAAGGTGCCAGCCATTTTCTCTGCATCTGTCTTTTCTTACTTAAATATACATCCTTAGGTTAGCAAGAAACATCTAACCACTTAAAAGACTGTTTCATAATAAAATTATCTTCCTGATATTTTGGAAAATTTGGATATTTCCTTCTCCTTTGATTAAATCTTGCAAAGTTGGTCCTCCTGTGAGTTCTTCACTCATCAGAATCTAATTATTATTACCTTCCATTCAGGTTTGGCTGCCTGGGTCTAGCTATCAGAGGTTGTCTCATGGGAAATCAGACTTGCTGAGATATTTGTTAGTGCTGCCAGTTACCTCTCTAGTGGGAGGCACTTTTTTTTTCCTTTCATTAACTCTTTTTTTCTTTTCGTGCTGACCACTCTTTCAAACGCACACTCAAATGTATATCCACAGTGAGCTGAGGCAGCAAAATGCAGAAGCCATGGATTTTGAATTACAAAAATTATAGCTGAAAGAGATCAATTAGATTATCCTGCTAGCATTGCAAGATTATATCACACTCTATATCGTTTTCTACTGTTTTATTCCACCTAATTTTAAAACCTTGAGGGACAGGGCTTCTACACTTCCTTTAGAAGACTTTTCCACAGTTTTATATAGTTTACTGTTGATAGGAGGATGTTTTGTTTTCTTTTTCATTTACATATCCCTCTGCATAATGCATTTCCATGACCCTTAAGTTACCTTCTTTTAGAAATATTTGAAATCAAACATTCTTTCTTGATGTCGTCTCAGCTATATGGGTTTTGTTGTTCAGAATAAAATAAGAATTTGCTATGGAATATATAAAGCATATAAAAAACTTCTATTCTCTCACACATTGTTGAAAGGGTACTTTTCCACTTAAAGTACCCTTACCAAAGAAAATGTGAGGATTCTTGAATCTAGAAAATATTAAAAAAAATAAAAATAGATTATTTCTGTCTAAAATGACCTTTCCTAGAGAATACAAGATCACTATATTCAGCAGTTTCTTTCTTCGTCTTTTCCTCACTTCTTATTGTTAACATGTCTGCTGCATCCCTGATCTGTCCTTGACAAAATCACCACTAATGTTCCTCAGCCAACTTAAATATCTTATTCACCCTCATCCTTTTCACTGGCTGCTCTCATTGACAGTGATTTCCAGTCTAGAATATGTTTCACTTCAGCTTTGACACCCTGGTTCTGAGGTCTTTTGTTACAGTGCAACTGGTGCTAGTAATTATATCTTCTCCTTTCCCATATTTCACTGCATTTCATTAAAACTCTGTTTCATACCTAAAAAAATCACATAGATTCAACTATTGATAGTGTCTTTCTGGCTCTCCTACTCCACATCCAGCTCCCTGCATGAGCACTTATATTTCACAGCTCTCTTGTGCACTTTGAATTCTTCTCCATATCTCCGCCCCTTTTTTTTTTTTTTCATTCAGTGTTATCTAATGCTGGTAGTCAGTGCTGTGTACTTTTTCTCACATAATGACCTTGGACTATTCTGCTCTCTCTTCATTTTTGCTAGCAAAGGACTTTGTCCCAACAGTCTTCTCTTAATTACTGCAACTACTATGATCCTAGAGCTCTGTTCATTTTTTTTCAAGGCTTCTATAGTACTAATACACCTTGCCTTAGAAAACATTTATCATGCACATGTATTAATCCTAAACTCCTTATGCAGCTCCCAGCCCTTGGCCATGAGGTCCTGTCCAAAGCTCATCATGTACTTCCAGATTTTATTTGAATTTCATCCTTGGAAACTTCATTCTTACTCTTGTTTCTTTATTGATCGCTCCACACACACTTCAAAAAACATTTAATGGAATCATCACATAATCATAGAATGGCTTGGGTTGGAAGGAGCCTCAAAGACCAGTTCTAACCTCCTTGCCAAGGACATCTTTACTAGACTCTGTTGCTCAGAGGCCCATCTGACCTGGCCTTGAACACTTCAAGGGATGGGGCATGCACTTCTCTGGGCAACCTGTTCCAGTGCCTGACCACCTGCATGGTAAAGAACTTATTCCTATATCTAATCTAAAGCTACTCTCTCAGTTTAAAGGCATCTTTCCTTGACCTGTCAGTACATGCCCCTGTAAAAAGTCTCTCTCCATCTTTCTTGTAGGGTCCCATCTTGTAGGGTACTGGAAGGCTGCAGATAGGTCACCCTGAAGCTTTTTCTTTCTCTTTTCCACTCTTTCTCAGCAGGGGTGGTCTCAATCTGGTTATTCCCCAACCTGTGCTGACCCTGGGGATAGCCCAGACCCAGTTGCAGCATCTTTCATTTCATCTTGATAAACTTTGTGGTATTCCCATGGGCCCACTCCTTGAACTTTTCCAGGTCCCTCTGGATGGCATCCCGTCCTTCAGGTGTGTCAACAGCACCATTCAGTTCTCCTTTGTTTAACCAGGGTTTTAGTTAATCTTTCCTAAGCAATTTGACATGCCCAGTGTCCAGCTTAGGCCTGGTTTCAGTTCACAAATACAGGCATAGGTGTTACCATGTATGCATTAACAGGGCATCAACATTACAGAAATACCAAATAGAAGAGCCTGAAAAGGATTTGTTAAGAACAACAGTGAGTCAAGTAGAAGCTACTCAGAAAAGGAATTTGAGAAAATATTTGAATGAAGTGAAATGAGGAAATGCTTTATTCTTGAAAAAAGAGCAAGAAATGTACAATTTCTGCTGCATAAATATCACTATTAGTATTTTGTATGCAATGTACAAGAAAGAAGGAAAGACTTGATACGTGTTCCTATGTCAAATCTCTAAAAAAAGTAATTTCTTGCTACTTTACCTCTTATGTGGGTATTTCAAAAGCAAAAACAGGACTCAACTTTGTAAATCAAGCAAACCATTAAGAATGTTCCTATGTTCTACTGAAGAGTTTGACTGAAACATTCTTAAGAGTTTCATTAAATTACTATCACAGTTTTTAATGTAAAAATACTGCAATTTTTACATTTGTTTCCAAAAACTAAACCAAACAAAAAAAATTAATGAAAACTTCATCAGCTGTTTTTGTATTTTCTAGGCAACAGTTTTTGTCTTAATTTTTTTTTCTTCAGAGAAAGAAATGGTTTTAATCAAAAACACTTTCAGTTATGTCTAAACCAGATATCCTTCTATCCAGGGGGAATCAGAAAGTACTTTGTACTGAATTTAATGTCATGAAAACAGTGCTACAGTTTATGTTACTTAAATATTATTCTCAGAAATATTATCTTTTAATTTTAATTTTTTATTCCCATGGGACAGATAAGGAACTGGAAAGAACAAAAATGAGAATGGTTTCAGAGATAGGCATACTTTGTCATTTGTCACTGCCAAAATCCATCAGTAATATGGTATCATGAGAGGGAACTGTTGAAAGACTTAAGAATTTTACTGGAACATTTAAACATGATATTAAAGTGAGATTTGAAGCAATGCCCCTAAAGAAAACTATTGCTTACTTTGTTAGCTGCTGTGAAGCAAGAATATGTAGACAGGAAGCCACCACTTATCTTCTTTTTGTTCCCAGGGGCTCCTTATGCTAACCTGCCTGACTTTTTAAAATTTCCAGCTTGCTTGATAGTATTACAAGCTTGGGAACATTTCACTGGACTGAGGAGCAGGACAGTAGGAGCTCCTTTCTACTCTCCTCCCTGACCTGTGGCAGGAACAGAAATTGCTGCTGATTCCCTCCTGCCCCTTCTCAGAGCATGGTTAGGTCCTCACAGGCCAGAAAATCAGCTAATAAGTGGTGGAAAGGAAAGAATAGAAAAGGGAAAAAGAATGGGACAGAAAAGGATTTTAATATCAGCAGTTTTTCAAAGGCAGACATTATAGTTAGCTATCCAACCAACCTCCTTCTCCTGTTTTTCAAATACTCAGTCATGAAGGCAGAACCTAATAGAGTCTTTGAACTAATTCAGTTTCTGTAATTTAACATGGCTCATTGACTCGTGCCTGTGGGACTCCTGAGTGGTCTCTCATCCAAGTGCTAAACTGGCCCTTGAGTACTTAACTTCAAGACAAGATCAGGTACACTCAGATGGGATAACTGAATTTGCAACAGTCCCATCTCTTTCTCCCCTTAATATTGGTTGTGAAAAGGCTAAAGATACATGGTACTATGAGGACAGAGGTTTTTCGTCAGCAGGATAATGAGCACATTTCCAAGAGCTCTGGAAAATACTGTGCTTCATAGTTGATTGGTTAAGCATTAAAATACCCTGGAGAGATAGCTAATTAGATGCTATTTTCCTTAAATCATGAAAATGCGATCATGAGGCATAAGAAAATGAAGTATCCAAGGCCAAGAATCCATGTGAGAACTTGGGACATCTTCACCTTTGTTGCTGAGGCTGTGGGTCAGGTCATACTTGGCTAATTAGTGTTTTCCAACTCCAGAGAGCGTGAAGTTTAGTGATAAATGACCAATATTTTAACCAGATATGTGAGATTATGATATGTCTAGATACACTGTAGAGTATGAGAACCTTGGAGGTGCTGAATACCTTCAGGCACAACAGAAGTCATATGAGGTATGAGGTATTATTATTATTGTACATTATTACAACCATTCTGTGTTCCTCTGTTTCGCAGCAGAACATATTACTTATGGTGAAACAAAATTATCTGATTTGACTTTTTGTCCACTCTAGATTTGACACTTTCCAGCTTTAAAGGTGCAAGGAGCAGACAAGCTTGCCATTTATCCCAAATGATCTGTCTCTCCTTAAATGTTTTATGCTGCCATATGTGCAATCCATGGCACCATAATTATATTCCATACCAAGCAGAAGAGCAAACTGCACCCTGACTTGCTTGATAAGCTGATGCATTTTAAGGCAGCTGGGCAGAGTGGTGGTGTTATCAGTTATACCCTCTTAAGTTACCTTCTTTCACCAGCACACTAAAAACATTATGCAAATTATCAAATAATTTCAGAGCTGCTCAACAATTTACATTACAAGATTAATGACCAAACTGGAGTACCTTTTTCCAATTGCAGGGGAGGATCAATGAAGGTCAAAATACTTTAAAAGAGCAGGCAAAATAAAGGATAGAGAAGATAACCATGTCTTTGCTGTTATCAGCAGTGAGGATGTTTGGTCACTGGCCAAATGATTCCATTTCAGTGTCAATATTTTTCAGCTTGTATAAAGCAATTTGCTGAAGGTTTCAAACTTCCTTTATTCAATTGTAAGGGGAAATTCATTGACTGCTGGCAATTTTGAAAAGTTGGTGCAGACCAATAAGAAAATATTCCCTGCATCCCACAAAAGGCTGAGCTGATGTAATCAGAATGGATAGTCTTTGCACAGCTGAGTGAGATAACAGCCCTATGATAGTTCAGATTTCGGAGATTGTTTGGTCACAATGCCCAGAGGATTTGATTCTTTGATTGTAAATATTTCATTTATGGAATCTCAATCCTTTAAATAAATAGTGGATACCCAACTGGGAGATGCTTTAGAAGTTATACTTCACCAAATGCAATTCAGTTGCCATTTAGTTCCCTTCCACAGGACCTTTATTTCTGGTTTGTTGTATCTCTTTTGGCTGCTCTCCTCAGTCCAGATTCAAAGTCTGTGACAAACTAAGGAATTTTCTCTGCTGATTTAAATGATTACTGGACTTGACTTTCTTTGTTGCTTTTGTTGTCACAATGTTTTTCTTCGTAAAATACAATTTAATTGTTGAATTTTCTTCCTTCTTCCTTTCTTTTTCCATTTTTCCTTCACTTCGTGTTGTCTTGGTTTGCAAGACAAGTGTCTGTTAAGAAAGGTAGAAGCCTCCTTTTTGAAATGGAGAATGTAAACCCCCTATCTCCAAATTATTATAATTTTGATATTAAGGGGCTCTCAGGCAAAGATATGGGAATAGGAAAATTCTTTACTAGGAAAATTAAAATGGAAATGCAGTATCACAAAGAACAAACCCAAAACACTGACAGTCAGAGTACAACCTGACACCCCATCAATCAGGGTGTTGGTAGCAGTCCCATTAAGTGGCGTCTGCAGTCTTCCTGGATGACAGATGTGGTTCAGTTGAAGCAATGCTCCTGCAGAAGGGTGCAGTTTTCTTCCAAAGGCCCAGTGATAATGTGGAAAGGTCTGGTTTATCTCTGGAATCCAGTGGAAAAAGGCTGCCTTGATGTTCCAAATCTCAGTTTTTATCTAGGTAGGAAATGCTTGGCTCCTCCCCCTGGCAGGAGCATCTCCCAGCGGGATGATGTAATTTTATCAGTCATGCAGTGGGACTCAATGGCCCATTAACAGACGATATCTTCCTGGAGGAAGAATGGGTTGTGAAAAAGACAAAGATGACTGCCCCACCTGGTTTCAACAGATGGTGATAGAATGCATACTTTTGATCACATCCTGTATTGCAGCCTAAGACATGTATTTAGATTTTTCCTTTTTCTCCTTTTTCTTCTCTTTTTCCTTTTTTTCTCCTTTTTATCTTTTTTTCTCTTCCTCTTCTCCTTCTCTTTCCCCTTCCCCTTCCCTTCCCATCCCCAGTCTTCCCTTTTCCTTCCTTTACTATCCTTTTCCTACCTCTCCTCAATTTTTTTGAGATCATAGACATCATCTTTCAGTTATTTACTTAATCAAGCTTTTCTCATTTTCCAGCAAAAACTAACAAGGAATCTGTTCTCACAAGGTATTAACACAGATCAACACCAGCAGAATGAAATGAGCACCACTGGGATGAAACTAACTCAGTAACTCCTGTGTCAATAGATAATTGTTCTTCCAGAGCTTTTGTTTAATTCTCAGTCTGGAACCTTTTGTACTGATTGCACAAGCTTCTAAACAACTAAATTAAATGTTTCTCATCATCTTTGTTATAACTGACGTCTTCTTTTACCTTTACTCATTATTTTTTTAGTATATTCATTAATCAGCATTCATTATTTATATTCACTGTGGGAAGCTGCTGCTTATAGTTTCCTTTCAACATCCTCTCAGTTTGAGGGTTTTTATTTCTGAGACTTTATCTACCAGGCTTTAGCTAGCATAGAGTCATGGAAACTGTTAATCACTCTCACTTCTAATATAATTTCATTTCTATTCTGCATTACAATATTTTCTACCTTGCAGCAAAGATTGCTATGCTAAAGTGCTATGTTTGCAATCCTGTCAGAATTGTCTCTTTATATGGAGAGCTTTCTTTTCTTTTTCTTGAAGAAAATTTGTCCATTTCTCTGCTATTTGTAAGTGTCCCTAGAGATACGCTATAGAAGACTCTCAGGATTTGTGTTTTTTTTTTGAGGATATCTCTGTTTTTTGGAAGAGGCTTAAGTGAGCTGCCATTTGATATGATGTTCATAATGTTAAGCTCCATATTTAATGGATCTTGCCAAAGCTAGAGAAAGGATGGTGCCAAAGGAAACAGACAGTTCTTTGTGAAGGAAACAAGAGGCAGCTGTTTGAGATGCGGGGCAGATATCCACGGCTGGTAGGGATGGAAAGCGCTGAGGGTTATCAGTATCAAATTGCAAAATCAATATCCTCTTACACCAGCTTCATGGGAATGACACCAAATGGTTCTTGATTTCTTAGCATCGTTTAAATATCGCTCAGTTGAAATGTCATGGGACATACATGATAGATGTAGACAGTGCTGAACAGTCCAGTCTTGTGTTTGGTTGCCTTGGTGACAGCAATAAAGCCATTCTTCTGTAAGTGAGGAGGGTGGAAAAGACAAAAAGAAGTGGGAGAGCTGAAGAAGCAAAAGACTGGATTGGGCTACTCTGGACCATCTACATGCATAGACAAAACACACATTTGTGCAGGGAATTAGACAGCTGGGGATAGCCAAGAAGTCATTGTCATCATCTTGGCTTTGCCAAATTCCTATGGCACCCTACTGGGGTGAAGTGCTAAAGATGAGAGAAAAACTTATAGTACTATATGTCTATACCCACACACCCACACACACACTCCTTCAGCATGCCAGAGACAGCACTAGAAACCCTGTATCTCTGAATTTTCCTCTATGTGTCCAAGTTCTTCCACAGACAGTCTTTTTTAGGCATTGAAGATAAAATTAAGTTTTAACAAGGCTTTGAGAAGTCTTTAGTGACTTCTGGTGCTGTGTGTTTCCTTTAAGAGACTGAATTTGAATAGAAAGTCAGAAAGTCAGGAGGAAAACTAAGATTAATTTGATGAGGAAAGTGGGATAGGGAATAAGCAAGTGAAGAAGATCAATGGAAAATTGAGGTAGATTTGTCAAGAAGCCTATAATGCTAATCAAGGCACACAAGCCAAATTTTTTTATAAGATGGTTTACTGATTTTATTTTATTTGCAAGTACTTACCTAATTTCTGGCATCTGATTTGCAGGAATGATGAGCACTCTGTGAAAGGATGATACCAACAGGGGTGTGTACAGAGCTTATAAATGTGAAGCAATGTTAAATCCTTGAAAAAAATAATTTGCCTAGTGACTTAAATTGGCCACTTCATATCTATGGGTACTGTGGACTTTAATCTCTTCAAGCATAGCATCTCAGCTGTGAACAGAGAAAGTACTTCGAAAGGGTGCTGTGAAAATGAATGCACTAGAGACATGAGTTACACAGAAAAGCCCATGCGGAAATTAATAACTCTGTCTTCTGAGCAGTGTTATAATTGTGTGCAATAAATAAGGCCTAGAGCTGCACAGTGAAGAATAAGGAGAAAACAAAATACTGAACTGCTGCTCATTAAATGAGCACTGTTTCATCTGCACACTGCATGAAGTGGAGGTCTTCTGGGAAAAAAATGGGACTATGTAATTAAAAAATATACCATCATGTATTCACATGAGGGAGACAGATTAAGGCAACTCGAATTCTGACATTTTCTTACTTTGAGTGCTTTCTATGCAGATTGTTTTTCAGACCTCGGAAACCAAAGCTTTAGAGTGGTTTTATGTCATCAGATATTCTCTACAGGGACTCTTTCATCAATCCAGGCAAACCTGGCAAATGTTCAGAGATGCTAAAGGAGACATTCAGTTAGAGGTTAACTATATAAATTTAAGTGTGTTAGAATAGTTGGTAGCTACAGAGAGTAGATGTCTAAACTCCTGGTACAGTTGATGGGGACCTAGTCTAAATTCAATTGCCTGCACAGCTGTTCAGTGCCTTTTGGTGCAAACTTACATACACCCAACCTGGTTTCCTCCTGCCACTAAAGAATCATCTCTTCTGTGTCCTGTGTCCAGTTTGCGTAACTCATGTGGTGACCCAAGTGCTTCTCAAATAGTGGTGGACTCCTGACCACAGAATTATGATTTGAGGCACTTCATTTAACAATGTCCAGGGAGTGGATTGGTGTCCCCAGATGGAAATTTCTCAGCTGGATCATTCCCTAGGCTCAGCTGAATAGTTAGACAAGATCTCCATTGAATAAAATTGAAGCTGAGAGAAAGAATCTTTCCTCAGATACCTAAATATGAATATCTAAATTTGGATGCCTTTTTATGACACTAAAACATGTGTTATGTGCCTGAAAAAATGTTATGTTCTTTTATTGCACCTCCCTGTGGGAATGACAGGATGAACTCAGTCATTATCCATTATAACTCAGCAAATCCCTTGTCAGTTAGCATGTATACATTAGCTGATCATTTGGGATACACATAGCACCTGATTAGCTGCAGTAGATATTCTCTTTTGTCCAGATAGAAGAAAAAACTTAGGTAGCTCACATGGGAAGAAACAGGGAAAGGAGTTCTGAGGGGCACAGGAAACAAAAAGAAAGATATTGTCTGTTGATATGAGAAGCATCTGGAAGTAATGCACTAAGGGTGTCAACATAGGATGTGGTATTGCAATAAGGAATAGAAGACATGCAAAATATATGACACAGATCAGTTGGAAATATGGTTTGACTTATTCCTTGGTTCACTGACAATGCATTTTGTAACACATTTAATTTTGGATAGTCATTAAGTAATTTTTTTTTTTCTTTAAAGAAGCATGTAAATTCTTCAGCTTTAGATATTACTTTCTATTTTGGAGGGGTACTGCCAATTGCACACTTTGACTCAAAGGACAGGCAGGTAGGAATACAGCAGACATATTACTCCTGTTAAGGAATGAATTTTTGCCAGGAGCTCATGTCTAAGTTTGCCACTCTAGTCTCCTTTTACTTTTTAGCATTGAGACGAGATAGCTTAGCTTGGGTCCAAGAGGCTTTGGGTAGATCTCGTAAAGGCTTCTGGTAAGATAAATCTCCTAAATAAATAATGTGCAGGAGTGAATGAATGAATGAATGAATGAATGAATACTTTCAGGTATTATCTAAGGAAGATTAAATTGTTTTAAGCGCTGTACCAGATTTCCTTGGAGTCTCTGTATTTGTCCATTGCCCATAAGCATGCTCATTTTCTCAGATTAGGTAATTAGTTGGCTGAAGTTACCTGTAGAGTTCTCAAAAATATCAGGATAAGAATTTAAAATAAAACTGCACAGATGAAATGCCCTGAATACTGTTTATGAGGCATCTATGGGATGTTAGGTCTTTATATATATATAGATTCTGACATTTTCTAGAGGTCACACTTCCTTTACTGTCAAAGGTAGGAGGAAATTCCTCTTTTGATATTTACTTTCCCCACTCCACTCATTATCCACAGGATATCTTACAGATTCATTTTAGTGTCTCTCTATTACCATCCTCTTCTTCCATTACATTTATTTTTGATACTGCCTCTCCAAGTTTGACTACTTGGCAGTCAGTGTGTTTATGCCACCCTTATCCCATCTGTCTCTCTTCTACATTTTGTCTCTCATTGTCCTACCCCACTTCTCCCACACATTTTACAAGGTTCTCTTTTTATGGATGTTCTTGTTGCTTGTAACATTTTGTACTCTAGGCTGTCCCATTTTTCTTCCTGACTTGCCAGTGCCTGAGACCTCCATGTATGTCTGGTCTATTCTTTGATGGTAGAAACCTGAGAAAATAAAGTAGTGCTTCAAGTGATGCAGCAAATAATCAATTGTGGAGTATGATTAGTGTAAACCTCTCATGTAAAGAACCCTGAGCAACATTTAGTCATCCTAATCTACTCGTGTTAGTCTAAGCCAGGACTTCAGCTCAGCTAGTTCCTGAGCCTGGTACAGAATCAAAACTATGCTACCATGGATAATCCTTTTGAGAGGAAATTTAGATGTTTGATTCTGTTTTTCAGTCAATTGATCCCTTTCCATCCTACATTACATCCCTGCTTGGATTATCAATGAATTTCTAGCTGCTGCAGCAGCAGCAGCAGTCATTTTAGGTAGCACATCCCACTGTGGGCTGTGCATGAAATTTATGCCTTTAATTTTTGTATATAAAGCCTCACTATTGTGGCTGTAGGCATTTTATAAACCTCAGAATGAATAACTAAGATATTCACAGCCCACCCCCCACACTCCATTATAGATATGCTACAATCAGCTGGGAGTCATGGCATTTATCAACTGCTGAAGGATAATGCAGTTTATCACTTTTTAATGAATTATTTTCTGTACTGCTCATTTCCGAAACAGATAAATACAGTCAAGGACATCCCATATCAGGAGGGAGTTACAGTGAAATTTTTTCTAAGTTCAATGACATTTAGCTAAATCCTTCCTCAGAGCTTATGGTTTGTTTATGTTGTACTGTGGTATAGATACTGGTGCAGAAAGATGATACAAAGCACAGGTGGGGCATGTTATTCCTACACCCACCATAGAAGACAGGACAAAAAAAAAAGGGTAAAGGGCTTCAGCTCCCTGGAGGGGATGAAGGGAGTTGTACAGTAGAACATTGCCCTTTAGGTGGTCATCAAGACAAGAAAACTTTGAACTTTCAACTTGAAGAGATTTGTGCTGCCACTTGCAGAAACAATACTATTTTGTGATATCTAGATGTTTTTAACTCAAAGAGGGCTTTTGAGAAAGCCTTCTCAAGTCCACCTTTCAAATATAAATTTGGAAATGGGAATCAGACCTCTCTGGGAGATGACACTTCCATATTGCTCCTGTTTTCTGGTGTGTGAAAGAAATGCCAAGGCATCACAGGTCTCATAAAGGAAGAGCCCCCCAAAACAACCAACCAACCAAACCAAACCAAACCAAACCCCAAGCCAAACCAACATGCATAAAAAATAAAATGTAGGTATCAGAACTCTCAAAAAAAACTCCTAGTGAAATGATTTTTAGAAATATATGTTCAACACAATGTTTCCGCTTTGGTAAAATGAGCTGTTGTGACAAAAATTTGGATTTACTCTGATAAACCCTCAGAAGAATGTTATTAACATTTGAAACTAGAACTTTTCAGATGTATCAGTACTAGCATTCCTATACATGTCATGAATGACTGCTTCACATTATTATCTAGATATTATTCAATATATCATGGCTGGTTTATTGATATAGCTGTTGGCATTATGTTAGAATTTTATTAGCAGAAAGTTAGGAGTATTTTACATACCTCTTTTCAGTGATGCCACTCAATCTGGCTTGTATATTCTTTTATTGTTGTTTAATGAGGGTGCATTTTAAGAGTTTGTAATGACTTAAATTTTTGTTTATGGATATTGTCCATGTTCAGATTTTGAATTTTAGGTGTGCTATGTACTCTATCAAATATTCTGATATCACTACTCATGTTATTAATGGTTCAAGCAGCTTACTTCATGTATGATTCTTTTTGTTCTTACACACTTCTCTTTCTTCTGTTTATTTGAAGCATTCAGATTTGGGCCATGATTCTGTAATGCATTACTCTAGACATACAAGTCTAAAGCACTGAAGCCATTCAGATTTCCAGAAATTTACTGAATAAATATCGAGATCTATGCTAAAGACAAAATCCTCTTAAAATGTAGTTGACTTGAATTTTTATATGGTCTTAATAAGTTATATATAGAAGAGAAGTAAATATTCCTCCATTTAATGTATTTTCTCCTTCTAATAGGTTAAAACATAGTCACACTACTTACTAAAAAATTATCTAAACTGTTAAATGCAGCAAAACAGTAGAATTAATGCTGGAAAATGTTATTACTAATGTAAAAAGTTTAAGGCAAAATGTTACCAATAAATATATACTTGTGACTTTTCAGCTGTATGTTATCTCACACATTATGTTAAATATTTTCACACAAGTATGAATAGGATAATATTTAGGTAAGATTCACTTAGGAAGATGAGTGAAAGTAGTTTGTAATTTGCAAATAAAACACTCAGCATGAATCTATAAAATCTGTGGAATTAACAGTAGTGGAGTTTTATGGAGGAGATGGAGACAATTGAATGTTAGCAGGTTTTGAATATCTAACTCTCTTATGCATATTTTGATACTTGTGTAGTGTCAAAAAGTGTGTTATTCTGTTTTTCAAGGTCAAAATATTCTAAGACATTTATAAGAAATTCAAATTCATCTGCTTTAGTTTAAATATAACTGTTTTATTTTAAAATAAGGGAAATGTGAAACTACATTTGATGAAGATCTTATAAAGTATGTTTCAGCCTAAAGAAATTTTTTCTTTCCAGTTATCAACTCTTTTACCAGGGGGCATTTGATGGAGACTTGTAACACGACTCTAGTGAAATTTGTATGGATAGCAACACTGTAACAAGGCTCCCATGGCTGCAAATTGTATCCTTATAAGAGTACTTCAGGATTTGAAAATATTTAAGTAATCACAGTTTTAGAGTTATCATCTGGTAATGCCTGGGAATTGGTGACCCAAGGGACTAATTCCAAACATTACTAGAAAATGACATTGCTCATGTCAGTGTGGAAGTGTCTTGGTGAATATAAACCATAATATAAAAGCATTTGCAAGCAATTTGGCCATCTGCTGTTTCCTGTCGATACTGCTTAAGAAAAAGCTCACAGCTTCACAAAACATGTCAATGTGCCAGCACCTGAGGTAAAAGTCTTTGAGGTCCCAAGAGGATATAGTTTGGTTTTTTCCTCCCCCTCCATCTCAGAACTACACATTGTCTCATGATGTTAATAGAGAAAGACTGGAGCTTAAATCTACATATGGAAGCTTCTCTTCTCAACTCCATCTTCCTGGGCCAGAGAATTAGAAAAGGTCCCTCTTGTCCCTACTAGCTCTGCTTGCTGCTCAGGTGGAAGAGAGATACCCCAGAGGGTGGCCAAGGTAAGGCAAGAGACATACCCAAAGGTATGATATAGAGTTACCATACAAGACCTATTGAACTGGGTCTTGTATGGTAATAGCATGCAGTGGTTTATTGTCATTATGCATTTCATTACCGTGTCTGTTTCTCATGAATCTGTTTGTGCTTGGTTTTGCAAGGCTGATAGATCCAGGCACATTTGTCCCTCTGGATTTTGTCTGCATGAAAGTCAGCTTCAAGACCTTGCCATGCTTGGCCAAATGAAGAATGTGTCCTCACTAGGCACCTCCTTTTATGTGATCTATCCTGACTGCAAAATTATTTTTGAGGTTGTGAATGGCTGAAAGCAAATTAGGTTGGGGTTTTTTTCCACCTCAGAGAGTTGCTGGGTAATATCTTGTAATATGTTCCTTTGCTGGAGAAGTCTTCAATCACTTCTCTCTTTTTTTCACATTCTCTTAAAATGTTGCTAAAAAGAAGCATGATACAGAGTAAAAATTAAATCAGAAAGTTCCACAAAAGTTATTAGCACAATAGTTCTGCGTGATTTGTGCTTTTGCATCTAATTCTTGTTCATACTTTTCAGGTTGATTTCTCTCTCTTAACAAACTTGAATTCCTATCACACTTTGGTTTTGCTTTCTTTCTTTCTTTTTTTTTTTTCCCTCTCTCTTTATTTATTTTTTTTTAGCATTACAGTGTATTCATTCATTTCAGCTCAGTTTTCTTGGTACCGGCTGCGTTACTGCCTTGCAAAGCATAAGAAACCCTAAACATGTGAAAATAACACACCATGGTTTTTTTTTACCTTCTTATTCCATGCCATATTTGGAAGCTCATTCATGGACCGTTGGGAGGTTCATTCATGGCCCACTGGGAGAGGTTAGGACTATAATTAGACCTTTTTTTCTCAGGCATTTCAGCAATAGAGTGCATGAAGGTTGCTAGCAGTTTTCTTTTAATTGATCCCTGGTGATTTTACTGTAAAGCTGTTAACTTGTGCACTGGAGACCCACAACCCACTGGCTTCTTGCACTGACATTTGCAGCAATGATTAGAATGTCATTGCTTTCCAATACTTCATTGTCATTCAGGGAGCACTTGAAATAGCTTTTACCTCATATTGCAATGGAACACACATTTATCACCACACACACATATACACAAACACACACACAGGCTTTTCCATTTCAGCACCACAGGCCTTTGAAATTGGATTTGTTTTGAACATCCAACTTGGTATCGCCTTTCTTTTCTGCACAGTGTCATTCTCTTGTCTCTCATACTAATGGAAACAAAGCTAAACCACTCACTCTGCACATAATAGTGGACCCCAAGGGCTAAATGTCTGTCAGTATGAAAAAGATTGAAAACAAAGAAATTGTAACTATTTGTGTGAATGCAAGAACTAATGTTCATCTGTGTCAATTCTCTCAGGTCTTTGAACATGAAATCATTAATTCAGTTTCAACTCCAATCACATCACTTAGTAGAGATCAGTACTCAAAATTTTAACAGGTTCCAAGACCAGTGTACTTAATATGCTGGAGGGCTTAGGAAAGAGTTTTTGTAAAAAAAGCAGGATTCTGGTAGATGAACTCTATTGTCTTTCATTGAATTGTGCAGATGTGAATGAAAATGTCACTTTCCAGCTCATATTTTTCAGACTTTCCTGTCTGGAGCAAGATTAAATAAAAAATATAGATGTAATTTGAAGAGTATTTTTTGGGGGGGGTGGGAGTAGACCCACTGATTTCAATATGAGTTATTACTCATAGAAAACCTCAATAGAAAACCTCATTCAACAGGAGTGGCAGAATTCAGGCCTCTGTCACTCTCGCTGTTCTCATGTCATTTAAATTCAACTGAGACTGAACAAAATGGGTTTTCTTTTTCTTTTGTTTTTAAACAAAACAAATTTAATTCAAAACATAAAAGTAGCATTGCTTTACGTGAAAGGTTTTTTATGAAGGATTTTAAAATAATGCCCAAGTTAAATAAAAATAGTTTGGACATTCTTTGAAAGCATCAGGAAAAAGCCTTACTCTTCACTTGTAATCTCCAAAAGAAAAGGACCTTTTTTCACAAACTAAAACCTGAAAAATTATTTCTAAATATCTCTGAGGAGTACATTGGTTTGATTTATAAATTGGTTTAATCAGGATACTTTAAGACTTTCGTTCTAATGAGTTTCCTCGGTACAAATTCTTTCAATTCAGCATAGAAAAGTCTATGTAGAAATGCACAGTTCAAGGTCAAGTTTGTCTATTTGTCTGTTTTTATTTCAGTAAAACAGAGAGGAGGGGGGACAAGATTAGTGTTCCATATGTCTCTGAAGGGACCAGGAGGGAAATAAACAGCACAATTGTAATAAATATGGAAGGCAAATGACACCTCCTACAGTGCCAGTTGACTGGCACATGTGGTATTGAGTGACAGTGCAAGGGCAAAACTTTTAAGTGCTTCTACACCAATCTGGAATCCTAAGAATAAGATGAGAAAATGATTGCTTGGAATCAAATGACAATGCTGATTTAAATATCTCACAAGGGACTTTGTGGAACTCTGTAGGAGATGTTGGTGCTAACTTCCCAGGCATGACAGACTGAGATATACAGACACAGTACACAAAAGATAGTATAAGGTGTTGCAGCATAAAATATTGTGGGAATAGAGGAAATTGCTGGCAAATGGAAATCCCATACTCCAACAGTGAAAACGTAGTGCTCTCCTTGTATTGGAGCTTGATAGAGATCAGGATATGATAGATAACATTACAGTAGCTGCAGCTTTAGCATAGGTGCTGATAGTCAGTGATTTAAACTACCTGCATATTGACTGGATCAGAGCCTCATCAAGAATAGATGAATGCAATAAATCACTGCTTCCTGGAAAATCTTGATTCAGACTCCACAAGAAAAGCTGCAGTTCTGTATCTTGGAACACAGGACCTGATTCAAGAAGAATAAATAGGGAGAGCTGCTCCTTAATAGTGATCACTAAGGAATTTGATTGAAAATTGTCTTAGGAGAGAGTGGACCAAATCTGGCACACAAATATTAACATGCTTCTTATATATTTGAGACATAGAACAACATAAAATGAGGGAATTAATTAAAAAAAAGCAACATAAAGCAGTCTTTCTGAAAAGGAAGATGTCTGAACACAGTCTAGAAGATGCTATAAAATGGCAATAAAAGCTAATAAAACAATTTTGGATATTGGAGAATATGAGGGGTTTGGGATATAGAATATGGTCAAGGCTGTACTTCAATATCTTCTGCTGGAGAGGCAATACTGGGCTCATGGACCATACTCTGATGCAGCAAGGCACTTCTTATTCCACTTCCCACTCGTTCTCTGAATATAGCTGTCCCAGTAAATGAAACAATACCAGGGTCTAGTACCTAGGTTGCAGGACTAAAATATCCATACTGTTAAGCTACAGGCTACTGAGATTAAGCTTGGGCCAGGGTCGTTCTCATCAAGCAAGTTGCACACAGCCAGCTTTTCTTGGGAAGCTGTATGGATGTGAGCTGTTACCATGCCAGCTGGATGAGCTGTTACATTTTATGTAATATAATAGGCATAAGGACTGTATTGCAAAGATGATGTCAGGAGAGGCCTAATCCTTAGAGAAAGCTGTAGCATATAGATCAGAACAGATGTGTTAGTACAAGTATCTGCCAGATCATTGCACCAAGGGAAAAAAAATATATATAATGAAAACCCAATTATTATTATTTTAGAGGATGAACTGTGTGAAATCCCACGATACTTCATTAATATGCCAATTCTAGTAAGTTCTGTTCATTTTTCCTGTCTGCATTTAGGGAAATGAAGTAAGCCCATGATCAACTCAGTTTTTAGATCCAGAAATCTCTTCAGGTTATCCTAAAGTAAACACCCATTAGGTCAACTCAATTGAGTAGGTCTTTGTGTACACACCAACTTCTAGTGTCATCTGCAAATGCCTATGGATCTCTAGGATGTTACTGCAGGGCTGTAACAGACAGCATAAGACCTGTGGCACATCTTTGCCCTTCCTGAGGAGCAGCCAGAGACTACTGGATCAAATAGGACACTGGCAGTGCAATTGCCCGAGTTACGAGATGTGAGTGATTGATTTGTTCTCTAGATGTCTACATTAAGTAAGTGAATATAGCCCTAGGTGTCTCTGCCTCTGTGATGGGATGGAGAGAGATAGTAGACAGTTCAACATTTGTTAAAGGTCATTCCATCTTAAGGTGAATTTGTCTCTGATAGTGCCTATTTCTCTGGGGACTACAAGGTCTTACATCACAAGCCAGTGTTCTATGTTTCTTTCCAAACTAAAGATGAGATCACTTTTATGGGGATAATGTTTATTTTCAAAATGCAGTTGGAAGTAAAATTCTATCATACAGTGTATGCAAAGCACCAAGGTCTTAATTAGTCACACTGATTAAGCTCCATTTCCTGAAGTGAGCAAAGATGCATGCCTGGTAATTTCAGAATGTTCTCTCCATTTAACTAACCCAGTACATATGTATTCAAGTTAAATTCAATGTGGATATTCAGAACTGAATTCTTTGGGTGGTTAGTATCAGCAAAAATGAGCTCTTTTTTCCTCAATTGATTTCCTTTTCTGTTAGACTTATTAAAAAAAGAATATCAGACAAAAATCTGTCAGATAACTATAACAACTAAAGTTATACTCAATGAATATCTAAGCACTACTTGTTATAGACAGTGCAGTGATGTGTAGTGAATCAAGTAATTTAATATTAAAATTTCATTTTTTTTTCTGATATTAGAACCCTGTGAGGTATCCATAAATATATATTTGTTCTCTTTTTTTCAGATCTCCACCTGCCCTTATATTTTTAAACTATTTATTCTTTCTACCATGTGGAAGATTATTCAATAATTAGGTGCTATGTACCTTTCTTTATGTGAGGTAAGTGTGCAGGCATTCCTCAGTATGAATTAATGAAGAATTAAACTATTAATAGTTTATTAATAAATAAACAGCTATATATAAATAATTAAATTAATTATTAATAATAAATATGTTTTTGAAATTAATTTTATGTGAACATGTGTATAAAGTAAACATTCAGCAAAATGGAAAATCACCACATGAAAAATGATAATTTCTTTCCACGTAATTTTTTTAACAACTTGGCTAGCAATGATATTTCGAAAGTTTTCACAACACATATTTATTATCAAGGTCAGCCGAACACCTCCAGAACTGTTATAATCTCACATTATGACATATTTGAAACCTTTAATCTGTATAAAATTATGTGTGATAGACAGAACAGAGTGTAAAGAAGTTTACACTATTTTGCTGCAGATATTGATTATGTCAGTGCTAATATCTGTAGAGATTAGAAAGGTGTTACTATCTTACAAGGTTAGAGAGTACTATGGCTATTCCTTGCCCTTGCTCCAAAAAAAAAAACAGGTTAAATGTGTCAATAAATACTACCTCAGAACCTAAAATGAGGGGTTCATATCCAAACTGTTGTGGGCTCTGGGTGATGCTAACACATGAACAGTGCTTATTGAGACAAAGTTCCTTCCAACCAGCCAGAAGTATTCCAGAGCCTGTCCAAGAAATTTAACTGCACAGATAAATTAAGTCATGGTGCCTGCAACAGTGTCCTGGTACCTCTAGATTTTGTTTTCTCAGGAAACTTTAAATGTAATGTCTTTGTTTCTGTCACTAATTATTGTTTTCTCCTCTCTTTCTTTTCTTCCTCCTTTCCCGATGTGAGTGCTGATCAACAGCCTGAAATATAGGCGTGGAAATTTGGGTTTGGCACTGGGGAGATTTAGCAGCCATACTGTGGACATTCTAACAGGCTGCTGCTGCTGTGCTGCCTGGTGTGGGGTGGCCGCAGGCTGCCGTGCAGATGTCAGCCTTTTGGACATGGCTGCAGGGGCAGAGGATGCCCTGGCTCCTGGCTGGCACAGAGGTGGAAGTGCCCTGAGCAGACCAAATTCTCTTCATGCACCCTACTCAGCAGTCAGTAGGTGGCAACACCTTTCTGTGGTTATCACCTTGGGCTGGTTTATAAACACGGTATGGATAGCAGAAGTATTATAGTACATTAAAATCCCCTGAGCCTCTCCCCAGGTGTTTTGCTTTCATGTTGAAACCTCCATAGGTGTTCCCTAGCATGAACAATTCTGAAATGTGAAGCTGTAACCAGTGCTTGAACCACTTGAGCCCCCATAACGTATCATGGCAATAGGACTCCAGTGCTTAGGTACTGCATTAATAAATATTGGATGAATTTTTTTTTTTTTTTTTTTTTTTTTTTTTTTGCATAGCAGGTGCTTTTCTAAACGAAATCATTCCATTGATTTAATTTTTCCCAAGATCCTTAAAGATAGAAATGCACATTATTGACTAAAGATGTGAAACATTTCAGTTAAAGTCACCCCTGGATCCCCAATCCCACACATTAAAAAAAAGGAATCTGCTTTTTTCTTGGTCAACACAAGAAGCACCTGGCCTGCCTTTGATTGATTCCTCTCTGTAAATTAGAGGGAAGAAAGCTGCATTTATCGTTACAGATTTGTAATGTTTTATTGGCAGTTAGATGAAAAAACAGCTGGAGATTTTTCTGCCCAGTGAAAAGAATAATTCCAGAATTATATGAATCTAAAGAGAATTTACAAAATAATCTTGATTGTAAGGTACAGGACACTACCATTAATATACCAGCAATAGAAGAAACTATGTACCCTAAAGCTAATTACTGGTTTAAACGATGTATCTTAGCAGAAAGAGATTGAGCAAAAAATGTGTCTAGGAACAATAAAAACTTTAGGATGCCCTACTGTGTTCTGCTTCCATTGGAGGCTGTGTAAATGTTTTGCCAATCAAGCCAAAGGGTCCAGGCTTTTGATGATGGTTGTTACCAGAAGAACATGTGTTCTACTATATTTTCATATGCATGAGAAATGAAAATTGTAATGAAATTTTCATTGCAAAATTTTAAGCAAACCCATATCAGAATTCAGGAAAAAAGAGATTTGCAAACCTACTACCTTTTCCATCTGATTCCACTGCCTGTAACTGCAGACAGGTATACACATAATTATTTTAGTTGCACTGTGTTTCCTGACAATGTGGGCAATCTATTATCCTGCAAATAAGCAAAGGGTAACTAGATGAAATACAAGAGTATTTACCAGAGTAGCTGACTAAACAGTTCCCTCTGCATTTAATCTCTATGGATTCCAGCTAGCTTAAGGACATATTTACATTTAGATACAAACTTCAACTACAGACAGATAAGAACTCTTTTTCTTTGTACTAACAGAAATATTCAGAAGTGAAACACCAGAAGCTAAGAATGACAGTGGTGGTATGCTTGAGGGAGGAAGCCTTGCCCAGAGGCAGACACATTGTTTCAGATATGAGATGGGGAGTTCACATAGGTAGATTCCAGGTTGTACTTTGGTCAGCTACTTAGGGACCTCAACATCTTATGTAGAACTATGACATAAGCAGCCTTCTAAAAAAACAGATCATACTCTAATCTTCACCTTTTTAATTACTGTGTAATGTTGCTGATACTGAACATTAAATGTTAGGGAGAATGTGATTATTTATTTAATCTATTTTTTAGAGCAATTTTCCATGCAAATGTTTTAAGGAAAAAGCATGGAGAGGTTAGGCAACTGAGACAACTGTTCTGGTATGGTGAAATGATTTTGCGATCACTGTTCTTATGAGATATTTTACCTCATTTATGTTAAACTGTAATCTGGGATTGGAGAGTGGTTGAGATTCTTATAAAATCCTTGATTTATGGCTTCCATGCCCAAGCAGCCAGAGTAGTGCACATTCTTCATGATATCAGTAAACTTTTGTTCATTTGTAGTCCTCCCATAGTCTCTTGTCCTCAGTTTGGAAGCATAATTCCTTGATTAAAAAAGTTTTCTTCTTGATTCCTGAATGCTAAACAGCACTAATGCTCATCGTATTAAATTTCACATATAAAAGAAGGCCCTGGAGCTGTGAGGAATGAGTAGGTGTACAGCTAGTCAGAACAATTATGTAGCTCAGGAGGCAATATTTGCTGCTTGTTTGTATACATCTAGCTCGAAGGCCCTTATCAAAAACTACCTTACTGAATCTGGAAATGTTAGGGGATTTTTTTGGGTTATCTCACACAGTTTCTTCGTATCGCCTTAGGTCATTTAATTCACGTCCATAAAGGACAAGTAAGCTGTGGAAGGAAAAGATTACAGTGCCCCTGCTAGTTCCAAACAGTGTGTATTTGATTTATTCAGACCTCTTACTTTTATTTGAGGTGGAAATCTCATCCAAAGGCCGCTGACTCTGTATTCCAGATGTTGCCATATCAGCCTAACTTCCATTTCTCATATCTCTCTTCTCCTATCTGTCAAGTTTATGAAAAATTAGAGCTCTCATACAATCAAAATGTCATCCTCTACACCTTCCCCAGCAAGCCATGCTTTTGATTATGGGTAAGCAGTCATGTGTAAAACCTCATATTGGACCTCATCAACAGAACTACCTGTGGACTGTGGAATCTGCTACATGATATTGTTAGATCAGATTTTTATTGAGAAATTTCACATACAAAAAAAGAATGGTTTTGAGGTGTTTTTTAACTGAGGTGGTGGACATGGTGGTGGACATGTTCTGGAAGGCTTGAATACTTAGGCAAAAAGCAATGTTTTGACTGAGAAATTTTTACTGTGACTTAGAGATCTGAATCCATCCTGAATCAGTTGTGTTCAAGAGTTACTAATGCCTGATGGTCTTTGGTAATGATTCCCAGTAATAAAACAGATTATGTGTTTGTATTTCACTGAAAGAAAAATATTTTGCTCTGTTAGCTGACTGAAAAAACTCACTTCTTCTTGTTCAGATCAGAAAGAGTAGTACTGACAGAATGTCAATGTCTGTTTAAATATTCTTTTATTTTCCTTTAGCACTAGGACTACGTGCATCTGTTGGTGCTGACAGAACATGTACACTACATGCCACCCTTCAGCTACATCCTGTGAAACACTTGCCAAGACCTTACAGCAAACTAAGACCCGAAGTAAAAAAAACAAAAGTTGTAACAGATAAGTTGACAGTAAAATAAGAGAGGAGGGATAGTACTGTGGTTTGTTTTATTGTTAAACTCACCTACAACCTGAGTCCCAGCTGTAGATAGAACAACAGCAGCAAGAGAAATGCTAAAATACATAGTTTCATAATATGCAGCTAATGGAATACATGGGCACAAGTTAACAGTGAAGCCAAGGCTGATAGCAGCAAGTGGATAAAAATCAGATTTCCAGATGTTTTGAGATCTTTGTTTTTCATGAGTGGTGCAAAAGGGATGAAGAACAGCTGGACTTGGTTAGCTGGAGGGGTTCTCTGACAGAGAAGACTCTCACATAAACCACAGCTGTTGAATAGGGACTTGATTGGAGGACTTAGAAACTTTGGAATCTATAAGCAAATCTATATGCCTGAAAAATACCTGTCCTGATGCTGGAATTAGGCTGGCATTCAAGAAAACACAGCTCAATAAGTAAAATACAATTATTTCTGATTAACTTTACATGGAAAACTCAATGCAACAGAGATTCTGTTTCTTGCATGGTAAACAATGTCAATAATAAGATTGATAAAGCGTTTTGTTTTTATTTTCACATTTTCAGGGTTAGTAGAACAATTTGGTATCTACTTCTTGAAATTTAAAGATTAGCAACCTTCTCCACTTTCATTTTTTGTAAACTGCAAAGGTGTGTATTTTGGGAGAGAGAAAGATAATGGTGAACTGTTTCAATATAAAATGTCATGAAAACAGGTGGCTGCAACTAGAAAATTATGTTTATATAGTTGGAAACTTGCACCAGTACAATGTCCCATGAGTTGAATTTACCAAATTCTTCAGACCACAGCCCAAAGTCTGAAGAATAAATCTTTATTTAATAGTAAAAAAAAATCCCTGTCACTTAATATAGCACAACATTGCACACTAAGGAAATTGAAAACTCTAGCTGTATGTGGCTTGTCTATCAACACTAGTGTGATAAGAGCAGGTTTGGGGCTCTTCTGGCTCACTGCTCCCTTTCACCCATCTGCATTCCAGTTTAATCCATCTCTTATCATTTCAGAAATTCTCCTGCTTAGCTTTTCCTTATTATCCATTACTATAATGTTTAATTGCTGACCTTCCAATCTACCCAGTTTTAAGAAAGTCTCTGTAAAACTGGCCAGCCCTCCAACCTTACCTTGTCAATTTGGTAATTTAAACCAGTTATTCTTAATGGTTATACACTACTTTATGTGAGGGAGTAACCCAAATTCTTATGACTTCATGCCCATTTCACCTCAGTTTAATTTGAGTGTAGTCTACCAAGCATTGCAAGAATTAAGGGCAGGATAATGGGTAATCTTTTCTTCCCATTTAAATATTTCACGGTGTCATTTTATCTGACTTAGTTTCATTGCCTTTTACACAATGAGTTCAAAACACTGACTGATTCTTAAGAACTGGCTTTTCCAGAGCAAGGTGTGTTCTGCTCCAGTCTCTGCCTCCAGACAGCACATGTTCAGGACTCTGAATTAAACTGGAAGTTAAATGGGCTCTGTAAATTCAGGTTTGGGCTGAAACAAGATGCTTCGATTGAGATAATGCTGACAGTCTGATCTGGATAGAGATTCTTCATCTAATATTTATTGATCCCTCTATTAACTAATAAAACATCCTAATATTTTTATGATCTTGAATCCAGAGTTGGTCCATAATACAAGTAGATGAAAAAGATGAATGAGACATTAAAAGAACGAAAATATAAGTTCCACATTTCCTTCCAGTCATAAAAAACAGTAGTCAGTGTCATCTACTTTGTCTTTCAGTATCTTGGGATTACTTTATGTCATATATTTGTAATGAACAAAAGCAGACTATAGAGTGTATATGTACTCACAGCCTACCATTAGATCATAAGCAGGCAGAGTGATTGTGACCTATGACTAAAAATGCTATTTATGTACCTTTAGTTGGTAAAATAATGTCTTTGGCTAGGCAGTGACCACAGGAGGGATTAGGTTGGTAACATCTCATCAGCAAGTCTAGATATACACCCCTATTAGAAGACAATCAATCATGGTTGACTCATAATTATTATGGCCCTTGAATAAAGGTATTTTGTGTACCAGAAATCAGCAATGATTGCCATAAGCCATTTCATAGTTCATGGAGAAAAATTTAATGGAGAAAAACCATAGATTCTTCATGATAGACTTCATAGTGGATGATCTGTCCTGCCACAAGAATTGGTCATAAACAGTAATTCCAAGGAAAAACTTTCTGAAACTCTTTCACTGGATGTTTAAGTTAATAGAGTCTCTTTAGATGTTACTAAAGGAGTCAGAGCTGACTCACGCCTTCTTTGCTGTGTAGTGAGGAAGACAAAATTAAATCTTGCTTCAGTGGCAGAACAACTCTGCTAGACTAAGGAAAAGCCAAATTGAGAAGGAACCAGCTTGTTCCAGGAGATGGCTAGAGGTATTAATGACAGCTGAGATGTTCCTTTCTTCCTACTGCATCTTCTACTGAGATTTTACCCCAAGCAATCATCTCTCTCTTCCTGAAGTTGAAGAAAGTTCCCTCCCCTCTAGAAGCCCAAATTTTCTTCCTGCACTTCTTTGCACACTGTAGAGAGGAAAATTGGGCAAGGCCATAGAAAAAGAGCAGATTCTAGAAAGAAGAGTAAGTGGCTCTGGAGATACTGGTGGTACCAGTGGTGGTACTGGACGTTTCTAAGTTGCTAGAACAGAAGACTCCCCTAACCTGACTGAAAGGAACATATTTATCTCTGTGTCCAGTGATGCTCCAAAATGTCTAAATTTCAGGATACCTGATTGTTTTTCATTACTGCACTTCTGAAATAGAACATTTTTATTTTGATCATTTCCAAGGTACCATGAAATTGACCTGGGAAAGTATGAAAAAAAAGGTGCTCATACTATAAAGCAGTGTGAATTTCAATCTGTAATTCATTGTTTGGTAGTACATACTTCAGATGGCATTTGTCTAAATGAAAAAAAAAAACCCAAAAAAACTGCATCTAATATGCATTTTATTTACTTATTGTGTGTGCTGGAAATCAAATGTAGCAGTTTTCTTCATCCTTCAGAAAAAAATCAGACTCTTAAGACACATTTCATGACCCTGAAATAAATGGACAAATTTAAGTATAATATCACAAGATAGTTGTTTCTTACAAAAGCTGAAGATTCAAGTACTTCATTTTGTAGTTGTAAACATTCTTTTTTTTTTAAGGTTTTCGTAGTTTTTTTTTCCTTAAAATGAATGGAAAGATGTAGAGACACTTTATTTGACTAAGTGCTACTTATATAACCATGATACATTTAAAATCAAAGCAATTTTATGAGATAAAACAGAAGTTAACCAAAAATATTTCAACTAAAGTCAATGGCTATTTGACTGTAGACTTCAGAGAGATTCTTTCCTTTTAAAATATTTCTTCCTTTTCCTTAATGTAGTTTTAATTTATTTCAATGAAATACCAAAGTGTATCTTAGACAAATAAACTTTTCCAAAGAAAAAAGATGAAGAAATAAATAAGAGTGAGAGAAAGTAAGGGAAAGAAAGCACAGGATGTGTGGCTTTTAGAATTAGTAGCATTACCAGTAAGTGAAATACTTCTACAGGCTGGGAAAAGGAGAGTGTTAGAAACAGATTAGTTGCTCCATATTTGCATAAGGTAAAGGAAACAAAGAAATAATGTGTGAAATATTACTCTTTGTGTTGTTTCACGTTTCTTGCTGAAACTGGGATATAGTAATAGGAGTAATCATGTCAGTGCATTGGGCCAAAACCCACTGTTCTGGGGAGTAACTTTTAAGGTAATGTTGAGTATCTCATAGAATCAAACAGAGAAAAATCTTTCCCACAGAATTTTTGTCTCTTTGACAGGTTATCTATGCACCCCTGCAGATCTTCTGAAGTAATAACTCTAACATCAGACATCTCATTAGTGCTTTCTGCAAAACCAGCTATGGCTGTGCTGTGTACCAGCATCTCACCTGTGGAGAGCTGAGGTCAACCCTTAAAAGCCACACAGTGGCCTCTATTGACAGTGGCGTCCTCACCTGGTGTGCAAACCTTACCAGAACACAAGAAACCTCCTTTTACAATCTTAGCCTAGAATCATATTCAGTCTGTACAGGATGAAGTCTTGCATGGAAGTGTATGAAAGTCTTACTCTAAGGATTGCTCTAATGAACCAGAACCTCAGCCACCTGCTGGGCAGGTGTTACTGCAACATTTTGCAGGCTAAAGTTATGTGCTAAAGTTATGTGCCCTGACCTGGCAACTGGTGGAAGAGACTCAGAAATGCAAACTTGAGCAATGGCAGATAGTGGAAACAGTACAGAGGGGTCAATATCATGGACTGACAAGCCATAGTAAAACCACTCCAATATAACATTATGATATTAGACTAGAACTTTGTAGCTTATGAGAGCAAGTGGAAGTAGGATTATGCTGAGCCTTACTGGAAAAGAGCAAATACATGTAGTATTTGAGGGCTTGAAGGATTGTGTGAAATTTATTATGAAATATCGAAAGGGGACTGTGAGGATGTGCAAAAAATTGTTATAGAGTGTTCAGAGGAAGGGCCACATGCTGGGGAAAAGGAAGTGGGGTGTGTAGTTGAAGTGGTTTCAGGAGGAACAAGGGTGAAAAACAGAGACGAGAGGTGACAGAGAAGATTGGCTCTGTGTGTGGGCATGTTTCCTAAAAAACATTAACAAGCTGGTTTAGCCTGAAAGTGGAAGACTAACTTCTGCAGAAACCAAAGCTGTGAGATCTGGAGGCCAAAAATGTCAAATTCATGCTAAAATTTAGAGATCTTCCAGAAATGACAGCAAACTTGTGAATCAATGCTGTTGTCCTTGTGACCTTTAACCTTCAATGTCTGGAAGTGAGGAGCAAGATTGTGCTTTCTGTGGTGCTTTCCACTGTTTAAGTGCTGATTATGTTAATGAGGCTGCCAGTAAAGACCTTGCTCTTCCCTTTGTCTTACTGTGTGTGCATTTTGGATCTTTGGTACATGCACTAAGCCCTGCCACTGACTGGGCCTGTAAAAGGGGCACAGTATCTAAAAGGCTGGGAAATAGAAGTCCAGTGCCATCACTGAGGTTGACTTTTCTCACCGCTTACTGCTGATGTGAGGCAGTGTACTCCCTTTGCTTTCAGTGTTTAACACCCTGGAGAAATACACCTGGCCATGTGTCAATTGAGTGAGTGAGGGCATCAGGAAAAAGTTGCATGTCTCAGCCAGACTAGGTGTATTTCTTCTCTCAAATTCACTTGAGGCTAACTGGTTGAAGCTTTGAAAAAGTCCCTGAATAAATGTGGTGAATCCTTTTTTTCAGCTTCCCTTTTCACATAACCTCTTTTATCTCCCACCATAAACATAAGATAGTAGAAAAAGTTGTGAACACTTTCACTTTTCCACTACAATGGGTTTATACCTCTTTGTTCTTACACTTTTGACACTGGCCATGAAGATAATAGTAACCTAATCTTAAGTGCACAGTTTGATCAGAACATTTTGCCCATGGAAGGAACTCTCTGGTCTTCTGAGAAGCAGCCCCCAAGTTCATTGTGAGTCCATCCCTCCAAAAACTGCTGTGTTGACCACTTCAGACTTTTTTGTCTCTTTTCTATGCCTTCTTGGGACACCTTCTCGGGACACCTTCTCATGTTCCTATCTCTGCTTTTGTAATGTGGTTCTCAGCACTTTTAACTCTTGTGTTTTTAATATATATTTTATGGGAGGAACACTCCTTCTTCCCTTCCTGGCAATGCATCTTAAGCTATTCCCAAACTGGGTAATGGGGCGTAGAGTATAATGCATCCTTGGGGAAAGGAGCACAGAGCACAGGGATAATCTCAAACCATTATAGATAAATACATTGATTCCATGACTGGATTGGTGTGGTCCCAATCATAAATATCCTAGAATTTGCTTTATCTATTTTTTGGATGCTTTGCGCTTGTCTATAGGCTATAGTAATTTTTTTGCAACTAATACAAAATACCCCATTATACCTGCAAAATTTAAGCTGTCAGATTAAAATGGTTTAAGAGATTGTACAACGTGGAAATGCTTGACCTGTAAGCAGGAGCCCGTTGAAGTGTTCATTGTTTGAAAACAAATTAATGAGAATTCTGAAGTGTAAGAGAAATGAGATTAAACAATTAAGTCAAAAGATCATAGTATTTTTATTTTTTTTTGTTTGGCTGAGTTTATTCTCTTGCTCTTAGTTGTTGACACCCAAGTTGTTGAAATTTTTTTGCTATTTTAAGGGATATTAATTACAGAAAGAGAGTGTACAGACCTGCAGTTTCTATGAAAATCTTTAATCTCTACTGTGTGAGTAAGTTCTATTATAAATGCTTGCACGCAACATTCACTGACATTAAAAGGAGTTATTGGCACCTACTAAGTGGAGAATAGATGACATGGTTGCCAAATCAATTACTTTTAATGTCTTTCAAATGCATGATATTTTGTTGAAACATTCTTTAAAGGGAAGAGTTAAATGAGGAGAGAAACTAGTATTTTTATTCAAAGGCAGTTTGGCCTTTATTTAGTGTAGATTTCTTATCTAGACATACTAAATGTACTACCACAGATGATATTTCAAAAGAATGTAAAGTCACAAGGTACGCATTTATATTCCCCATGAAAGCCTGTGGATGTTGCAGCTTTTCTGAGTTTTATGGATAAAACAGGGTTTATTTCATAATGCGTAGGAAATTAATAGACACAGTGGTTTGAAGAACAATGACTTCCCTGATAATAATGATAAACAGAATGAGGACTTGATGGATGTACCTAAGCTAGTGAAGGTTAATGGTGGTGCTCCCAAAAGATTTGATTTCATAGTGATAAATTGAAGATGACCTGCAAAGATGGAGAAGAAATTCCATTAACTTTTTCAGACCCTCTCTCCCCATAGAAGAATTAGATCAAGGGGTGCATTGGGTGCTTTCTTACTCCCAAAATAACTGATTTTCTTGTTCATTGTCCAATGGTGTCCACTTCTGATGCACTTGATTATGTCCCTAACAGAGTAAATTACAAGGACAATTATCTATGATGTGGTGGTTGAGGGTCTAATAGTGAAAATTAACCTTTAATGGCAGGACTAGACAGAAGAACCTCTGACTCCATACCCTGACGTAGGTTTGGGTTTAGGCTGCAGTGTACTGCTGGATTCATTAGAGAAGTGATTTTCCTTCTTTAAAAGCAAAGTAATAACTTAGGTAAAGGACTATAATAAAAGGACAAATCATGTTGGCTCCCCCCAGCTGCATGATACCATACAGCCAGATATCAGGCCACAGGATAACAGAAAGAAGAGAGGAAATGCAATGCAACCACATTTGTTTTGGGGCTTTCTGTAAGAAGATGATAGAGAAAATTAATATATTCCTGGCAAATTGCTCATTGTTCTAAAATGTTCTTTACATCCAAAGTGCCATTTGAAATATAGCCCTTGGTGGCAGTTAATATTTGTTACTATTTTGGGGAGCAAATATCACATGAATCGATAATTTGAAACCAACTTTTCCAGACAGAATGTCTATGATGAAAAAAGCAATAAATCACCTAGTTAGTTGTGGCAAATTCTGGAGAAATCAAAGATCTCAAAGACCTTGCAGACCCATAAGAATGAATGACCCTTTTGACCTCATCCCTTCACTGTGTATTGAACTAATAGGTGGATAGGGAAACTTACATTACCTGTCTTTGTATTGGATTGGTTTTTGATTGCTGCAGCTGTCAGTATGACATTTTTGTTGAATTAGGTTAGCTTGAACCCAATGTTTTTCAAAGACTTTCATACATTATTTGCATGAACACAAAGGTGATTTTAGCATCTTAATTTATAATGGCTAATTTTTAACACAATTAATTTTAACAAAAGTTAGGAGCTTAGGTCAGAACAAAGAAAGGACAGGTTAGAGAATATTAAATAACTTAGAAGTAGCCAAGATGTCAGGATGTGATTAAATTAACTAAGCCAGAACTATCTTTGAACCATTGTTAATTATGTTTAAGATTTCTAGGGCAGTCCTACAAGATTGTAGTAGAAGGGCAAACACACTACAATTTTATTTAAAAACATAAGTGGTGACATTAGAAAGTAGGTAAAAATGTTGAGTTGTAGACAAATCAATCTGACAATGGCACCAATGAAGATATGAAAGCATCTTTATAATACATTTTTAAACAATAATTTTATGGAAGCCCAGAGAAGGCAGACCTGATTTTTCTAAGAACAAATGTGTTTAAACCTCACCACATTAATTCCTTAAGAGGACAATTGTGAAACATATGATGGGGATATATGTAGTATATTAGCAACATTTTCTAAATATTTTCAAAATATTCTAATATTAAAAGAAATAAAATGTAGTCCAGAAGAAATTAGTAAAATGATTTGTTGCTGAAGTAGGATAGGATCTTCCTTGTAGGAGGCTGGTTTGATGTGATGCTGTCCAGTAGTTTTGTTTACTGACTAGGTCAGCAAAGTAGGCAATATATTTTTTCGTGGATCATAAACAATTGCATTTAGATGAACATTGTAAAAAGTAAGGAATTTAAGGATGGAAATGTCATTGGAAATGGTCTTAATGAAAAAGGACCACCCAAAGTATATGAAAAGGAATTGACTGAAGACAAGTGTGAGGTAATACAGTTAAGAGACATATTTTTCCTGCAGAATTGCAAAATTACCCTGCAGAAATGTACGGTGCAATGAAATGTCACAGCTGACATTAGACCTTGTTGCAAAAGTAGGTAAGCTCCATGTAGGTATTTATTTACTGAAGTGTAATATATAATACATAGAAGGTAATATTTACATTTCCCCTAATACTTACTCAGTTGTTTCTATTTTCTGTTCTGCTTAGGGCACTATATTTTAAGAAATTATAATGTCAGTGAAACAGGAGCTCTTGAAAAACTCCCTCCAACACCCAAACAAAACCCAACCATCAGAATGCACAGAAACTTTGAAAATGTGGTCTCTGAGAAATGGTCTTCTGCAGAGAGAAAGGTGTCCTCAAATACATTGATAGTGATGAAAGGAGCAGAAGGGGCCTGTTGCTGTGTGTCAGTAACTTTCCAAGCACTGGGTTCTAAGTTGAACCAAAGGTAGGAAACCTTCTCCCAGCTTGTCCTTGAAAACAGGGTAAATCTGCTTTTGATCCAACAGCACACTAAATGGATGAACAATGTCACTTCCTGAGTTTGTCAGTTCTGTTGTATTTTCTGTGATCAAGTATTATCCATGTGTGTACAGCAGCAAAATGATAGAAAATGCTATTGAAATATGACATTTTTTAATTGGAATATGCTGTTTTGTCTTTCAATTCAGTAACTATTACAATTTATGTATATTATTATATCACACAAATTTTGGACTTCTCATAAACATATTTCAAATTATCTTGAAATGCCATATGTCAGCAATATTTTTTATGAGGTTTGTTGTCTATGGAATAAAATCAATCTGTACAAAAGAAGTTTTCATTCAAAAAGAATACCTCACTGCCACTGGAATTGACTGTGTGACTGTGGTTTTGTTGGTTTTTAGTCAGGCAAGGTGTAATTGCCAGAATTATTCAAGTCGATAATTTCTCTCTATATTTCCATTTCAACAATTCAATATTTTCTTAATTCTTTCAACAAATGAAAATTACTAAAAAGTAAAAATTTGATATCTTTTTGATACCCTTTGGAATATCTGTAGAAGAGAAATTTATAAGTGGTTGAATTATATTAATTTTATAAACATTGAAGATTTTTCATCCTTTATGTAGATATTAGAAAGAAAACAATAAAAAATATCACTGATTTTAAGAAGACAGATGCAGTTTACAGAAAGCCTTGTTGAACTGAGGTCTTCTAAAAATGGTGCCAAAATAGAGGAATGAGTATCCAAATTCATTCTATGTACCTTTAGGTACTTCTCATAAGTGGTCATCAGAGACACTGAGTTCATTAAAGCAAGCACTTAGAGAAGGGAAAAAAAGGCAGCTGCTAATTCCATGCATTTACATATCTCCAGGTGCTGCAAAGAGTTGACACAGGTAGCTGACATTAAAGATTCGGTTAGACTGTTGTGTTTGTACAGGCAGAAACTGCAGTGACATGATAACCACTAATTTTTGTTATGATTTTATCTATGTTTTTCTTGCTCCTTTCTGTAAACAAGAAGCACAACTATACCCAGGTGTTTTCCTTGGAAGTCCTGGGGACAGGGATAGCTGAAAAATTACCTTGTTATGGAGCAATTCTAGAAATTTAGACTTAGATTTTTATTTTCCATGTTAGCTTTCAAAGTAACAAAGGACTAAATATTTGCTTTAGCTTTTCATTAACACTAACATAACCTCATTGCAAATGATGCAAGTGCTACCAAATGCCACTGCATGAATGAATATGATAGAATAACACAGCAGTGTGAATTATATTCATTGCCAGCTGAAATTTGTTTTCCATTTAAACAATGCTAAAATGAACTTTTCATAGATACAAATCCAATCAAACTGTGAATGTTGCAAACATTGTCAGAGTAGAGTAAATGGCAGGAAAGCTCAAATGGAATTTAAAGTGCATAATTGCACTCTGAAAATTCAGTACCCCAAAATTTAGATTACTAGTCTGAATTTAATTCTAAATCCTATAATAAATAATCCATACTCTAACCACATTACAAATAACATATGGGAAAAAACTTCCCTTCCCTCTGCTCCCCCCACTCAAACCTTACAACTATAACTTTCTTACATAATTTGCTTTTTTAGCAACTTTGCAGAAGGAAAGACCACTAAATAAAGCCACTAAAATATTTATAAGAAATACATTGAAACGGCAGGAACATAATATATTGACTTTCAAAAATTTTGAGTTACTCTTTTATCTGTATCACTATAAATGGAAAAAAAGATTCACATATGCTATTTATAAATACATTTACTCAGGTAAATGTTCTGTGTTCAGAGAAAATGTTGCAAGCTCTATTGTTGACAAAACATCATTGTGTATATTTAGCCCATGCAGCGGATACATTTTGGGTAGGATAATACACCATATTTTATTGGGATAATAAGAAACGTTTCCCGTTCTTATGGAGTAAGAAGCTAGGCCATTCTTAAAGGAAATGCAGTCCTTTATGCATTAGTTCACAAAAAGAGACCAAAGTATTGTATTAGCCAACATACCTTCTGTAGTCTGGCATTTTCATGTTATCAGATAACAACATAGGATTGTGCCTTTACAGCTTCCTTGACTCCTAAGTAATTAACAATCTCAGCCCCCTATTGTACATGTGATTTTTATCATTACTTTACATCTTTAAAGGCTAAGGACTACAAGAAATTTTCAGGAAGCCAAGTGGAAATGCTTTTCATAGCTTGTAACACTGAAAAAAAAATATCAATAACTCTTATTCTGTATGCCTGCACAAATTTATCACCTTACAAATAAAAATTCTCCATAGTCTTCATTTCCATTTCTTTTTTAGGTTAGACCCAGCAAATTCCTCCACAAAAGGCAAATCAAGGTCATAATCCTCCAAGGATATTTTTATCAAATCAATCCTTCATAAAGCTTGAAATGTATAAAAAAATTATTGAGAAAATACGAGGCAGCATCTCTTTTAACAATTACTTGGCTTCATAATGAAATTGTGCAAACTTGTCTCCTTTAACTCACTGTAACAAATTCATGCCTGCCAGAGTGGAATTTTTCTTTATTTAATTTTGCTAATTTCTCTTGAACAAACGGGAAACCAGATGCGGCGGGAGGTGAATGGATAGACAATGAAATAGGCAAACCCCAAAAGGCTGAGTGTAAAAAACATATAAATGAAATCACTAAATAAGTGCCTATAAGTTTTGCATTAGAAGATTAAAAAAAAAAAAAAAGCTAGCAGCCTAACTCTCCAAGCCAAAATGAGCAGCTCATAAAAGCATTAACACAGAGGCATATGTGATACACAAAAAGTACAGTATTCCAGAGACATCAACACCAGATGTGTTTGTTTAATAGCTGAAGCAATTAAGATGTGAAGCAGACAGTCTTTTAGCCTCCTTAGTGTTGCTTCCATCTTCATGTTGCTTTGCCTTAAGTTGTTTCCCTGGGGTCAATACCTGCAGCAAAGCTGACAGCTGGGCATTTCCAGGTATATTCTCATTCTTCACGGCACAAGCAGATTATCAGAGCAGTTTTCTGGTTCTGAATCTGTCCATAATTAATCATAAAAAGATGCAGTGCCCTTCCATCTTGAGTTATCTATAAATCTGGAGTTAACATTTGCAGATGCTTGTTCTGAGTCAGGGAACAAAAGTTTAAGATTGGATCGTGAATAAGTAGGTGTCTTTTATTCGACTCTGCCTCCTGTCTTTCTACTGGCATCATTATTTAACTTGTAGTACACTGTTATTCTGCTCAGTGGCATACTTTTTTGGCACTGCTTGTCATGTACTTTAATTTATACAATGCTTTGCTTTTTTCTCTGATTTTTGAGATCAATTTCCCCTGTCCCCCTCCCTTGACCATGAAAATCAATGTTTCATAACCTAAGCAAATGCTCAGATTAATTCTAGGTAGTAAATGGACATATGTAATATAGCACTGGTGTGCTTAGGAGGAGGTGATTGCACAGCCTTTACAAATGTACTCAGCATCAGAGTGTGCTCAGGCACAATGGAGATACAAGAGAAGAGAAAAATTATGACTGTAGAGGCTCCTGAGAGGAGGATGAGACCAGCTATGTATAGGGGTTCCATCTCTACTGTTCTAATTAATCCGCATCTGTGAGCAAGTTACCCTGTGTGACATAAGCTTTTTCTTTCTCCGATCAAGTCAAGAAGCACTGAAAAACACAATGCTGTCTGAAGCCTTTTGCTGGTTAGGAAGCAGGATGTCTCTGAGAACTTGATAATCCCCAAGTCTTCATCTCTGCCTAAAAAGAGCCAGAATTTATCACTTAGCAAGAATATATTTGCAGATGCTAAAGACCTTGATGCTTCTCTTCACTCAGGAAGATGTCTTAGTCCTCTGGGGACAAAATGTAATTTTGTTTGAACAATACTAAAACTTTTGCATATCTCACTTTGTCTATGCTGTTATCTAGAAGTTTCTTTTCATGTTTTCTCTAGAATAACGTTTCTAAGCCCATCTTGCCCTGCCACCAGTGCCTTTGTCCTCTGATACCTCTTTTGATGGATCCAGTATGCATTTGAAAGTCCTACCCTAAAAATTGCCTCCATGTTCTAGTGGAAATGTCTACGTTTTGCAAATTAATATTTTTTTGACATATCTGACAAACAGATTGCATAGTTTTATTAGCTATCTCTCTGTAATTCCTCTGCATATTTGAGAAATTTAATGAATTCTGTTGAAGCAGACTCCCTTGAGTGCTTCCCTTTATTTTGTAAGACTACAGTAAAGACCAGTCTTGACATCTTGTTAATGTACAAACCCCCCAGACACTTAACAGTTGCAAGAGCTGCTGATGGAGAAGTTATCTAACGTGATTATCAAGAGAGTAATATTTATTATCTTGGAAATCTTCGACAGCAGCATAGATGATATCCCCATCTGCCAACTGAAACTTTTACGAAGGTTTCCTTCAGTCTCACTCACATGTTCATGTATAGCTTTATTTATTTGCATGCCTGAACAAGACATGCCTCTACAGTTTTCTCTCACAGTAACATTGAATTTGTTAATCAGCAGAGAAACCTTCTGAATAACAGAGAAAAAACTCCCATAGGTATACAGGGAGATATCATGAACCTTAACGTCATGAAAAATAAGAAAGAACACCAAATTGGTTACATTCAGACTGAAAACATATTTTGCTTATTTTTCCTGCAGACATTCCTCGCAAGAGCTCATTTTAAAGGATCTTCAGATAGCAGAGACTGTATACAGCTGAGGAACTGATGATCTTTATTCATTGAAAGTGAAGATTCTATGTCTATTCACTGCTTGTGATGCAGGATGGAGTCACCTGGATCATCTGAATATCTCAGACAGCCTCATTAATCATGATTTCAGACATTTGTCTTGATTATTTCAGACTAATATCTCAGCAATAAAAACCAAGACAATAAAGAACATGTGATGGCATTAAATTTCAGATATTTTAAGTCTTATGAACACTTTAAAATTTAAACAAATTCCCTAATGCTTAACCAAATTATTTTTTATTTCTTATTTCTTATTTTCTTTTATCCTAACTATCCCAAATGTTTCCCATTTTAGAGAACAGTATTACTTAATTCCAGCTCTTAAAAAAAAAAAGAAAAAGAAATGGCTATCACTTTTTTTTTGTGTTTAACTCCTATTTTAAAGGACTATGGGGTAAATGGAAACACTGGGGTGAAACTTTGTATCTACATGGAGGTATTCCTGATTACATCCCTTTGACACGTGGACTACTATTTAGAAAATGCTCAAAATACAGTGCACATTTGCTTATACCCAAGAATTCCTTATCTGTTTTGAAATAATGCAATAATAATATGAAGAGATGTCAGTTGCTTTTTGCACTGTGCAGTGCTATTAGGACTTCAGAATAATGTTTGCACAAAAATTAAACTTGATTTTATTTTACAGGAAGGAATATTTTATGGATATGTGTGTATGCATGTCTAGGCAAAGCACAATATAGGACTTAAGTTTGTTTGTAAAACCAGAGCAAATTAACTTGTGTTACTGGAATAGATTTAGATTGTAGTCTGATCAGACTACAGAAAATTTCAGCAAGAGAATATTGCACCTGTCAACTGCTTTTCATATCAGGAAATTAATCAAGCTGACTGTTCAGAGAGTTTTTGAGGATGTTCATTATTTCAGCTATTAATTTTTAAAAGCAGCAAATGTTGCAAGTCAACAGCATCCATAAAAATTGATTTATTGTGCAATTTACCTCATGCTACTGGAAGAAAAGAGAAGGGTTTGTGTATCTACTACTCCCCCTCTCAATTTTCCAAGGCATTGGATGTATATGAGTATATAACTTTTAAAGGAAAATTATGTAGCTAAAAATAATATAACCCTTTTGCATTGGCTTTATACCAGTGTGGATGGGTAATATTTGACTACTTGAAAGAATACAGAATTGAACATGAAAGACAATGAGAGATAAAAGAAACAGTCAGAGTAATCTAAAACCAGTGAGGTCTCGCTGTAAGACAGAGTCATCAATATAGTTGTCTGTGCTTCAGTCTCAGTGACATCTACTAAATGCCATTCTTTTGTAATGTTTATTTGTTGTATTTGCCTGTGTGTCCCATTAAAAGTTTTACCTCATGTAGGCAAAAAGAGCTAGAGAACAGGTTCTGTTAAATACTTGACTTAGTGAAACTTCTTAATGAAAGTTCTTGCAGACTCTAATGTGTGTGTTAGAGGGGAAAGATATTTCATATTTAGAAAATTTGTCTTATCAGGCACATTAATTCACAGTATCTAAGGTATCTGAAATAAGGCCTTTATGATGCTGAACATTGCTTATAGTAGTTGCAATGCAGTTACCTGGTGCAAAATTACATTCTGTAAGAAATTTCAGTCTCTGGTATGTATTACCTTCTATACAGTAGTGGGCAAATTCCTGATCCTGCTGTGATTTTTTGGGAATTCAGTTAGGGCTAGGATTGAACCTCTGTTTCTTTAGATGATATAGTAAATGTTCAATATGAGGGCTTTGTCGTTTGCATGTTGATGGTAAGAGTGACAGACAGTGGAGATCTCTGTTATTTTACACAAATTGGATTCACTGTGGGGACCTCTCTCTGTCCTGAACAGCAGATATAACATGCTAAGCCTGTGCTCCTGTAACACTGATCTCATTGGAGAAAGACTGGACTTGACCTGCTCTTGGGTCCAAATGGGGAAAAAAAAAAAGAAAATAAAACCCAATAAGATCCAACCTTCAACTGTGCCAATGGATAAATCCTAGGAGCTTTAGAGGGAAATGCAGATTTGTAGTAGAACACAGACCTTCAAAACATTATAAATAATTCAAAAGGGAGACATAATCTTCCTGAAAATCTTGACCATCTGTGTAGAGGACATTACACAGTTCATGAAAATGCCAATATTATTAAAGAAATTGTAGATATTTTCTGTCCTTTAAGATTTTAAAACTGGATCTGAGGATCAAAGATCTACACTGACATGAGAAGGAAAGACCATATAACATTTTAATAGTGTTTGTCTGCTTGATAGCTTTGCTCAGGAAAATATTAACTTACTTTAGCCTTTCATATCTGAAATATAGTTCAGATTATTGAGTGAATGACATTGCATTTGCTCTGACTGGAGAAATCTGGAGTGTGGGGACCATTATTTGTTTTACAAATCCTTTTTATATTACCTATCTAAATATCCCACAGATAAAGAAGAGATGAGAGATCACGCACATATACTATTTAAAAAGAAAAGACAGTGTGGGATGTTATTTCCTGGGCAGTTTTACAGGAGAGAGTCATAAAGAAAGTAAGACTTTTATGCACACATTTCCCATGCAATATTTTTACTTCCCATTAACTTTTTATTAATAACAAAAAGTCCCTAAAAACCCCAGAGAGCTTAGGCTGTATTACAAGACCTTTACAGAACCATTGATGTGTCTTAGCTTCTTCAGGCTTTCATACAGCCCTTGGGTGGGCATTCAATGACACCAAAATACACCTACAGGGGGCTTGTGGATTAAGTAATAAGTGGCGAGTCCCCCGTTGGGACATTGCTCTTATCATTATCATCTTGATCCTCAAAAATATTCAAGCTGGTAATGATTTTATGCTACCTACTGTGTAAGATTCCAGCTTCAGTGTAACATTTAATAAAGCATTATCTATGAGGTTCAGTGGTGCTGTATTGATAAGAGTTGCCTTTAGAAGACTTTGTGAGGCTTAGCAGTGGTGGCTGTGTAACACAAACACAGGAAATAATAAAATAAAACAAGCTACATTATATGCAGAGATAAATGTTCACTCCAACTAATGAAGAAAAATAATAGCAATAGCAAAAATATTGCAGAAACAGAATGCAAACAAATAAAAGCAAAGAAGAAAGACAAATAATGAGAGTAAACTAAGAAATTAATAACTAATAATAAAACAATTAAAAATAATGGAAAATAACAAACTAGGCTTCAGAAGTAATCAAAGTGAGAAGAAAAGGAAAAGAGTGTATTATACAGGAAGCAGATTAGTGCTACATGCTCTTGGGATCAACAACTCAAATTCTTTGCATAGGCAGAAACGGGTTAGGAAATAGTTTTGTCAAAGATTTGCACACCACAATACACTAATTGTTCATTGAGACAGACCTCAGAATGGCTAATGTGGATTAGCATGCAGATTCATGGAAAGAGTGTGATATGGGTTTGCACATAAGCTCCTTGTACTTGTCTCAACATTTGCTCAGAAACCACAGGTATGGAAAGAGTTCAAGGAAATCTCTTTGAAATCCAATGGCCTCTGGATCAGAAACAAATTAAATGTACACATGAATAAACAAATGGAAACCATGTATTTATTTTGTGAGTGTTGGTTTCTTTTGCTGTGAAAGTGATGTGTGTTTAGCAGTGGTAAGGAAAAAAGATGAAAGAAATTTCCACTTGCAAATACCATTTCACTGAAATTGGAATGGTTTGTAGAGGTAGTCACATCTGATTGGCATTGTTTCGGCAAAAACAGAACCTGCTTTTTGACATTATTAGAACAAGATGGCTTAATTTCTCCTTTGAAATGAGTAATATTCTATTTGATTATTACACATATCCACTGCATTTTGATGTAATTCAAAACCAAATTGCAAGAATAATTTAACAAAAATTAAATGCTTTTGATCCAAATCAATTTCCAGTTATTCACTTCAAAATTTTCTTCCTCAAGGCAGTATCTCTGTCCCAAGTTGAAATAAAGAAAGATTTGAAAAATCAGTATTCTGCATTAAATACTTGTCATCTGCATTTAGCTCCTATTATTGTGCAGCCTTTAACCATGGCATCTTCAGAGAATAAACTGTTTAGGAAAAACACCTGGAAAAACATTATGTTTCTTCCACACTTGTTAGACCTTGAGGATATGACAAGAGCACACAGAGAAAGGGCAATCTCAGAGGGAGGCAGGCAGAGGAGAAAGCAGCTCATGAGCAAGATAATCTAGCTTCCCAGCTAAAAGAAGCTGTGCATCCTGCTACTGAAGAAGCACAGGAGAGAGAGAAATAACAGAATTAGACCAATCTCCCACAAACCCAGTCACCAGGGCACTCTTGACAACTGTCTCAATTCTCATGCCACCCAGAGAGCCAAAAAGAGCTCTCTGTGAGTGGAGGCATCATGCACATGCCACTGGAATGGGCACTGCATATGTGTACCACAGCTGGTGGTCTCAAAGGGGGATACATGATCCCCTTTGGGCTCCATCAATTTAAACAATCCTTCACTTTCACTAGCCACACTGAAATATTCCTTACTTTCTCTCCTAGTTTCCACAGCTGGAGGTCCAAACTATTTCACATGTGATAGCAATATGCCCACTTCATGCCACATAATCCTGTCCTTCAGTTATTGCTGTGAAGGAAAGGTTATCTCAGAGAAAAAAAACCTCAAACTGAGATTTTATGATACTGTTTTGTTTTCTGTGTTTGAAATGGTGTCTTGGTTTCATAAAACTTACTCTTTTAAGACATTGGATTTTAATGACATGAAAAAGCACTGAGCCAGCTGTCACCATATTACAAATGTGACTTTGAGAGCAAAACCAATGAGAGTTCGAATCCACCAGGACTAGAGTTATTGCAGAAAAGGTCTAAGGTCTTCTTTCTGCACTGCTGATTGTGGAGGCATTATCAGGTTGTAGACCAACATTTTTAAAGTGAGGAAGGCTATAATATTGAAATTATCAAGTAAATTATGTTTAGATGACCCTAAACAGCCCCAAAGAGAAACCCTTTTCTCCTTAGTCTCCACCTTCACTGATACTGGAAGCTTTTTTTTTGCCTAAAAATATGGCAAGCTGTTTACAGCCCTAAATAAAGCAAACCAGCCAGGTAGCTGAGGGCATATTCAGAGTGGAGCACTGTATTCACCTGTGCTGGCTGCAAATAAAGAACACCCCACAAATGGCTCATTTGGTTTCTGCTTGACCTGAATAACACTAGATTCTTGGGGGAAGTCTGATGCTTACCAGCATTATCCCAATATTGCTACCTGAGGTTGAAACTCCATTTTGCCAAAGTTTGCACTGTTCTAAATGGATTTGTCAGTGAGAGTATTAGTCTCAAGTGTCTTTGATCTATGCTCGAAATCTCAAATGGCCAGGATTTCAAAGGACAAAGATTTTTCTTTGTGCTTATATAAGAACCTATAACTTCTCATTTAGGAAAACACAAAAATATTTAAGTATCTTTATTAAACCAGTACTGTCTTCCACTTTCTTTTGTTTTACAGAATTGGATGACAATGTGTTGAGGACAAATGATGGTAATGTTAACATATTTTTTCCTGAACCAGGATACTAAAAATCCAGGACATGCATAGATCTAACTCATCAATTTCATCACCTTAATTCAAAGCAGAATTCAGCAGGGAGCTCATTTTATTATAACTAGCACGATTAAAATATAAACTGAAGTTGAAGTAAATGTTGGTATGCAGTATTAAAAAGTAACAGTTCATGCTGGCTTGGGGTTTAGGAGTTCAACTTGGGAACAGATTTTTGTGAATGATTAAAACATCAGAATCTTTTATCTGTCTTTTTTGTTATTTGGCTTTATAATCTGTTTTACCGTAGCTTAGACTTTACACTGATACAACAGTGATGATTACAGATACTACGAATTTTTCTAAATTACTTCTCTGTATATCATATTTCTGTATAATCTGATCTATAACTTTTAAATTAGCCCTAGAGAAGTCTAGGTTGTTGGCAGGGGTATCATATCCTGAAACCAAGAAGGAAAAGATAATTGAAATATATGTAACATCTAGATCAGTAAATCAGGTCCAGTCTGGTTTATACTATGTTCAAAGTGACCACTGAATGCTATAAGGTCTGTGTATTTCAAAGCAGTTCCAGTGGAGAGAAGATGCTGGGCTTAAACCAGGATATAGGTCTCAGGCAACTATATTGAATTTAGTGGACTTGCTATTCACAGCTACAGGTCTGAGAGACAATTTGTGTCTCATGGTATTTCTAACATCAGGAGCAGGGCACAGAATGTTAAAACAGCCTCTGTCTCTTTAGAGGAAATTTATGCAGTACTGGGTAGGACTGAGAGCATGCACTCCAGTTTACCCTGTCCATATGATCTGGAGGGTTACCCTTAAACCACTTGCATGGTCACTCTTTAGTGGGTCAACCTTCATGCTCTCTTTAAAGTTCACTTTGGGTCTGAGTCAATAGGAGAAGACTATTTAGAGGGCTAGAATGAAAGAATGTGTTAAATTATAGTCTAAATTCATATGAAATGTAGGGGGAATTTAGGACCTTAAATTCTGCCCAAATCTCAGCTTTTGTTAAACATATTTAAATTATATATTGATTGTCATCTGCTTGATATTTTGAAAATATTTAACCTTTGTTTTTTCTTAAATTGAATCAGAACCAAATTACATGGGGGATTTGAGAAACATTAATATTGGGGGAAAGTCGAATCTGAAATTAATGTGCTGCTTTACATTATTTTCCTCTCTTTTTTTGTGGCTCTGCCTGCATTAGAGCAAACTCTGTGCCTTATTCAATTAATGTCCTCATGACAGCACTCAGAAGTGAAAAGAGTTAAAAACTCACAGGGGAGCTCTAATGGTAATGTGTCCTGAGAGATATTCATTTGGCCCCAGCTGTCCATTTTATTCTAAGTGCTAAATGCTTTAATATACATAGACTATCATTTACATAGCAAGTAGCTATGTGAGATGAATTATTTATTTTGTGACAAATACCTAATACCCAATGTACTGTCAAATACAAAGAGCTTCCTTATTTGACCCCCGTGTGTAAATTTGCATTATAGAATTCATTATCTTAGCACATAAGTCACATTGAAGTTATGTGCAGATATCTGTCAGAGGAGCTGCAGATTATTGCAGCTTTGATTTAATGCCACTGTTTGCTGTTATGCCATATTTATACAACAAGAAACCTGACTTTTCAGCTTTGTGCCCCAGACATTGCTCATATATGTAGCAGTTGTACTTCTAATGTAAAAAAAAAAAAAAAAGTAGGTGCAGTAGAAAACAAAAAAAAAATTATGATGAAAATATGAAAATCAGTAATTTGTATTTGAGAGAAATTGTCCCAGGATTTCTTATGCCTGAATGAAGACAAATCAGGACTTAAATCTTCCAAAATCAAGACAATAAAACTGCTCTCCTCAGGCAAAAAGTGACCTGATCTTATGCAGCCAGCTTCATGTTTACATTCCGAAAATGTTTAAGAAGTCAGCTTGAATAAGGAATTTTATCATATCTGATTTTTTATTTTTATACTGCATATCACTCTATTAATTCTCACATTAATCTTTGATTCTCTCTCATTGGAATCCAAATTTCTTAGTCACTGTTTATTCTAACCATTTTGCTCTAATGGCCATAGAATGACACAGAGTAGTTAGACCTATCTGAGCAAATATTGTACTTCTCAGCTTAGTAACTCTCTGCCAAATTTGATGTTTGTTATCATATCCTTATGACAGTTATCAGGACACTCCTCAGTCTTTGGTGTAGTTGAGATAAAAGAAAGTATGATTTCAGAAACATCTTCTCTCTGAAATTGCATGGGTATACTTCAAAAAATTCTGAGGTATGACTTAATCTATGTGCAGATCTCACAAGATCGAGATGTTTATTTACATAATTTGTAACTATAAAACAAGGTTAAAGATTTCACAGCAACTGTCCATCTCACACTCTTTTGTATGCTTATCCTTTTTTTTTTTGACATTTGACATAACTTGTAGAGAGAAAGTACATAAAATAGTTCTAAAACTTGAAAGAGATTTTGCCTGGGATGAAGTCAAAACGGGAAGGTCAGGTTAATTTTTATTGAATCAGTCCTGTTTCCCATCTTCTACTGTGATACAATTTCTGAAGCTGGTGCCTTCAAGGCTGGCTCATTTTAGCAGTTCTGCAGAGAGGGAGTTGAGAGTACTCAAGAATTTTCATTCTGTGGGTTAGAAGGTTGGTACAGTCACAGACTGAACTCAGCCAGAAGGAGTTTATGTCTGCTAAGTGAACTGAAAATTAGTGTTGACCCTGAAAAAGCTCTTCTATAGCTAAAGAATTTGTTTATCTGCACTTTGGCACTTCTTGAATCATGAAAGCCTCTGAAACACAATAGGCCAATTACAGACCTGGTGTGAATGGGCACAATGCCACAGGAACCAGCAGACTTGCGCCCACTCACACCAGGTTTGAATATGGCACGTTGCCTTTGTCAATGGCAAAACAATGTTTTCAACAAATTTCCTGGCAGAAGCGATGCTGCATGGAAAATGCATTCATTTAATATGTTTATTTGCATAACAGATCTGAGTTTTGGGAGAGTTTATTATTCATTATGAAAGCTCATTCCCTTCCCAGCCAGCAATGAGTCACACATCAGAAAGGGTAGCCAGAGACCTTCAGGAATCAAGAGACCTTCTTCTGTTTGGTTTT
>VXBI01011585.1:570154-727674 GCA_013397375.1 Toxostoma redivivum
TCTTTCTCTCTTTCTCTCTTTCTTTCTCTCTTTCTTTCTCTCTTTCTCTCTTTCTCTCTTTCTCTCTTCCTTTCTTCCTTTCTTTTTCATTCTGTTGTTTTTTTTTGTTTGTTTGTTTTTTGGTTTTTTTGGGGTTTTTTTGGGTTGTTTTTTTTTTTGTTGTTGTTTTTGTTTTAATTGTAAACTTCCCCCTACTTCTTTCCCTACAATTAAAAAACTTGAATGTTGAGCCAAAACCTTCAAAAATAAAAGTTCAGGAACAGATAAATATGAGGTCCCATTCAGACACCTGCCTGGCTTTCAGTAGTGCTATATGCTCTCAGGCTCTCCAGCTCATGCCATCTTTGATTCTGAAACACTCTGAAAGATATTAATGTGAGCTCAACATTTAACAAATTAGAGATCTAAATATGTATTTATGTGCTTAACTTTAGGCTTTTACTTTCAAAACTCTTGTGGTAGATTATCAGAAAGACTCATCACTCAACTGTAATCTTCCAGAAGAAAGCTTCCATCTTTTGTAGGAGATGGAAGATAGGATATTTCTGTTGTGAGGAAGTTGGATATCCTTTACTACCCTATATAAAATTCTGGGTATTTAGTACCCATTTGAATAGGGAAGCTTGAACTGTCAGAAAATATATATGGATAGATTTCTGAAAGCCCATAAGATTAGTGCTATAACCTTTGCTTCAGGTATGATACAGGGAAATGAAGTGACTCAAATGTGTAAAGAGAGAGTTCCATAGTGCTGCGTATCTGTTTTATCTTGTTTTTACATGAATAATTAAAGTTACAATGGGATAAAATTTTTTGCCCATTCTTGTATGTAAAGAAAGCATAGGTCCCTTAACTTAAGGGATAGAAGAGAAAAGAAGGTGTTTTTGAGAGCTAGAGGCTGACTGCTTAAAATAGACAATGTATCACAACAGTGTCTTGCCCTTAGAGGGCAGAAGGTCCCAAGAAAAGTCTGTAACTAGTGTCCCCCTTTCCTACTCCAACTAAGTTTTTTGGAACTGCTTATATGAAGCAGGTTTTGCAAAAATAGTATGTGGGCAGGGTAGTTTTCAGGGAGTTTTCAGAGAGAAGTTTGAGAAATGTAGGTTAACTAGAGTTAACGTGCAGGTGAGTACAAGAGCATATAAGTTATAAACAGAAAGCCAGAGTTCTGATCTTTTACCTTCAGTTGCAAGGGCCATCTGAGAATGCCTCAAAACATGCCTTTCATTGAGAAACTGTGTGAACTCTGCTGTTAAGAGTCAAACAGGCATTGCTGTAGGTGTATTGAAAGTTTTCTTCTTAGAAATTGTTTAAGATTTTTGCAGGAGAATGTAGTTAAGCTAGGAAACATCAAATATATGGGGGACATTATGTTTGCAGAGTCCCCCAATGATACAGAAAATAATTTGGTTAACAGAAAGTATGTTTGCCAATCCTAAGGAAAGAAAATGGCATTTGCTGAAAGGGATTTCAGTGAGTTTCAGCTCTGAACAGCACCTGCTGAGATCAGGAACAAAATCACTCTTCCAGCAATGACTGAGGATGTAAATTCAAATGGCCTGATCTGTTTCCCTTGTTTGCTGTTCCAGAGGAAGGGGTGTTAGTGGGAAATATATACATACATATATATACACAATATATATTCACTTGCTCACCTCATACGACTCGGGTTTATCCAGTGGCTGGCCTTGCATCCCTGCTCTTTCACCCAAGATGCTGGAGTGTAAATACAGTTCAGCTGTTGTTACATAGCTGTTGTTACATAAGTAAGTAGGTTTACACACATATTCACAGCCACAAGCACTAGGGATCCTCCCAGCAGCTGGCCTTACGCTCCAAATGCAACCAGTAGCTGTAAACTGGACCCCTTGGTATCCCAGCTGTTTCATGTACAGGCTCACACACACTAAAGTGCTTTCTGTCTGGTCCTGAACTATGACCTTACCATTGCATCCTCTACAAATACCGAATTAGACCTCCTGGTCTCTTCAGCACCGAGTGCTCAGACTCTTTAGCTTCTCCAGTATCTCATCCAGACCTAATACTGCTCTAATATCTGGCTACCAAGCTTCTAGCCTACTCACCAGCTAGTTCAGCTTTATCCTTTCTCGTGATGACACACCAACATATGAATCAATTTCTGACATTGTGAGCACGTGGTGCTTATGACATGGTCCCTGATTCCTGGCACTTAGACATCCACACACACGGTCACAGAATAGAGAGTACGCTCATTTGAGAAAATAATTAGAAATGCAATTTAATGAGAAGACAGGGCAGACTGCAGGTCACATGCAAGGCATGGCCAGACCTGAGTACTAACCAGCAGTCTGTTTATGTACTTGTTTCTCTGGTTTATTTCTCTATCTGTCATCTATTCCACCTATCACCAGTTACATATAAACACATTTTAGTAGGTGTTACTGTAGTTAAATAGACAGTTTCATCGTTAAGATATTTTTTGTTGGAAGGTCCTGATTGTCTTGTGGTAGTTCATGAGGAAGACAAATAGCTCTAAGTGACTACTTTGACTGACTGCTGTGAAAGCCAGGATACAGCAAAAGGGTGAAAGAAGAATCTGACTCTTTTTGTGCTCCAGACAGCATTCTTCTATTGTTTTGAAAGAGCAGAAGTGGGAGAATAGCACAGTCATGAAAGAAAGCAGAGGGGAATGCTGTTGAGAGAAACTAAATCAAATTTTATATCTAGTAGCTAGAAAAAGCAGCACAGAACTGTCCATTATCCAACAGCTTGGGAACAGAGTACCAGATGGCATCACCTGCTTGTTTGCTTGTGCTTCTTTTAACATTCACTGCAGTTTGAAAAATGTGGCATGATATATTACAGAGCAAGGTTCAAAGACCAAGTGAACTGAAATAGAGAGGATAGATGAGAAAGAAGAGTTACAAAGGAAGATGATAAGCTGGCAAATCTGTCCCTGAGGTCAGGATATCTGAAGGTGATCTTCATTTAACATTCCTTTCCATCAACGACCTGTAGCAGAAACATTTGCTGCAATAGTGAGTGTGCAGTGTGGAATGAGCTTCATATCCTCTAAAATATACCTTAACGCTTAAAAGTTCATAAAAAATACACATTGTTTATAGTTCTATGTGGATAAATGCAGGGAAAAACATTCCTCTTTGTGGTTTTAGAAGACAGCTTGTTTTGAAGTAAAAGTTATTTTTCTAAGCCCTGTCCCAGGGCAGTTATTGAGACCATGAATTTTATTTCCCAAAGCTGCATATTTAAACATATGCATATGTTTTCAAACATATTTTTTAGCATATTTAAACATATTTAAATGCATTGTTAAACTCATGTTCCTTCATATCCATTGTATTCACAAAGGACCCAGGACTGCAAATGTAATTCTCAAGAAATACTTTGCCTGACTTTACAAGCGACCACTTTTGCACACATTGACAAATGACTGTCATCATGAAACTCAGGGGTAAAAGATAAAAATCTCTGTGTGCAGTCAAATTGTATGAATAAATGAAATGTGTTCCTAAATGAAGGCCTTATTTCTAGACTTAAACATAGGAATAGGTTTTCATTTGTCTTGGAGGGCTTTTGGTGTTGGGCTTGGAATATTCTATCTTGCTTAGAGTATAGTTGATGGGAATTTTTTTCAAGCTATAAACAAGAAAACTAAGTATGATTAATCAGAGTTGGTGTAAGTTGTTTCATGTGGACTCTAAATTCAATCAAGAGTGAACAAATTTCTTTTCTGGTAAGCGTGAGACAATAAAAATAACAAGTTATTTGTTAGGCAATATATTTCATCAATGAATTTACTATTTCATTAAATATTTTCTCCTGTCTTACTTTAGTGTTTCATTGCAGATTTATCCTATATTTCCCCAGTTATAATCTTAATGGACCTACTAAAATATGATAAAGATAATAAATTGAGTATGCAATCATTTCATCCCAGTTGTTCTAAATCTGGAACAGTAACTCAGAGACAGGCTCTCTGATGGGATAAGATGCTGTGAATAGACAGAAGTGACAGGCATGGACTTGAAATCATTCCTGAATTGGTGGTTTCATCCTTCCTAATTCAATTCCTGTATCACTGGACTTCATTCGGGGGTATTGATCCTTGTCTTGCCAAGTTATACTGTGATTTCCTACTAGATTTTCGCTTTACTGCTCATAACTTGTCTGAAATGAGAATCCACATCGAATGTACATTATCCATTTCTATTGTACTATGTACTACATTCTAGGTTTTACCATGAATTTATGTTCCATTGAGTCACTTCCTTGCAAATACCAACATTCTTCTCAGTATATATTCTTTATATTGAGTTTTATATATCAGCAACTTTTATATGTTAGTGGCATATTTTCTTTTCCTGATGTCAAATTATTAAACGACTGCTCTAGCATCAAACTGTCTGCTCAGGTCTTTGAGAAAAGTAGTTTCATGGGCTAATGATTTATTGAAGATCACATGATATTGCTCTGCTATATTAGCAGTCTTTGTTGCAGCAGGGTTGTGACACAGCCCAGCTGGGGTGGAAATGTGATGCTTGCATGCATTTTTTTACTGACTACAAAAAAGGATCAATTTTAAGTTCCTTTCTCGAGCAAGCATTCCTTCCCTCCTCTAGGCTCCCGTCATTCACATGGAGATTACTGCAAAACTTGTCTTTTGGGAGCTGGAGTGTTATTTAGAAGAAAACACAGTGTGGAGTAGAATTATAATCCATGTTGAGTCTGCCAGTTCCTGATTTGCTTGAGATGTGATCGCAGTTGTAGAAAGGGTGCTGCTGCTATTTGGATTGATTACATAACCTTCCTCTGCTGTGCTTTAAAGCTTATGTCAATGCTACGCAAAGAGGTAGACAGATATTCTTTTAGGTGGTGTTTAAATCAAAATAAAAAATGATTAAATAATTAAGCTGTCTGGGTAATTTTTTAAAGTCATAATAATGAACTGAAAATTAAGGTTTCTCTAACTTTCTGTGAAGAGTAATGTTCAACATGGTCCAAAAATATCTCATGATAAAGTAATAAAATATTATAATTAAGATTTTTTTTAAATCTCTTCACTCATTTTTATATTTCAAGATTTCCATACCTATCAGAGTGAGCAACCAAACAGAGAATAGATTTTTAGAAGTATGAGAGGTAGTATTCATAAATTCATGTTCTTACTGTGTTAAGTACACAAATTAAAAACTGGAAATATACTAAATTGGAAATTGGTCTTGTTGAAACAGACATGAATGTAATGACATTTACACTGCCAGTTGTATCAATGAAGTTTCTCACCTGTAATCCAATATACTGAAATCAGCATGAAAACTTTGAGGAAATAAATGTTGTGCAATACATGAAGAGAAGGGGCTGGAAAGAGATGGAGAGAAAGAAGGAGATCTGGATGTCAAAACTTAAAACAAACACGAGTTTTGTAGTTTATAGCATGATTGAAATCCTTTTCTTTCCCTCTTCTTTGAAATGTGGTTTGCTAAATTTCTGTTGCCAGCTTGTAGTAGTTCCTACGATGTGTTGTGTCACAGTTCTTTTGGGAGGAATGCTGGATGCTGCAAAATAGTATTCATTTGGCTGCTTAGTTTTCAATTAAATGGTACAATATGAACTGCAGTAACACAGGCAGGGGGATAGTCTAGATGAACCAATGCTGTTTCAAACAAAAACGTTTGCCATTCTGAACAGAGCATATAAGCCAGATGCTGTGAATAAATGTTCTCTTTTTATGGCCAGTTAAATCAGCACTTATACTTCTGTTAAAAATTACTGTAAAGGAAATTGTATAGATGGGAGACTTACTCTAAACAATATTTTGGGGAAATGTAACAGATATATAAAGGCAGGCTTTGTTTAACTTCTTTACAAATATTAAAACAAAATAATGTATTTTATAAACAACTGAGTAGGAAGAGTACAAGGAATTTTTTAAAAAAATGCTTGGGAAACAAAGAATTATCCACTGTAATCAATCCATCAGGCTTCCATTATGACTCTCAAAGGACTTATTAGTCAGAGCAAGACCTCCTTAACAGTCTCAAATAAATGTGTCAGTCATAAATTCCCAGAAATGTTGACCATACACGCTAAATATTCCCTTTGCATGAAATGACTCCTTCTTTTCTTCTTGATAATTCAAGGAGTATAATGCTCTGGGTAAACATGTCTGTCTATAATTCTGGGAAGAAAAAAAAATCAAACACATAAGTGATTATAATGATGCCAAAACTTAGCATGCTTACAGAGTTTCTTCTTACTTGTCCTTAAAATCCACCAGAGTGCAATGATAGATTACGATGGAATAAACTTGAAAAAAATTCACAATGCAATCCAGTTTTGAATGTAGAAAGGCAGCTTGACTATACTGTGTACACCACATTTTAATTTTAGAGGTTATGTTCTCTGTAGTTTATCTACAACACTCAAGCATTACACAGCTAGACCAGAACATGGCTAATCCCAGGAGCAAAGGTCTGTATTAGGCATGTGCCTAAGGGCTTTCTGAAAGCAGCCCTGATTTTTCTGTGCTCTCCTCTCCCTGCCATACCTCACACATGTGTAGAATCATTCATGTCAATTAAAAGGAAGAGATAATGTTACCAGGAGTTTCTACATCTCATCTCAGCAGGCAGTGACCTTGAAGCGAGAGAAGTTTTCATGGGATCTGACAATGAGTGTCTGGTGTCTACACCATTCATATGTAGGGCCATATTAACCCTTTCCATTCAAGTAAATTTGCTGAAAGACTCTCTGGACCAAAAGTAGTTATCTTTGCACAGTCCTGCATTCCTCTGTGCTTATTCACCTTTAGATTCACTACCTTTAGCTTTATGCAGTGGAGACTGAAGATCACTTAGTGCAAAGCATGGAATAGATTTACATATCTTGGAAAGTTATTTGACTTCTAATTTACTTCATCTTGGGTACCAAAGCTTGACAACGTCATCTGTATCACTGAGAGCCTGGAGGTATATGGGCAAATACTGGCCTTGACTACTCAGTTGGGATCTAGACAAGTATATCTCTGTCATTTAGCTCAGATCTCTAAAGGGTCCCAAAACAGACCTCAATTCAGAGTAAAGCAAATATGTAAGGTAAAATTGAAATTTTCAGATTTTAATTGCTAAAAAAAAAGAGAAAAAGTTATGCCAGTATTCTGCCAGACACTCCTTTCTACCTTTATAATCAAGTAAAAAAACCCCTTACAGTAAAACATCGATGTCAGTTTTGATATGTAATTGTTGTGCTGGATCAGATCACAGTACATCAGTAAAATTATCCTCCCAATGCACTTTTAAAATTATTGTGAAGCCTTGACACAGTGCAACTAAATCTCTCAAATGAAGACCTCCCTTCCCATCCTGTCAAATAATAAAAAGGAAGAAACAAGAACTGTCTGATAACATGTAGGGAAATTTTGACAAGAACAACTTCCCAGTATATGTGAAATATAGATGCAGCTCACCTCTCCAAATCACAGCTTTCCCATAAGTTTGGGAGAAGCAGATTTTACTGCTTGTTTGGTCATCACCCTGTGACAAAGCCCACAATAGATGAATTTGCATTCCTGTTGGTATCAGAATAGTTCTGTCTCCATAGACTTAGCAGTGAAGATGGGATTTCTTTTTCAGCTTTTTGCAAATGAATAAAAAGAATGTTAAAACTGGCTTTCAGATGTCACAGCAAAAGAAGTAAAAAAGTAGGGGTAAGAGAAATATCTCTTTCTCCCTTTCACTGTTATGTCAGGGAAATAAATTTTAATCTTTATTGCCTTCCTGTGCTTTATTACATCCAATTTGCTTACTTGTGATAGGAAAAAGTTTCTGTCTTATCCTTATTGCTGAGATATGATTCCTTTAATTATCTGAGACTTCAACTTGTCAGCTTGTAACTGATCTCCTCCCCAAGGTTTCCCATGATGTATGGTGAAGGTGCCTCCTTGACCCAGCAAGCCCTGGGAGACATCGTCTCCTCCACTGCATATGAAATGTTCCTCCTGCTGAAGTGAAGCCCATACTTGGACAATTATTGAGTTCGCAATGCTCATCTCCAGGATTGCATCCAGGGCCTAGCCATATTTATCATTCAGGCTTGAATCTTGGCTCTTATATGCTTTATCCCTGTCTATGTAAATGCTTCTTTTGCTTTCCTGGTGCATTAGTTTTTGAAAGACATTTCAGCCGCTCATAGATTAATACAGAAACTCATATATTAGTTTGCTACCTCATGTTGTAAAGATATCATCAGCTCACAAAGGGCTCCCAAATGAGCTTTACTGGCTTATTGGACTAATAAAGAATCTATGATGAGTGTAAGATAGTCTTGGATTCTTAGTCACTGTTAGTGACTTAGTGACTGTTTATTTGCTGTGTACCACACTTCTGGCCAAGAAATCTATAGCTGAACCATGGACTGTTCTGTTCTTGTGCATACTGGAGTCAGAACTTCATAAACCTCAGCAAAATCTCTGAGTCTAATTTCTCGCTTGCTAAAAATAGGATGGTGCACATGCCTAAGAAGGTGAATACCTTTTTCTGTCTTGTCTTTGACATTACTCACAAAGGATGTGAAACTTTATTTTCTGATTGAATAGATGCGTTATTCTGACCTGAAATATACATCCCTGACTTGGTTTACACTTAATTATTTAAATTGGCTAGATTTAGACTACTTTGCAAATCAAAAAGTTGTTTAGGTCTATATTATTCTACACTGTTGTGATCAACAGTGAAGTTGAGGAGATGGATTTTCCCAAAAACTGTGCTTGCTTTGTGACTGGCTGGGAACATTCTCCTGCTGGGAGTTGGTGAGTGAGTACCTTTATATCACATGCTTGTTTTTTACCTCTCCTTTCTTTAGTTATGAAACTGTTTGCATCTTGACCCAAGTGTTTACTCTTGCTTTTACCATTCTGGTGTGAGTGTGGAATGATTGATCATCTAAGTTTGTACTCAGCTGCTGACCCACATCCTTATATAATCTATGAACTTCCTAATATTACAGAAAAAAAAATCTAAAAATTGCAGAGGAATTGAATGTATCTCATTGGAGTGCAGATGAAGTGCTGAGGATATCACTGGCCTTGGTTGTCTTGTTAGCATAGCACCTGGCATTATTTTGAAACCAGGAATGGCATTAGAACAGGTGCTATTCCTGCAGATAGCTTGCAGGCCCTGTGTTAGGCTGGAGAGGAAGGTTTTGTAGTAGGGAGGTGGGACATTCTTTGCTGACTAATCTCACTGTTAAAGCCAGTCTGAGAATCTGTAATTTACTGGTGGATATCTCACCACTGGGTCTAATTTTCCTATAACATGAACTCAATAACTGAAATATTTCCAGGAACTGCAGTAGTGGGGAAAATACCAGGTAATTATGCAAAGTTTATTTAAATAAGTCAAAGATTCTCATTCAGACTATGATATAAATATAGAATCTTCATATTTGAGGCAGGATGTGATTATTGAATTATTTCGAAGATATTCTTCCCTGGCCTCCAATTTTTGATAAATAAATAAATACTATATTGAGATCAAATGTAAATAAATTTGTTTAATTCATTTATTCATAAATAGGACTTATTTTCTAAAGAACACATAACTATAACCTCTACTGTCCTGACTGGGAGAAAAAGAATTATTTTTACTCAGTTTCAAAAGCTGACAGTGTAGATAGCCATATCTGAGCTTTTTAGACATATATACTGGCCATGATTCATCTTTCTTTAATGAAAAAAATATCCTCCAGAGGGTACTATTTTTCACTTCAGCTACAGACATTGCTCAGAAGCTTAGTATATGTAAAAATCTACATTGTAGATGTCTAAACAGCTGAGATGTATCCCTCAGTGCAGGTTCATTTTTTAATATGCATTTAAAAATAATCAGGATATGAAATCCTGACTGTGTAAAACCTGACTATTATACTCATGTAAACTTTGGCCTGCTAGATATAGGCAAAATGTTCTTTGGCTGTGAATTCATAATTTCAAAAATATGTTGTGTTGACAGCCAGAAGTACTGGACTCCTACTTCTCTTCATAAAATGAACTTAGAGAAGATACTCCAAGGACTTTTTTCTGGAGCCATACATGTTGCTTCTAGAGATAATAAAATGTTAATGATTTTTGTGATAAATGAGAATATCACATGGGATGTAGAACACAACTGACTCATTTATCACTATAGGCTCAAGGCCTTTAGAAGGTAACACCTTCAAATTTTTAACATCAGAGTTGGCAATGGCAATCTCCACTGAAAAAAGCCTTATACACTGTCACTGATCCCAGCAGTCCACAAAGCAATTTTAAGGTATGATATTCAGCTAAATAGGATTGGTGCAGTTCTCCCAGATCGAATGCAACCAGTAAGGGGATGCCAGGGGATCTGGTATAGGAAAAGATGTTTTCATAAGTAGTCCAGTACAGAAGAACTGTTGAATTACTGGCCTACATAACATGACTTTGAAGGTTATAATACAATGTCTCAAACTTCAAAAACTTAAAATAAATATTGAGGCAACTTCTCCACAGACTACAGCTGAAAAGAAACTATTTTTTAAATGTAGGCTGTGGCCTATGAGCACAGAAGATTTTTTAAAACTGCAGTATATTTAGGTCAAATTTTTCCAATCAGTGGAGCATTTTTCTTATGCACTTGCAAGCTTCTACTGTAATTATGGTCCACATTAAACTTCAGGTGTTATTTACATGCCTGTAAAATCAGACCCTTCCAATACTATCTACTTGTGATTTCATAAACATTCATCATAGCTTTCTCTGTGGCTGGCTATCCCCAAGGACTTTAAAGACTTGTGATGTTCAGTGCGCCTGCCCAGCGGCACAGCTCAGTGGCACTGAAGTTTATTGACATTTCTTTTTGCTCTTATGCAGCCCTGCTCTGTAACATTTACTCTGTCAATTACATTCATTTTGGTATTCATAGTCAATTCTATCTCTGTGTGACTTTAATTGTATTTCACTAAATTAAAGAGGCATTATGAAGTTGTTACCCTTTGATTTTGTAGCTTTAATTTCATTTTTCTTTAATCTTTGGAGCACACTAGATTATCAATTAGCATAATAAAACAGTCACTGTGGAAATTAGTAACAATACTGGATATTCTGTAAAGTGAATCATCCCATTTAATGTTTGTAGCATGATGGCAGCATGTGCACCAAGTGAAAAAGTAGCCCAAATTCTACTCCACACTTGTATTGTATCTCTATACATGAATGAGGGATTTTGAGATTATTTTAAGGACTTGTTTCCAATGAATGTGGACTTTTGAATGTTTTGTATATTCTAAAGTTGTAAAAAATTTGAAAGATCTTAATTATTCAAACTCTTTTCATTATGGAAGATGCAGTCACTGTATTGGTAGGTAGAATAAAGTCAGTTGATACTTTAGCACTGTCTTAGAATGCTCCTTTCAAAACAATGATCTCTGCCCACATTTTGGGTCTTAGAGCTTCCTTCTTTCTAGTGGTCAAGACCTCCTAGCCTGACTGTGTTACTTGCTCTGGAAAACCTTTTCCTGTAGTGTGTTTGGCTTCTGTGTTCCTTCTCATTAATAATCTGTTTTTTTGTAGGGAAGCCGGTATTACTGGTGCATATTGTGCATTCACTGAGCATGTAGAGGAAAATTAGGTACAAAACTACCTCTTCAGTCTCAGTCTGAATGCTCAGACATTTAAAGTGCCAGGATTCTAAACAACTACATTTTAAATTTCTTAATGAAGGTTAGATGCTTGTAGTAGATTTAGCCTCCGGAGCTATATGAAAGCCAAGAGGAAAGTAGAAGATTCTAGAGTTATAGATCTCTTTTTAGTACTCTAAATCTTCATTGTAGTCAGTGATTTTACTGAAAATTCAGAATCTTATTACACTATATAAAATACACATTTCAAGATATCTTCCAGGAACACCAGACAACTTGAAGAGATACTAATAACTACCTGTGCATTCTTTTAAGTAACAAAGAATATCGATGTGGCCAGATACAAAATTATGAGTGTCAAATCATTGCAGTTACCTAATGATTTCTGAAGAACTTAAAGAAGTGGGAGGGAAGCATGCAAAACAATGATAGAAAGATACAAAGAAAAGGAGAAATGTAAAAGGAAGACCAAGAAACAAACGATCAGTCTAGTTTGGTGATCTATTCACCAAACCGGTGGTCGTCCAGCTGTTTTCCTGATAAAGAACAAAACTTTGTTGTTGCAATTGTGTAATATTTTCTGAGCCTCTGTTAAATATTTCTCATGGAATTCACCACAAAACCTTTTAAGGAGCTTTCAAACAAACACAAAAAAAAGGAGATCAATCTCTTTTACTTAATTTTTCCCCTCTTTAAAAATTATTCTTTATAATTTGGTTGAATTCAGAACTACTGGATTTCTTTAGTCTTGCTTTTTCTTCTGCTTATTGTCACCTTCTGTCTACAGCAGAATTTTTTGGGAAGAGAAAAGCCTTGGTGACCTGAGAACCGTTGAAGTTACCTACACCACCAGTCCTGCTGGCCAATTTTCCTGATTCTGGGTGAGTCACTAACAAGGAGTTGTGACACTGTCTGGTGGCACTGTGAAACAGATATCAGGGTCAGCAGAGCTGCACTTCCCTCCACTAGGTTTCACCCTCTATAAAAAGCACAGGGCTGCCAGACAGAATGGAATCTCTTTCACATGTATGAAGTGGGGGAGAGAGATGTGAATGAGAGCTCTTCTTCTGCAATATTTCCATTGAAACATGTCAGTTGTTTCCCCTCCTCTGTTAACACCAAAGCTGATCTTAAACATGCTGCATTCCAGACATCATGTGCTTTCTATTTGTATTCATTGCAGATGACACTAAAACTACTGCAGATAATTCAGGTAATTGACAAACCACAGGGGCACTTACCCTGTTCATTGGCCTATTTTAGGCTGGCTCATCATCACCATTCTAATTGATGACAGGTCTCTAGTTTTTCACTTGCCAGGCTGTAAGACAAGGAATATTAATAAAATATTCTGGCAGTGGGAATGTTGGAACAGTTTCCAGTCTTTTGAAAGCAATGAGCTCCTCCGCCCCCAGCCTTGCTGCTAATGTACAAGTGATGTGGTGGGGAACTTTTTCAGTATGAGAACACTCTTTTTTCTCCATTGACTCAGCCCTTGCAATTACCTAAATCTAATGCGACCACAGGTTTTTTATGTAATGCTGTACCCTGCAGCAGCTTGTTATTAAAAAGTAATGCCATCAAAGTAGCTGACATCTTTATGAAATAACAATATAATGTTAATAATATATATAATGGAATATAATATTTTACTTATAATAAAGAAGATTTCAAAAACTGAGATTGGTTTTATTTACTGTTTACCACTTCCCTGTTCCCTAGATACTCAGCATTAATATTTATTAGTAGAGGAACATTTTTATAAGTTCCCCACTGTGCTTTTTTTTCCCACATAGACTCACAACAGAAGCCATTTCCTAGCCCAGATTATTTCACTATCTTACTGGAACACAGATAATAGAGAGCACTATACAGTATTCAGAGGTAGAGAAGTCACAGGTCTGCAGCAAACAGAGGAATCTTGGACCCATTAATCAGTAGTTTGTTAAATCCACTTTCATAGTCCCTGGAGAAAAGTATCTCACTCTGTCCTAAAAGAAGCCTTTTAAATAGTGCAGCTCCCTGTTTCTTCCTACTGACTATAGAGGGAATTATAACAGCAACTTCATCATTGTCCATCTGACACTAGGTGAGATGCAGCTCATATTCAGCCCTTTCATTTGAAATGCTTCCTTTTGACTTACTCATCCAACTTGGCACGTGGACTGCAAGGAGAAGTGGTGTAGTAGGCTTCACTGCAGTGGGAGTTTATGCTCTAACCATCACTTTTTGTCCTGTTTTCTCATATAAGGACTTTTCAGCCAAATTAAAGAAGAGGAAAACGTCTCTATACTGTCTTTTGAAGAGTCTCTATGCTTTTTTCTTGGAAAAGAGGCTATTCCTTGGTCAGGAGACCTGAGTTGTAAATCTCACAAACTTCTTTTCCTGCAGGACTCAACGTTGCTGTGATATTTCAACCAGCTTGGGTTGTGGCAGGCATTGAGTGATTCGGTTCTGATATTGCTTTTGTCCCACCAGAAAAGTTCAGTAATTAGTAAGTTAATAATAGTTAAGGTCATTATTCTACTTGCTGAGGTAGGTGCCAGATTTTATAAAGTAAGAATTGAGGTTCTGAACAGAAATATTATTTTCAACTCATTTAGCAAAATGCTAGAAAGTAACCCTGCCCTCCCTTAGCTTTTGCTTCTGTCACTTCGGTTACACAGTACTGAATTTATTACTATGTTTCATAACTGCAGGCTGGAGACCACCCATGTGGCAAAGAAATTCTCTGTGCCTTTGGCTCTGTGTCTGTCAGGGATAATTGGTGATGGAAAAGGGAGGGAGTAAGTGTTCGTTTTACTTAGCACTTTTCTAAATCGGGCTTGAAACAAGAAAAGTACTAGTAAAGGAGGCGGGGGGAGCATAGAAGGGAATGTTATTTTATTCATTAAAAGTAAATGTCTGGAGTTTAAACATTGGCAGGCTGAAGCTCTGTTCTGTGAGACACCGAGTGTCCTTGAGCCCCTTTGATGTTAGTGGTAGGTGAGGTAACTCAGTGCTCTGTGGGATTGAATCCTGAGGATTCTCCTGAAGTCACAAAGAAGGAGGATGCCCATGGATTTTGAGCTGAACTCTATTTTTCTATCCCTCTCTTTCTGTCTCCTAGGTCTAGGTCTATCTAGATGTGTGTGGCTAATTCATTTGAATTAAAGATATGCATGCTGGAAGATTCAGTGTGCAGTTCAGCATGGTGTCTTTTCACCTCAAGTAGATGAAAGGAAATGGCTCATTTCTCAGCGACATGCTCTTGTTATTTCCTCAGACAACAAGGGAGGCAATGCTTGTGCAATCCAAGCTGTTTGTTGTGTACTCCAGTCTTGACACATTTTCCTGAATTTGGCAGACAACTTCTGTAAATAAAGGAACTTCTGGAAGTAAAAGGAAGGTGGAATTTGATCCCTGAGGAATTAATGAGCTAGTTATAATTGAAAATAGGAGGCATCTGGAGAGATATTTCTTGGATTATTCCTTGCAGCCATTCTCACACACCACGGTGAGGAACTTCAGAAATACTTTACTGATTGTCTCAACTTTTTATCATAATGCTTTTTTATGTCAATAAGTTGCAAAATCTAGACTTTTCTGGTCTGGTGTTTGAGCATGCTCATTGTAAATTATTTTCCTTTTATCAAGTATCCATGTCTTTTCATCCTTTCACTGTGAATTGCTGGAAGGGGTTTGGCTTTGTCTTCCCTACATCTACCCTATAGGTAATGGTAGAGTACAATGATACACAGAGTAACAAGATCAGGCTGTTTGACAGAAGCTGTGCAGCTTCATTGGTGTACAGGTTTTGTTTTGGTTAAACCCTAAAGTATATCAGTATTTGAGGGGAAAATGAAAAATCTTTTGAGGAGAAGGATCATTGCCCTATTTCCTGTCTGAAGACGAAACTGTACGCCTGCTCTGCCAAGGGCCTAATGTTTGGGTTTGCAATAAGTGTCACAATTGTGTTTGGTCCACTCAGAGGACCATGTGATGAATACCTAAGTGGAAAGAGCTGTATACACTGCTGCTGCATAGCCAAATTGCATATGAGCATACTTGGGTAAACATGCACACACACTATATATTTTAATGCTATATGTGGTGCAGACAGTAATCAGATTGCCTACTGTTATGTTGTATACTTAGTGAAAGTTGAATTTTTGCTTTGTTTTCTAACAGCAGAGTTAGTGACTGACTGCCTTTGATTTCAGTATTGATGAAATCAGGGAGAAAAAAATGAATGTTTCTTACGTGAACTAATTTAAAGCATTTAAAATATTGCGTAAAAGTACTCACAGGTTTCCCATGCTGCATGTGGAAATGATTGTCTGGTGCTAATCTGAGGTTTATATACATTTTATATTTAACCTTTTATTAAACAGTCAGAAATCCCTCAGTTCCTTTACTATGAAAACTCAAGTGTCTTTTGATGGCACTGATTTCTTCAATTTCCAATGAAATCAAAAGAAAGAAAGCGATTACAGTAAGCCCTTTGAAGGTCACACTGGGGAGAATAACATAATGTTTTTCAAAGAAATTTCAGAGGTTAAATATGTGCATTTCCACAGCTCACAACTAAAAGTGACTTCTCTTGGAAGATTGATTTCCCTTTTGAATAATGTAATGTGGGGTTTTTAAGAATCCAACAAAGAAATCTCTTTAATAAAGGCTGGACCAATAGGCACCAAAATCAGTAGCTCCTGATCTAAACTCCTACCAAGATAAATAAAAACAGGTCAAAATGCTGTGTGATCAGAATTCCTTACTGCAGAACAGGTTACCTCTCCTTTCCATCCTTCCCTACTTTCTCTGTGCTTTTATATCACCTGAACGATCAAGTGGTGGAAGGAAGAAAAGGTTGACCCTGATGCTAAGTGAAGAAGTCTTGGCTGGAGCCAGCTGGTTTGCAGCATCTGTGAAAACAGTATAAAAATGGAATTTTGAATAAGTCATCAAGATTGAACACTAAAAGCAAATTTAGTTGATCATGCAAATTCAATAAAGAGATTGAAAAAAGAAGAAAACAAAAATTATAAAGTCTAATATTAACAACTGAAAAAGGTCCAACACCTGAAATGGCATGAAAAAATTTGATCGCATTTAAAAATGTTTACTAGAATTAGCCACATTTTTATTAACATGTGGTTTTCACTTAAAAAGTTCATCTGCAAATGTCATCTGAGAAATGCTAATGGCATACTACCAGATAATCCATTTCGTAATCATGTGGGGTTTTTTCTCAATCTAATTTTCAACTCAGACTCATTAATGAGAGGATAGTATGAGGCTATTGCAATGAAGGGCAATTATCCTGCTAAGTTAGTGAGCAGCAATACAAAATGAGAAGAAAACCCTGAAATGGAAAATATGAAGTGGTAGATCTGAATTTTTTTTTTTTGCATTTTTTGTTTGTTTGTTTTTCTGTTTGTTTTTTTTTTGTTTGTTTTCTGTGAGAAATGGAGCTCATTTATCTCAACTGATAAAGATCAGGAGAAATGGAAGAAGAGAAAGTATATGTCTGTGTATCTGTAAGAGAATACAACTATTCTGGTATTTTGCTTGTGACCATTTTACCTCAAATATTCTTAGAAGCTTCAAGTCTTAGAATATTAGAACCTCAGTAATTAGCTTCCAAAGGAATAAAGAAAGGCCTTAAGGGGAAAAAAATTTGTTAGTTTCTTTGTTTTATATTCTTTGTTTTACCCTGCATGAGAAGTATAAGGAAACTTTAATGCCAAATCTGTCCATGCTCTACTTATTACTGCCATGTTCTATGGGTTTTTGTTCAGTCATGGATTACTGCTTTTGAGATCAACCAAAGTATAACTCAGGGTTTATCTTGGATTATTTACTTATTTATTTTTGTTAGAGAGTTGTGTATGGGGACAGCTCGTCTTTCCCAGGTATGATTGCTAGAGATTGTATTGGGTCTGGCTGAGATGGAGTTCATTTTTCCACAGCAGCCCTGGTTGCATTGGTAGCTAGGAAAGGTGCTGATAACACACCGGTGTTTTAGCTGCTGCTGAGAAGTTCTGGCCCAGCAGATTAATATAAAAACCTGAGGAAATTTAGACAATACAAGACAAAAAGCAGATTCTCCAAGAGACAATAGAACTACTGCCAGAACCCAGATCCAAGCTAACTAAACATGTACTAAACATAGCTGTGTATTAGACTAAACTTGTACTAAATGCGACCAAGCATACTTAAGCAAACCTAGGGAATCCTTACTTTAATCCATAAAAGTTTTAATAGCTTCATTATATCATGACAAGCAATATAGCCAAACAAGTTTGTTCTGTAAGAGATGTGTGAATAAGAAATTATTATATAATTTATTATTCATGTAGAACAGTAAATTATTTTAATCACATTTTCTCTATTATGAAAATTCTAAAAAGTGGTGCTGCAGGCAAATAAATGGCCATGGAAAGTGTGATCATTCATTCCAATCTTTTTTTAATAAACTTTATTCAAATTAAAGGAAAAAAATAATTACAGGGAAGCAAGTATCTAAAGTCTGTGTCTGTGAAATGACCATACACTTTAAAAGGACATCAGAAGCCTCTTCAGAGCAAAATAACATTTCTAGTATTAAATATTGAGACCAGGTTCAGAGACAGTAACATCTATCTTTAGTAAGTTGATTAAAATGCTTTGAACTTCAATACCAATTAATATATACTTTGTAATTCCTAACTTTGCATAGTCACAGCTCTATTTTGAAAAAATATATACACCAGACTCCAGTAAAATACAGTGAATATGAAAGATTTATTTTTGTTTAATAAGTGGAAAGATAGATCATTGTCTTAGCTAAATGAAGCCAGGTGAAGGTTGACCTTCTGGATGCTAATAAATGGGGTTTAATCTAAATGGGTATTTTTGATATTTCATAAAACTTTAATGTGTTGAAGAATTTGTATCTTAGCTATTTTAAAAGAGTTAAAATATTATTTCATGTATGTATACACTGGACAGATGTTTAAAAGTTCAGTTTCTATGGAATCTTATGATTATTATTTTTATTTTTCTCCTATATTACATAAAACAGATCCTGTGCTGAAAATCACTACCTTCAGAGATGAGAGAGGACCACTGGAAAACTCTTTGAGGGCTTTAATATTGCCACTCTAAAATACTGATAGGTGCTCAGATTGGGGGAAGAACTAGAAAACCTCCAGACAATATTTTGTTCCTATCTCGTATGTATGTTCCTATATGATCACTAAAATCAGCAATAAAGGGGGATTCCTAACAGCATTCCAAGAAAGGTATTTTACCACTTTTATTTTATGTTGTTTAGAAACATCCTGAGTTTATACTTCGACTGAGAAATATTTTTCTTTTCACAGTTTTTGTTTTGAATACTTCTTACTATGTCCTTAAAACACTCTGAGTTCCAGTTACAACAACATACCTTAAAGGACAGCTTTGAGATGTTATTTTGCTGTAAGAATAACAATAGTACTGTCTGTACAGAGGAGAAATGCTTAGCCTGCACAAAGCTCCATACTTTCTTGATTGAACTGCTACTATACCAGGAGCAGCTATTTTAAAAATAGCTGAGATTTGTAAGTTTGTGACTGAAGTATAGACCCAGTCTTTGAGTGGTCAATTAGCATGGATTTCATTATAATCAAAACACACTAAGCCTCAGGAAGAAGAAAGGGATCAGGACAGCATCTTATAAGTAGGATTTTTCATGAAGGACACAAAAAGAAAAGAAGATTTATGCCAATACATATACATTTGGTTCATCAATAACATGACACAGCACATCCTGAAATAAGTGTTCAATTCAGGCAATGTTCTCTAAGAAGGGTACCAAAATGAATATGTTAAGCCAGAGGGCTATTCTGCATGGGGCCAAGCTTAGGTGAAGTGAATCCCTCACAATGGCTATTGTAAATGAGAAGGTCAGCAGCCTCTCTTTTTCACTAGACAGATGAAGTGCTTTGTGGAAGCCAGCAGGAAAATAGCATAAAAGAATTAAAGGTATAGCCGTTGTGAAGCATTATTTTTTTAAAAGAACCTGGGCCACATGTTGATTAAGGAGGTAGCCACTGCCTTTATCATTACTGATTTGCTTCTGTCATATTTTTCTTAGAGCTATTTCTCTAATACATGCACACAGAGAGAAGAACAGAACTTGGGGTCAGGTCATGGCTTATTCAGCCTGCAGGGAACTGTGCTGATACCCTTTTGGCATGACATGCCACAGCCAACTGTATTTAGAAAAAAGATGGTTTCATGGAGACCACATTTCTTCATATTTCTTCACTCTGGTGACCAGGGAGTGCAAGAGTAGGGATGGCACAAAGGTTCTTTGCACCTTCAATGTGCTTTCTGACATAAAATATGGCAGGGGGATAATGCATGCATGCAGACTGATGCTCGTTCTTCTCTTTGAAGAAGCTGGGAGATAGAGTTATAGCCTGTGACCCACTAAGTGACAATTTCCATTTCAGGTTGGCACTGCAGAAATGCAACTGCTCTGTACACTGGGCTGGGCTGAAAGCAGCAGCAATGAATGCCCACCGTTCTTTAGCCTGTCATCTTTCCCCACCTTTCCTTTCTTATTAAGATGATGCCTTTCCCATTTCAGTGAAAAGAAAGACCCCTGCAGACTGCACAGAAGCTGGATCATGCTGCAACACGTTTAATGTTACAGGACAGCACAGTGTTGCCATCAGAACTAATCCCAGCAGCAGCATATTAAATCACCCCATTTCCATTTAGCTTTCGTCAGTATCATACACAGACAGATATGGATTTGGTCTGGGGAATGGCATTTGCCTTTGAAGTCCTTTTTTATTTTTTTTCCCTCTACATCATGCATTCAGCACTAATAGAAAGTTTCTTTTCAGGAATGAATTCCATTTATTTGCTGAGCGTGTATCGGCTACACTGCTGATCAGCAGTGTGATAAGGAAATTTTAGGTTTTTTCTTCTGCATATACCTTGTCCCTTTTTCTCTGCTTTGCATGGCTGTTCATTTTGACATGTGCCAACTTAGTTGCTGCAATTGTTCCAGAGATTGCTTTGATATTTCCTCTTTTATTGTGCTAATAGGACCACTATTCTCTCTTACTTTGACCTTGTATTATTTAGTCAAGGCTTTCAAGCTCCATATTCTTCTGTATAGGCAGTCCTAATTTTAGTAAAGCTTTAATTACAGATTAGCCCTTCCTGCAGCATTAAAAATGAGCATGTTTAGACAGTTTTATGATATTTCTCAGAGAGAAGCCTAACATTTTTTTTCTTTCTTTCTTTTTTTCTGGTCCAGTAATTGGTCACTATTAAATTTAGCTTGCCCTTGTATTTCAGTCATGTGTCTTGGAACAAAATCAGATATTTACTTTCTTCCACAGGTTTGGTCCTGCAACTTCTGTGTTGATTTCTTGGTTAGGCACAACTAGATGTGGCCAAGTAAGAACTTGTAGCTCTTTTCTTGGCTTCCAGAGCATAATAATCTATTTTGACATATAGTTCATTTTTCTTTCACTGAAGAGTTTTCTGCTAGCAATATCATTTGGGATGCTGCATACACTATGTATGCTTTTCCTCTTTGTGAAAACTTAGAAGCCTACAATGAGAAACATTCAAGCACTAGTGTGGGCTTCAAAATAATGTTTCAAAAGAGAACATAGATAGACTTGAGTAACTGAAAATCTATACAGTACCATTATTAAGGTTTCTTTTGTATCAAACTCACTTTCATCAATATTCACATTACCACCACAGCTACCCAGCATTCTTCAGCTCTTTAACTACAATCTCTGAACAAATTTTGTGGTATGTTTCAGGGATGCTTTGTAGCTGAACCTTTTATAGTAGGATCTTGTTCTCCTCCTTGAATGCTTTCTTTTTAGTTGTCTTCCTTCTCTGGGTGGACTGGGGAGGAATCCTTACAGTATAATGATTTGTCTCAGTTTAAGGTTAAAGATGGGAGATGTATTATAGTACTGATGCAGGCTTTTCTCAGCACTGTGTATTAGGGGCAGATATGCTTATTGTTTACATAAGATTTCAGTTATTTCTGAATTTTATTAGGTTACTGATCTTGTAGCAAGCTGTTTCAAAATACAAATGTTTTATGCAAGAAGATAATTCTGTTAATCATATTTGTATTTCCATTTTGTTAATTTCTTGTTTCTCTTCAATTTTCATTAAAAACTCTCACACCTATAAGTCATTATGAAGTAGAATTTTAGGAAAGGAAGGTAATATTTTTATATATATGCATCTATGTATAAATGTACACGTCTCAGTCAAATTTCTTCTGTGTTAGGCTTTCCACATCAACAAATGAGTCTGAAATATTCCTTTCTGAAAATTTCCTTTCTTTTAAAGTCTCCTTCGGGCCAGATAATGTAGCATATTCTGAATTTAAAATTCAATTTAGAATGCTTAGTTTGTTTTCAGAAATAAAATAATTTGTTTTGTAAGAGATTAGAAATATATCATATTGCACTTTGCTTTCACTTTTTATTATTTCTGACAGTACTTCTAATTTAACCATTATTGTTTGCTCATTAAAAAAAAAAAAAAAAAGGCAAACCAGAATCATGCTAATAAGGAAATGACAAATATGCTACCTCATGCAAAAGCAAGAAAAATGCAGTTGTAAACCAGCATTCAATAGCATATATACAGATCCTATTCAATACAAAAAAAAAAAATAAAAATTAAGGGTCATGGAAACATTTATCATATTTGCCTTTCTTATGACTAAAAAACTATCTTAAGATAGATGAAATTAAGCAAACAAACAAAAAGTAAAATATAATTTTTTTTCCACTAGACCCGAAAATAATTAGGGAAATCATATGAATGGAACAGCACAGCCATGTGAATTATCTCCCAAGTTGGAGTAAGCTCCTTTGGATATCCCAAATTACTCTCACTACAAATTCTTTTACTTTTGCAGCAAGTTCTAAAATGCAATATTTCATATCAGACTTGGTCTAGAGCAGAGATTTGCTATTATGTATCACTTAGTATGTTTTCCCCTGTTACCATTTCTGGTATAGTCACACTGGTATAAAACATTTGTATAAAAATGATTGTATAAGCAGAATATTCTTCTTGTGTGTGTGATTTTTGTTTATTTTCCAATAAATTGATGCTAGCTCAGTCTATAAAAGAACATTCCCAAGGTGAGCTATATCTCTAGCATAGTGGTTTGTTATTATAATTCTGTTGGCATCACTATAATTACAATTCTTTTTCATTGCACACGTGGCCTCTGAAGAAAATAGATATATGCTGTCTTCCTCTCATGACCAAAAGTCAAATTTCACAGCTTATATCCATAAATCAGTGGACTATCTCTCAGCACAGCAACAAACTAGCATTTTGCCTCAATCTATTTTAGGCCCTGGCCTTAATGAACTGTTAATGGCTGAAAACAAAACAGAGGAAATTCCAAAATGTTAATCCATTGTGGTTTGAAATTTTTGGAAACCCTTTCCTTTTTGTTTTTTCCCCCTCTATTTTTTTGTTTGTTTTTCGTTATATTATTTTGCTTTTTTTGTATAATTTCATACATCTCTCAAATTCCTTCTTCAATCTTAACAATTTTCTTTGACATGACCTTGTTTAGGTAAAGGCAAAGGTCATAGGAAATTAAGGCTATTTTTAATTTATTACCTTTTCTGAATTCATATAAACAATTTTTTAAATGACATTTGTTTTCCCTCTAGAACAATGATGAATAACATAAACTCTCATTTAATTTCAAAAATACATAAGGTTATATGTAAAAATAACTAAGGAATGTGTATTATTATGATCCAGGTGAAAAATATTTTAAAAAATTACAAATATTTTAATACTGTTTTTATGACCCATGTTACCTAAAATAAAACTGAACATTCTTAGCATTTCATTGGATAAATTAATTTAGAATGGTTTTTTTTAGTTTTTTCAGTTTTTCTTAAGACTTGGGAGTAAAGCATACATAGCAATATTGTATACAACTTCCAGAGAACATTTTTCTGGCATTGAAGCCTCCAGGGAAGGAAATGGTAAGTTTGAGCCATGTTAGCCATACTACACTTGGCAGAAAAAAAATATATATTTAAATCATAATTTTTTCATGAATTAAACAAGCCATAAGTGTTTGAACATTCCCTGAGGATATATTTATAAGATTCATAAACAATGAATAGCACATATAGAAATACGAAGGGATGGGGATAAGACAACTACCATTCCTCCATTTGTTATTTGGGTACAATGAAACGACTATTATCTGGCACTTCTCTTAAAGAGTTTCAAATTAATTCTATTTGAATGCATGAGGAATGGTTTAACAGATAATGGGCATTGCCAATGATAAGTGTGTGGTACATACCTTACTCAATAATTCTGTATTATTAGAAAGGCATCTTTCTTCTCATTATAATTTTCCATTTCATCCACATGGCATAAAATATGAAAGCATGTGGAGGTAAAGGGCTGGAAATTAAAAGAGGATTCAGATTTTGTCCTAGTTAGCTCCTTAAGAGTAGAAGTAGTGTTTTTCTAGAATAAATGTGTAAGGTGTTTCATGACTGAAACACCTTAAATATTTCAGTCATGCTTTCAACACTGAAAATCTGCTTTCCATGTGGAATTTATTACATACTTCTGGAAATTCTAGTGTAGACTGTAAAACTTGGCTTGTACCTGAGAAAGTCCAAATGCATTTATAAATTTTTTAGCAATTGTTCAAGGATATTGAAAAATATAAGTGAAAAAGACTTAAGAACCCTTGCAGTACCCATATTGCAAACACATACAAAAATTCAGCCTCATTCTATACCAAAGGCATGTTCAATTCCTGACCACTTTCCCACTTTACCTGTTTGTTCTATTCTAGAGACACAGAAAGACATATCCTGAATTCATCTATGCCATTTGCACATCATCTCTCTTTCAGTTTCTAAGCAGTAATTCAGCTTAGGAACAAATCAGACTTTTATTGCCATCATGGTTTGGGCAAAACCACAGAAAAGCCAAATTTACATATTTTTCCTGGCCAATTGCTTACACAGACATTAATATGAGCTGTAAAACCATTTTCCTGAGCTGCAGCTGTTGTCAGTAAGAACCTTACTACTTTTAAAATTGAATTGATACCTTTATCCTCAGTTTAGACAAGTGAAATAATAGTGATGGTGCCAGAATACATTGATATAAAGCTTAACACCTTTGAATCTCTTGGGGCATCTGTGCTGGTCTGGAGTAAAGTCTGCAGGATTGGCTGGCATAACAAACCAGTGTCACAAATGGGAGCAGGTTATTTGCCAATGTCCAGATGCTGTCTCCAGATATGTACTAGATATTTTTTTTTCCTGGATGAAAATATTCTTTAAAACCAAGACAGTACAGAGAAGACATAGATCCTTTTTTCATCTCAGCTTCCTGTTTAAAACATGAAAGTGAGTTAAAATCATAGTGGACTTAGTTGTCAGAGACAATTCAAAACAACAATTTAGGTTTGAATTTACTTGTTTAAGTGGAGCCCTAATTCTCTCCTGGGCCAGACCCTTCAGACCTGTGCACGTCAAATCATCAAAATCAGCCAGGGTGGCACACATGAAGTTTGCAGTGAGAAAATGTTCAAAACATTTTTCAGGCTTGCATATTTTTCTCTTTTTTTAATGGTTTGTGGAGATCTTTTCTCTGTCAGAGGAGAATTTGAAATAGAAAGGGCTCTTCACAGCCTCCTTGGTAGGCTGTTGAAGGTTTTCAAATGTAAGAAAAAAATGTTGTGGGAAGAAAAACCCAGCAAAGCTTGGTGAGCTTAGCTGGAGCTTTAAAGAGATTATACCCAAAGTTCAGACAGACTTAGAAGAAGTTGAACTTGACTGTTATCTTGAAAAGCTTTCGAAGGCAGGGATCATCAACACAACCACAGCTCTCATCTCTGGCAAACAATTTCAAGCAGCTTTAGTATCAGATAGTATAGCCTGGAGACTCAGGAGAGAATTTTCAGGGTTGCTGTTTCTTTATAGGTTTCAGATTTGGAAGCAAAGTTTACTGTTCCTACATCTAGAGAAAGAAAAATGGTAGTTAGATACTGAAGATGTCTACGTTGGCCATTCCCTCAGTGCTATTATTTTCAATGGCAGCAAGAGTAAATCTGATATGATTTATTAGATTTAGATTTGTTGTTGCTGGTTTTTTTTTGGGTTTTTTTTGGTTTTTTTTTTTTTAGCAATTACAGCATTGGATAGTCATTGTGGTTGGAAACAACACTATAGGAAAATTTCACTCCTCTGCCAGGCATGGCATTTTGACTGTTCAGAAGTCAGATTTTATGGGCACAGTGGTTTGGTGACTACAGGAAATAAATTCTTGGGTTCGTTTCAACTTTTTAAAAGGAAAAAATGAAGCAACAAAATAGCACCTTTATAGATAGTCTTATTATCATAGGGTCATAGAATCACAGAATGGTTAAAAAACATCTAGTGCCACCCCTTTTCCATGAGCAGAGACACCTTCCACTAGAACATGTTGCTGAAAGCTCCATCCAGTTTTGCCTTGAACATTACCAGGAATGGGGCATCCACAGCTTCTCAGAGCAACATATTCCAGTTCCTCATCACCTTCACAGTATAAAAATTACTTCCTATTACATGATACAAACCTACCCTATTTTGGTTTAAACATGTCAAGGGCCTACTGAATATGGTACTGGAAGTGATCTCCTAATATTTTGTTTAGAATTATCTTTATGGGTACAAGTGACTGAACCTGTTCCTTTTCAGGAACTGGCAAACAGAAAGTGCTAATATTACTTGCTAAACAAACTTCTTTTGATATCTCTTGTGTTTTGGAAAATGAGAGATGAGGTTCATGGTCTCAATTCACAGACAGAATGAATAATGTATAAAATAATTATGCCTGCCTCCTGCAATGATACGCACTGCCACAAGCTGCCAGAACAGCAATGTGCTGGGGACACAGTTTTTGACAAACTGTTTCTAGAATCACATAAAACTAAATTATTCCAGCTTAGTAATCTATTTATAATATTAAATAGGTATTTTAAATCATCGTGCAAGTCAAATGTCAGCAGTAAATATAACTTTAATAGTTTTATCTTTTTTTGCCACGTTGTCTGCAACAAAAGTAGTACTTCAAGTGAGACTTCCCAACTATGTGAGAGTCAGTTGGAAGCTCATTAGCCTCAATTTGATCAAATCTACTTGTACCTGGTATCCTCTGCCTTAGCAGAGAGCAGGGGCAAGATGTTAGTGACATGACAGTGCTGAGGAACATCTACAGAGTCAGGAAAATGTAAATTATCTTGTTATAATTTATTCTGCTATACGAAAAGAATCGCTCTTTAAAATTCAAAATTTTTAAGGAAAGGAAATAAAGACACTGTCTAACACACCTACATGGTTTTAAAAACTATTCTGCTCAACTGACCTTTTCCTTTCTCTATGTGTGTTCTGTTGTGGTGGTCAGAAGCTAGTCCTAGTAGCCAGGCTGAGGAATGGGTTTGTAGCTGCATTCTCCATAGGTGTTAAGAAATGGTCGTTTCCATTCAGAAAAAGGGAAGAAGCTACATAAGCTCTAACAGCAAACAAATGATTCCTCTGCCTTCTGCCGTATGATGCTTTGCAAGAGTTCATCTTCTTCGGTACTAAGGGAACAGACATGTCCTTTAGACTCATGTTTTGCATTATTCATCTGTCCTAATCCATAGAATTTCAGCTCCAGCAAGTATGAGATGAATATGCAATTTATTATAAGAAAGAATGTTGAAACAGTGAGTTTTTCCATGCTTATCTTAGCATTTATATAGTTTATTCATCATTAAAATCAATGCCTAATCATAACTGGATGTATGAACAAGCTGTCAGGCACAGTGAAAAATTCAAGGAGGCAAGTAATTTACCAGAGTGCCTACATTTGGCTGAGGAATAACAGGTTGTGGTGGTAAATCTTTTCAAACAATCATTTTGAGATCATTTTTCAAGCACAGATTTAAATAGAAAGAGAGGCTTGGAACATTCAGTGCAAGGACAAAAATATAAAAATATATAACTAATGAAATATCTTAGAGTGCTCAGAAATTGACAGGTACACGATAGTATAGCTGCTTGCGACTGTTGTTTTCTTATCTGTGTTAATGTGTTTGAATGTTCACACTAACACTGGATTCATAAATATTTAGCTCAGTGAGAATAAGCCATATGAACCAGTAGTCTGTCCATGGCAATAAGCAGTCTGAGTAGTAGTACGTCAGATATATAGAACAAACACAGATCCATTTCTTAGTCTTTATCCAAGGTTTGACCCAAATCCTACAGAAGTTTATCTTGGCTTAATCCAGTATCTATTGCAGCCTCTGGAAAGCTCTCATACTCTGACTCTCTAGTGAGAGTCTTTTCACAAGGGGACAGTAAAAAGCTTCCAGATAAGAACAGAAGCAAGATCTGAACAACTGCAGTGCTATAGAAGCAAGATTTCAGATATTTCCCACTGATTTGGTTGATGAAAACACTTCACACCTTCTTTGCAGGTCCTTAGAAGAACAAGTGTCTGTAGAAAATTTACCTTGGGGAAAATACATGCTTGAATTATCTATGCATAAGTCTCAGACAGTCAAGATTATTTTTGGCATCTTTTTGAGCATCAGTTTTCTGCTTGGAACAATTTTGCACAGCCAGGAAGGCACCAGAATTAGGTCAGATTGAAGAGTGGGTATCTTACAAACTTTGGCATTTTGGTTTTACTTAGCAAGTCTCACACATCAAAAAAACTTTAGATCGTGGAAATTTCAGTTAAGTACATTTCTGGGACCACCACCAACACATAGACATGTTAGCTAAAAACATGGCAACAGGAAATATTTTGTCTGGATTATTCATCAATGAAAAGACTTGGTCTACAACCCATTCAATTTGGTGAGTACAATCCCATGATAAAAGAAAAGAATATTTTTCTTATTAATGTCTATAAAGTGACCAACTGGTAAATATACCACAAAGTTTCCACATTTAATTGGGTTTCACTTCTAAATAAGAACATAAATAGTGTTTGCTAGGTACCAAAATGCCTATTTGAAGATAGTTTAGCCAGACACTAATGCTGAAGGCAGAGATAGCAGTAGGCCAACCTGTTACATATTCTTCACTGCTGCTATAAGCTGTGCAATTATTTATTTAGAATATTTAGAATTCCTACATCAAGTGTAAGACTTTGAAATCAACTATCATAGAACTATATGTGTATAATAATTATATGTGTATAGAGGGAAAAGAGGGTGAATTAAAGTTCCTAAATGATGTTAGGAAATTGATAACTGTGCTTGTTCTGTTAGCTAAGAGAAACATCTGGAAGACATGGAAACTAATGAAATTTATACATAAAGATTCCTTTATGTGAGTCAGTGCTTCAAGGTGCACTATCTCCTCCAGGGCATTGAATGTCCTCTTCTCTAATGACATTTTCAAAAGTGTGGTGAAGGCCATGCAGAAGCACTTGCCTTGGCTACCTTGTGGGAAAGAGCCTTTATGCTTGTGATGCTTGTTCAGAATGGTTATGAAATTAATTTTGGACATATTGAGTAGGAAAAGCTACAGTGATATGATCCTTCAGAAAGTCACTTTCTGCAATTATCTGCATCATGCATTGAAGGTCAGGAAACAAGTAGTAGAGGATTTCCTTAGCTTTCATAAGTTTCTTAGATGTTTTCTGGATTCAGCAGTGGGTGCCTTTCTATAGATATATTTATGTTCTGCAGACTTCATTACTAAATTATTTTCTTCAGGAAATATTTTTATCATTAATTATATACATGGAGAATTCAGGAAGCAATTTAAACAGAAAAGTCAAATGCATTTACAAATGTAGGCTCCTTAGAAGATCTTTGTGAGAATTACAGATTCTCACTGGAAAAATAACATTCTGGGGTTTGGGAGGTATATAAACTGAGTGGATTACCCATCATTCTTTTCAGGAAAAGTGCAGAAGCAATTATTTCTTAGCAGTCACAGTCTTCCCTAAATGTTTTTGTTGCATGCAGAAAATGTACTGTTAATATAAGACAGAACACATCTCTAGAAAACTCAAACATTTCCAACTGAAGATGTTTGTGAGACACAAGGTTTATCACTCTCCTATTGGGGGCAGCTGAGGAAGCTGAGGTTGTTTACCTGGAGAAAAGGAGGCTCAGGGGAGAGGTGGGCTCTCTCAGGCAACCAGCAACAGGACAAGAGGAGACAGTCTTAAGCTGCACCAGGGATGGTTCAGCCTGGACATTAGAAAGAAGTTCTTCACAGAAGAGTCATTGGGCATTGGAATGGGCTGTCCAGAAATGTGCTGGAGTCATGGTCCCTGGAGGTGTTTAATACAAGACTGGACATGGTACTTAGTGCCAAGGGCTACTCGACAAGATGGTGTTATGTCACAGGTTGGACTTCATGATCTCTCTAACCTAGATGATTCTGTGAATCTGTGATTCTCTGTTACAGAAAGAACCCAGAGAGTGTTATTGTTTAGATTTTTTTTTTTTTGAGATTAATGAAGTTGGGGAAAAAAATTCAATCTCTAGCATCTTCTAATACAGTTTAAATGAGTTCTTTCTTACTCTGTCTTCATATTTACACTCTTCAGATGACAGATCTTGTAGGAAGATGTTCTTGAATAGAGGCATGCTGAGAGGGTAGGAGTTTCTTGTGCACTCTTATAATATCACTTACTCAAAATTTGCAAGCTGTATGCAGGGAAAAATCTGCCTGGTTTCTTCCCTCTATATTTTTCTTCATAAACAGCTAAATTTTCTAGATGAGTTCTTTAAAGAACTCCCAGTAAGATTAGACAAAGCTAGTCAGAAGACAAATTCAGATTATATCAGAGCCAAACTAAAACATGAAAATGTGTCATTTGGCAGAGTGAGACACCCTGGGGGCTGAGCACTGGTTAGCGAAGTAGATGATTAAGGTTCTGCTTGATGCTGTGCTGGCATAGAATGATTAAATAAAGGTTTGAAACTGATCCTCCGTTAGCTTAGCTAAGTATTCCAGCCAACCAGTTGTGTGCAGATACATACTTGTTTTTCTGCATCCAGGAAGAAAATCAGTTCTCAGTGTGAGAACATATTTTCTGACACATTTATCATTTACTCAAAGCTTTTAAATTAATGCATTAAAAAAAAACCAAACCAAAACATACAACCAAGCTAATTCCACAGCAGAACCACCATTTTAAGGATAGTCCTTTAGAAAGGTCAACTCAGAACCTGTCTGTGTTTTCGTATTAGCAACTAAGAAGCATGATAAGGCTATCAGTCCTCTTTCCTTGCATAACTGGAGATTCTGAGAAATTTAATAATTAAAATTTGTGATATCTCACTCTTAAGGGAAAGGGACATCCAAGATTTGTAAATGCTTGTGGTCGAAAGGAAAATGTCAGAAGGTCTGCAAAAACTCACAAAGTTTTGTTAATAAATTACAGTATAGGAATCAGTGTGGTAGTACTACTATTTAAACAGACAGCACTGGGTTTTAGGTAAAAGGGAGAGATGAAAAAGAATAGTGAAATAAAGAGATTAATTAAAGACAAAGACAGAGGAAAAGAGAGAGGGGAAAAAAAAAGAGAGAGAAAGTGAGAAAAAGAGATCACCCACTCTGATTCCAGTACTGACCCAGGGAGAGGATGTCCAGGGTCCTGGGCTGCACATCTAGGCTAGTTTGGGGTACCTGTTTACAGATAGGTTTTCCTCATCCTGAGTATAGGTTTCTCACTTCCTATGCAAAATGATTATCATTCACAGTCTGTTCTTTCAGACCCTTTTGGAAATGTGTCAGAGGGCTTCAGGGGTCTTTGGTGGTCTTCATCCTCCCCACTGTGCACTTCTCAGCTTCATTCCTGTGTTTGTGCTGTACTGTGTTGTGCTTATTTCCAGGAACTAGAACAAAGATATTTGTCCTGGAAAAGTGCTGCCCTACCTCCTTATAGCCCCCTTCTCCTGACACATTTTATTCTTTCACAGGGTGTATTATTACCAATAATCCTTGTCTGTTATTACCAATGATCCTTTGTTGGCTTCACAGGCATCTGGCTATCAGTGCTTGAGACACACATTAGACCCTTATCGTCCGGGATTCTACAGATTTCCTCACCTAAATCAGATAATGTTTTAAAATGCTGGGATTTCTTGTGGAGCAACAATTCAGTATATGATCAAGGTTCTAGAAATGCTGGATTAAGAGGATTTTGCAAGCCTGGGTGTGGCAACATGCAGCAGCTGGTTCAATATATCAGAACTCAATACAGAGATTCTTGAATTCTTGAAGTAAAACTTATATGTATCAAAGATATTTGTGAAGGAAGGAAATAGAATGTAGTGCACTCTCTCCTTTGGAAGTAATAAGCAGTTTCAGAGCATGATTAAATATCTTCTGTTCAACAACTGCAGTGTTAGATTCAAACGAAAAGAAAACATTAAACTTACCTACCACTGATCTATAAAATATATTTTAAGTCATTAAATGAAACATTTTCCAGTAATTTCAGTTGTTTACAACTCATATTTAAAATTTCCTCAGATAACAAGATTACAAGGATTCAAAGATGTCTTAAGATTTGCACATTCTTATTTTTTCAGAACACAGTAGCATCTTTTCCCTGTGCAGCACATCTTGAAGCTTACTTGATTTGCTCTCTTTCTTCCTCTGTCAAGCAGTCTCTTCTCAGCTATTTAATCTTGTATGAGCACATTTCATCCATGCTGACTTTCTTTTCTGCTTATCACTGAAACTGTTCTGTAGCCTATAGATGTATCATCATCTAACATATTATCTACCTAAACTGTTTTATCCATGCACTGGGCTATAGAGTTCTTGTTACAGAGACAACAGGTAGTCAGCATGCAGCTGATGTATACAAAATGCAGCCAGATCTTTAAAAGTGATTGCTAATTTTGAAGCATTCAAACAGACAATTCATAGACTTCAGAAACGGAGGATGCTGAGTATCATCATTAAAATGTAACAGCCTGAAAACCACTGGTGCTTATGTTGATGACAATGGTAGTTGCTGGAGTTTCGACCATTGCTGTGCTTATTCTGCATTAAGACAGGAGGGATTTTTGTCATAAGAAGACTAATCTTCAAGGACTTGGGTTTTCTGAAGGCTCAGAACCAAATCTCAGATATCACCAGAGGCCAGAGCTTAAACAACCTCTTTTATCTCCACTGGTGAGCCAAATATCATTTCACTATATTATTAGGTTTACATTTCTTGTCTAAAAATAGAATGGATACCTATGTTGTCAGGCTTCTTACCTGTAGGTGGTTTATTCTGCCTCTGCTCTAATCTAAAATCCAAAGAGTTAAAGACACGAAAGTGTTCACTTTTTACACCAGGAGTGGCTTCTGCTGATTTTTTGCTTTAAGAGTCTGTGAAGTGTAAGTGAAAGCAAAAGAATATATTTTTGCAGCATGTATCAATCTTCTAGCAGTCTTTGATCTCTTTAAGGGTATTCATGGTCTAAATGACTACCACACCTTTATAGAAATAACTGAAACCTGGATTTGAAATAATTGACACCAAAGGGAAAACATGTTAAAAGTGGTAATCTCTATTCACCACTTAATTTTTTTTCCAGTGCCGACACTTCAAAGGTAAACTAATCCTTATTTTTTCTTGAAAACTAGTGATTTTGCCAAAGTAAAGACATTATATTATAAAAGTAGATATGTGCACACTCTTCTACAAGGAAGACATCTAAAAAATTTTAAGGAAAAATATTTTTGTCAACAAAACTATTGCCTTAAGAATTTTTTCTTACCACTTAGAAGATTTTTCTTTCTTAGTTCAAAATTATAAGTGAAATTAGAAAAAAAATCAAACCAGCCCAAACCCAAAAACCTGCAAACCACATTGTGCACAAGTAAGGCTTCTGAAAGTCTGCAAATAATATGTGTTTACCTTTTGTGAATTTGCTTTTGCAAAACTCTTGTGTTTTGTGATAGCGTCACTTCTCCTCTACACACTGGGGGTAAACTCTTGATTGATACAATTATTAGGGAGAAAAAATGTGGAGGACCAGCTTCTACTGGTTTATGTAAGTAGATGGGGTAACAGAAGAGGATATGCTGGTATTTACTCTTGCTAGCTCTGCTAATTTTCATGGACCAGATCACATTCTCCTGTGCAGTGTAATACACAAAGTTAATCAGAATAGTTCTGCACATAGTCTTTTGCAAGATACTAAGTTCTTTGTAGATGCTAAATGAGGCATATCAATAAATTCCCCACCTGAAACCAATTCTGAGCAAGTCAGAGAGAATAAGGCATCTCAGAACCTCTGTGGATTAGTGGGATTGAGAGGCACTCACATGGGATTTCCTGGTCACTGTCAGATATGGTGGTGAAACTTTTCCCTCATGGTCTTGTCATGAAAATACTGTCTAGAAAAAAAAGACATGACAAAACATTTACATATATCAATGGCATGTCAAATTCCTTTCAAAATGAATAGTGATACCATCAGTGTTCATTTTCAAAGAGAATTTCTTCATAGGTATGTCAAAGGGTAGTGAGGTCCTGAGCAAATTATTCTTAGCCTTTCCCCCTTTTCTCTGCATGCATATTTACTTAAAATCATGATCATTTAGGTGGTAGAGAGTAGTAGTGTAAAAACAGAAATTCAAAGCCTTCAACTAAAACTAATAGCAAAGAATTGAAAATGGGAGAGAGTGTAATTAAATCACATCCAATTTTGAAAGTAATATGCATTTTTTTATTCACAGATAATGCATTCACTTCACTTCTTTAAAGCAAAGTAGCTCCTTAATATCAGCACTTGACATACTAGCTTGCAATTCAGATGGGATCTTGCTTCATTTCTATAGGATATTCTATATCCTCATTATGCCTTGGCCACAGCATTCGAGAGCAAAAACAGCCTGTTAAAGATGCCACAAAAGAGATGGTTGGGCCAGTTTTCTTGAGAAGGTATTCTACGTTATGCCAGGTAAATCTGATCAGCCATTGCATTGTTTTTTAATTAATATATATTTCATTTACTGATTAAAAAAAAAAATTAAAAGGAGTACCAGAGTAAAAATTCAGGTAACACTTACTGGAATGGGGGGCACCAGAGTCCATTTGCTTCTGATTGCCATCACCATTTTACAAAATATTTAACGTTTAGAAGCATCTGCAAGTTTTCATATTGAGCCTTTTTCTTCACTGATGTAAGCAATGTTAAATCTCTCTGAGTAGTGAGAGATGAGATATTGGGCTCATTGTTACTCTACTGAGATGCTAACAGCAAAGAAGTGAAAAGAATAAAGTTCAACATAAGTTTTGAGAGATTTCCAAAGAAAAAAGTGATTATAGCTTCTCCTTTTTCAAAGGGTCAGTTGTTCAGTAAGGCAGTCTCAGAGGGTAACATTACATTATTATACCAATTTGTCATCTAAATTAAAGCCATTTAGCCTCTTATTTAGTGTACAGCTGCAGAACTGATGTGTTTTATTTTATTTTTAATGTACTTTTTTATAGATGGGAAAAAGAAAACTCTATATGGAAGTAAAAAACACATCAACTCTAAAGATGTTGCTTATGATAGGAGCTGTCTCTGGAAAGAGGAACAATAATCTGAACAGATCAAAATGTTCTCCTTTGTTACATATATCTTACTTGGTTAAAAACACAGCGGTACAGAGATATCCCTTTACACAGACATCTTATTTTCTTTACATCTGTTCTGTTTTTCTGATAAAGTACTTTCCCTAAAACAGACATAAGTGCATTTGTGCAGCCACAGGACCTATGTTACATGTTGTGACCAAGGGTAGTGTCTTAATTATGAAATAACTTCATTTCTATTTTACATGGTACTGCTATTATTATTTTATGTACGACTATTTTATTTTATTTTATTTCTTATGCTTAAAATATTTGACTGATCTACCAGGAATAAGAAACAATATCAACAAGACCGATGACCATATGGAAAACATGGAGATATGCAAGACTGCTGCAAGAGGAAATCTGAACAGCTCTACTCCCCATTTGAATCCAACTAGAAGTTGTTCATAATTTCTTCAAGTTCAGGTCTAATTTTATTCTCTTTCTTGCTTTAGAATTCAGAGTGGTTATCATCATACTGTGTTAGCCAGAGACAGTATTTCTATCAGAAAGATAAAGTGCTGTCCTGGCTGGTCGGTTATCCAAATCTGTGAGTAGCTTTTATATATGCCATAAGATATACAAATTTGCTTTCCTGAAGGACTATCTCCTCCTGAATTTTCTCCTTATCTCTACATCTGGCTTTTATTTTTACTCTTGGTGACCTTCTAATAAGCACAGTCCTTTCATATTTTTTTGCTCTATTTTTTTTTTCATAATAAAGTGTCATTTGTTATAGCTTCTTGGGGTTTTTTTCAGTTTCTTTGCTTTTGATTGCTTTCCTAAATTGCACATCAGTCCTTCATTGTCTCATTAAAACTCTTATCATATTTTTTATATTTCCAAAGAAGCACAGTTATGTGAGAGAACAATGGTACTGACTATAACAATGTTCTGTTCTGCTTTTATCCAAAGCAGTTGCCACACGGACACAGTCCTATATTCAAATATTCTGAACAAGGGTAAATGCCCAGGATTTATCAGTTTTATCGAAGTACCCATACACAAACAGGCATACGATGGAGTTTACTTTTCTGTGGGCAGTAGAAGTGGGATTACATCACAGTGTGCCAGGTTTCAAGTGATTGTTACAAACAGTAGTGTTACACTGAATTTTTAGTGGGATTAAATTAAATTTACTGACTTAGATGGAATCATATTCTGCAAGTTTATAGTTAGCAGTTGGTGGATTGAGTTTAGATTAGTCATGAAGGCTCATGGTTCTGCACTTTGACCGAATGATCTGATGGTTGGGAAATCCTGAATGGCTACACTGTGATTATGATTTAGCATAATCTCATCTTTCTGCTGCTGCAACTGACACTGAAGAAAATGTTGAGACCTCGGACTGAAATTCAGTCTAAACTGTTTCTTATTTATGTCTATTCAAATTCTGTTTTGTAGATATTTTCTGAAATGGCTCATGACCTATCAGCATTTCACTGAAGTGTTGTTCTTGTCTGTTTAAGTCCTTCTAGTGTGGAATGACAGGAAGTAATGTCAACCATGACAGAAAAAGGAATCAGCAGGGAACATCGCAGCACCCTGTCAAGACAACTCTGCAACTTTTTGATCACAGCACAAGAGGAAAACACTGCTTTGTAATTATGACTCACTGATTTTGGGTAGTTCAAGTGAAAAGAGCAATGAAAATAACATTTACAACAACTGTTTTCCCCTCTATCTCTTGGAGTTCTTAATCCATATACAGCATTCATTTCATTTTGCAGGTACCATCATACCTGGAGGCAACCTAGAAACCAGTGCTCTTATAGAAAGGCTCTAGCCTTGGCTCCTTGGACCTCTCAACGTTTTTTTTTTTTTTTTAATGAAGGACAGATAGGAAAAAAGTAAATATTTTACTTTTTGCATAAAGGAGACAAATTGCAAGACTCAGTTCTTTTTGGTTGCTTTCACAGTGTGAAGATCTGTTATCTATAAGTCCTTCCACAAAAGCTCTTTTTAAATGGTCAATGTTTCCTTCCATACACGTTTAAGAAAACAACCCTACATTTAAATAAGATTTTATTTAAATATTTATTATTTAACCTTTCAGTAAAAATGTTTATTGAATATAATTTAAATATTTTAATTAATAACAATAAATAAAACCCAAACCTGCATTTAAATAATGCTAAATTTGTGCAACAAATTACCTCAAACCAAGCAACTCCAAAGTCAAGTTGAAAATATTGTTATTTGTATTCAATTTAAAACAAAACAAGCCAAAGCCCAAGGATAGTATTGAAAAGAGTCATGAAAAGTCCTAGTGTAATAAAATAATCTTCTGAGTACATTACAACTGTTATATTTTAATTCTTGTTTTATTTTAATTATTAAATATGGCCACAATTACATACATTTGGAAGGAACAGCTTCTTTAACTGCCAAAGCTTGAAGAATATAAATCTGTGGGCAACCCAAGAAAATCCTGGAATGCATGGAGAATAACTTCTGTCCTGGGTAAACCAAAATGTTTTAGTCTGTATATCGATGCCCAAAATTGTTACTGTCTCTTTAAAGCCAGGTGTGAGGCCAGAAACAGAAATGCAAGGCCTGGGGGATCGCTTAACTCAGTTGAAGTTGCCCCAGCAGATTATCTCACCTCGTGGTCTTTGCCTAAGGCAGAGGCTCTGCTTATTTTTCTGTTTTTTCCGCCCTCTTTTTTTTCTCTCACATTAATTTCTTCTTATTGATGGAAAGGAATTTGTTAAAAATAAGGTCAGGAAACTCATTCTGGAGTTCCCCATTAACTGTCTTAAACCAAGAGAGCTTCCTAAGCCAAGCAATAGGGAACCCTACCAGAGAGAAGGCAATGATGGACCTGCTAGTCCTGAATGTGAGTGAGCTGTTTGGGAACATCAAAGTTGGAGCAGTTTGGACTGCTGTGATCAGATACAACTGGAGTTCATTCACAGTCTTGAGGAACATGGGGCAGGTACGGAATAAAGTCAGGTCCCAGCAAACTTCCAGCTTTTCAAGGAGTTAGTCAATAGGACCCCGTGGGAAACGGCTCATGAGGATAAGGAGCAGAACAGAGCTGGCAGATTATTAAGGATATCTTCCTTAAAGCCCAAGAACCAGTGAGTCCCAGATAAAAGAGATAAGGCAAGGAAGGCAAGAGGCTGGCATGGCTGAGTCAAGCTCAAGCTGGTCAAGCTAAAGTGAAATAAGGATATGCACCAGCAAGAGAAACAAGGACAGGTACCCTGGGAATAGTACAGAGATACAGTCCCATTATGCAGGACTGAGGTGAAGAAGACCAAGTCAAAGCATTATTTATATCAGGATGTTAACAAATGGCCTAAGAACTTTCAGAGGACAGATTTTTTTTTAAAATAAAATGCAGAAAAGCTTATCTTTTACACAATTGTAAGAAAGAACTTATAACCTTGATGCACAATACTTGCTATATTTCTTTGCATGTGTATTCCAAATCTTTTTGTATTCCATATGAATATGACTTCTATACAAGCTCCTCATCAGGATTCAGTTTCTCACACATCTTCACCTATATTGTGTCACCTGCTGTGTGGCTGCTGCCTTTGAAGAGCACAGATGGTGCCTAATTCCTGTGCAAATCCACCAGGTGCACATATGTGTTTTGAATATTGTAGGATATCTTAAATGGGACAAGACGCCTATGTTAAAGCATCCCCCAAAGAGTTTAATTCTACAACTGAATACACCCACAACCTCCACGTTCAATATGCTATTGGTTTTTAGTAATATTTATGCTTATATAAAAAACGCACTAAAAAGTTTAAAAAAAATTCAATCATCACATTTGAGGTTATGGAGTAAGGGATAGTTATAGTTGAGGGATAAGCTGTCATTCTTTAGCTGCTCACATTTGATGAATTTTGTTGTCCGTCATGAAGCACAGCTCTGCCACAGCAAATTTCAGCATAATGGCTTTCAATTTGGCAAAGTTATAAGAAACTGAAAAAAAAATATTACCCAGCTATCTTTCAATAACTCTTAATATGTCGAAGAATATTCAAAATAATTGTCATAGTTTTCTTGTTAGACTTTGTGCCTTGCAAATAGTTCTCTTTTTTTTTTTTTTTTTTTAATTGGGCCTTAGGAATTAATTGTACAAAGTATGCTAATACCTTGTATGTGGTAATAGACTTACCCAGATGAAATATACATCTAGTATTTAAAGGATCTGTTATATACAGTGAAAAAAGTTTTAGAAAGCTTATAGAATTTGTGTTGTACCAAAAATAACCAAGGCTTTTTTAGATGAGAGTGCTGAAGAGAACTGTGGAAAATGGGACGTAATTAAAATTTATAAATTAAATTATTCTACTTTCCAAGGAATTAAAATATAACTACAGTACTTTATGTAATTTTTCTTCCTTTGACTCTAGGACTAATAAAGGAACAGTGGAAGTGAAGGCCATGACACTGAATTGGGAGTCTTGAAAATGACTTCTATTTTCAGTTCTGCAAGTGATTTGCTTTCTGACCTCATTCATTTTCAGCATGAAATGGTTCAGATTTGTCTCCTTCCTTCCTTCTGTCCTTCCGTCCTTCCTTCCTTCCTTCCTTCCGTCCTTTCCTTTCTTCCTTCCTCCCTCCCTTCCTTCCTTTCTCTCTCTTTCTGTTATGTGAAAGGGGAAGAATTTATACCTTGATAAGTCTTTGGTCCATACCTGGCCAAAATGGAAAACTCTACAGAAAAATGGACAGTAAAAAGAAAAATTCAATTTAAATCTCATCTTTCTAATACTCCCTGTGACAAGAACAGGAAAGATTTGATTTTGTGCATTTTTGATATTAAGGTTCTACTGTCTTAAATTTCCAAGCTCTTATTTAAACTATGATTTATTCTGACAGAAACCTGTCTATAGGTTTTGCAATCCTTAAACTTTACTTTTAAGAGATGAAGACACTTTGGCATGAATTTCCCACAGTATTAAAGTGTTATAGTCTTGGTCAAATCACACCCTACCTGGCTTTAAACACAGTACAGAAACCCCTGTTAGCCTCAGTCCTCAGTGCAGAGGTTGTTGCCATTGATCAGGGTAACCCTGGCTCATCATGTCCTATTTGGCCTGGGCTTACAGGCAGCTCACAAGCTCCTCTAGTTGCCAACCCCATTTTAGGAGCTAAATCTCATCCAAAGCCTCTGAAAATCTGATCTCAAATCCTGGACTAGCATCATGCTGAGACTTGAATTTAACTGAGCTTGTCCAGCATACCTATCTCATCAGTCTCCACCTGTTGATTTTTTTTCCTAAACCAGAGAGAAAACTAATGATAAACCAGTGTCCTCTTCTATACTGAGCATAGAATGCAAACATACAAAAGAGACTTAGCCTTTTTTGGGGTGGGGGGGCGAGGGGGGGTTGGTGCTTAGGGAAATGGTTTAGTTCTGGATTGGCAGCACTGAGCTAACAGTTGGACTCCATGATTATAGAAGTCTTTTCTCATCTTAATTACTCTGATTATACAACAAACCTAGTTTTAAACTTAGCTTGTAACCCCAGTTTTGCGATGTTGAAGGACTGCTTAGCTGTTGTCTTATCTTTTCAAACACTGGAGACCTTTGGCCCTAGCTGACTGGTTAAACCAATTGTTCAGACATTTGAGGCGCATGAATCTCTGGAGAAAATGTCTTTGTTATTCATCTCTAGTCTTCATGGCTTGCTTTCCTTCTCAGTATATTTTTTACCTCAAGGATATTTTTTGTGTCAGTATATAGCATAAAAATGGCTCATTAAAAACCCAGGATGTATTAAAAAAATCTCTAAATAATTTTTTCCCTAACTTTTGCATGTTGCCTTGGTTTGCTCTCAGTGACTGTGTACAGTACTAATTTTACTCAAATTGAAATGTAACTGTATATATACATAGAGATGAACACATGTGTACAAGCGTGCATGCACATTAACACATCCTTTTCTAAAGCAAGCTACCATGCTCTGACCTGATTAAAACAGTCAGTGTGTATAAGCTGTCTCTCAGCTGTGGTAATAAATGAATATTCCTTTTAAGACTGCAAATTGCATGGCTTTGTGGCATAAAAGAACTTCTAAGCCCTGAGCTGATGCTATATGTTCTAATGCTGTTGATAGGGATGTGTGTGCACTGAATAATGCTGTCTGTATAGGGTTAACTTGTAGGAAATCAAGACACACTGTAGTGCAGATTCTCAAAGCATTGACTCTTTCTATCCAAACATGTGGAAATGTACTTGTGGGTTTGCACCAAATCACTCTGAGGCTGCTTTATTCACAACACGATTCCTCTGATGAAACTTGTCACAGGATTATTGTGACTCATCCACTGTTGCAGCAGCACATTTTATAACCCCCATGCAGAGGAAGGCAAATAGAATGAAATAGTGTAAGGTTTAAGTTTGGCATTTTTATTCATTAAAAGATTCTCAGTATTCACTCTGATATTGCCATATACCAAATTAAAATAGTAGCTCCCTGAAACACCTTCTGAAAATGTGGCCCATTTTTTTATTTACATGTAGTCTGCTTTGATCACAAAACTCAAAATATTGCACTGGTTCGTATTTCAGATTTCTCAGAGTTTCCATATTTCATTACCAGCCACTATATTTTTGATGGTGAGGGTTCTGTAGGTGGTGAAGAATGTTATCAGGAGCTGAATCCTATTCTCTTTCTTTACACTGTCTGAACTCCCTCAATTTTCTGCATACAGCCTAAAACTGCAGTCTGCTTTCCAATGTAGTCAGTTACTTTTTTGCTTTGTGATGAATTCTGGATGCTAACTCTATAAGGGACCCTTTATACACCTACAATTAAAATACTTTTTTTTTTCTGTCTTGATTATGGCATATTTTTTAAGAAATAATCTATTGAGCTATCTTGAACAAAACATACTGGAAAAGGAAAGGGAAAAATATATATTAAGATACATTAAATAGCAGTGATGTTAATTATCTAAGGTAGCCTTGTGGGAATATTCAGAAATGTAGAGTGGAATACACACGTAAATTTTTGCTGAATGAGAGCCTGAAATTATATAAAATACTGTCAGAACTCTACAGTTAATTCATGTCATAAAAACCCTGCAAAAAATAAAATACCCATTGCTTATACCTCTGATGATACTCTTTTGACCTCTAAGATCACTGCTGATTTTTAATACTAATCTGATACCATCTTGATTTTTAGTGTTCCCTTTTGAAATGCTTAGGTACATGAGCTGTAATAAGATTCAAATGTCCAGAAAGATGATTTTGTTGCAAGCAGAATTAAAAAAAAAAATCATTAAGTTGTTCTTGCAAGAATCTATGTGGGTTTTTAAACATCTTGACTGACCAAACAACATTAAAATTATTTCCAAATATATTGGTAGTGCCTTTGCAGTCATCTGAAGAACAAACATGCATGTAGTTGTTCTGAAGTAGTACATGAAGTAATTTTAAAATAACTTTCACTTCCACTAATAAAATTAACAAAAATGCTAAAATAAATAGTAACTTCTGATACTCGGACACTCTAGATCTTTACCAGTATTTTAGATTAGGATGTTCTCCAATCAATTACATTTATTGTGGAGTGATCTCAGAGTATATGAACTATTTTGAGGTATTTTTAGTCTGAAGTAAGCTGGAAAATGTGATGGACGTATGGATCAAGTTAATACACCCCAGCCACAAATGAACATTTCCTTGATACTAGCTATATGAGAGCTAGTCTTAAGTAATCCCCCTGCCATAGAACACGTGTGGGATAGGTCTTGAATCTTTGTGAACAACCATCTCATTCCACAAGCAGTACACAGCTACTGCCCCATGCCATTTGCCAATGCAGATGCTGCCTAACATGCACCTGAACTAGTGCATTTTTTGGTCTAGGTGCTCTGAAATGTAATGATATCAGTTACAGTTCTGCTTCCAAGTCAGGATTCAGTACAAATGTAAATCCCAAAACAGGTAAGCTGAACCAAGTTAGAAGGTTACATAGATACATAAACACTGTAAGTATAGAATGCATAAACAATGCAGCATAGGAAAGTGAGGTCATCAATAAGGAACTACATGTTTAGAACAGATTTATTAATAATCAATGCAGAAAAAACAGAAGAGGAAAGAGCTGTCTTTCTGGAAAAACAAGTTTTTGAAGCAACCTACCTGAGATATCTGAAGAAATATGGGGGGAATAAAAAACTAAAACTTTAAATTAAAAAGATATGCGCTGTTTGATCAGACAGAGCAGCGTGACAGGAGGATAATAGAAATCAAAAGCAGAATTTGCTTAACCTCCTGTCCCAGGTCCAGCTGTTTAGAGACTGTGGTAAACATGATACACTTGGGATGATGGATGACTGTTTTCATGTTTCTATTAACCTTCATTGCTCTGAGAACATGCCAAATTGCATGTTCTTAATAGTTTTCATGGGAAGGATAAATTGTGCACGAGGTTTGGACATTGTAACCATTAGTAGGATGATCACTATAACAGCATGACTATGTGAGTCCTGGTAGAAAGAAAAATCTTTGGAGGGCTCACTTGCATATACATATATGCACATTCAAGCACATTCCTATCCTATAGTACATAAAATCTAAAAATTATGATTGATTTGTTCTCTAAGGCCAAGGAAGTACTACGAGCCTTGATCAAATCTGAAAGTAGAGTGAAGTTGGAACACAATTCACTGAAATGGTTAATAACCTGCCTGAATAATATGCCACAGAAGAGGTGATCTAAAAATTGTCTTTCTCATCAAAGCCTTAATGAAAATACTGAACTCAATTAGGAAAAGTTTTATTTTTGTGGAACCCATATACTTAGGTCACTATATATATATATTTATAACTATAAATACAATTGCAGTCATCTAAAATTTGAGATTTATCTTCAGTATAATTTTGGAAATTCATCTAAAGCCCATAAAGAGAATGCCACATATAGAAATTGACTTATCCTACCTCTCTGAACTACTGAGGTATTTGGGAGTCCCTATTTTGAGACTATAAAGTGGCTTAGAAAATTCTATATACTGGATAAAATTTTTTTTAGAGGGATGAAGTTATTTGAGTTGAAAAATCAATAAAAAGAACATAGCAATTCCAGAAAGCACACCACTTCCTCCACAGATTGATATAAACCAGATGGCTCTTGGATTTATACATTACTTTAGATTACACATCTACTTTTTTAGATATTGGTGGTGGGATCTAAATGACCTCTTCTAGACAGCAAAGACTGGCACCCTTGGTGGTCTCCTTAGGCTTCTCTTCCACCCAGGTGAGGTGCTTTCAATTCCATCCTAAAGAAGTGGTCTAAAACATTCCAGATATAATGTGCCCTAAACCACCTATTTCCCTTTATGTAAGGAGGCCAGGAACAGTATTTCATGTGCTCGACTCTGTGTTGTGGAAGTTTCAAGTTACGTGACATAGGTAAAGGACTGAAAATTCAATTCTTTTAACCTAAATACAAACAAAGATCTTAGTGTTGTTGGTTGATGAATATTTGTTCATGCCCTCTTTGTTCAGATCACATGTATGTAGGCAAGTAATGGGTCACTTGTACCATGAGAAGCAGTCCTCAGTAATAAGAAGATGGCTAGAAGCAAACTTTATGCAGTATTGCAAAAGGTTAGACTTTCTGGGATCAGAGAGAGAAGAAATACTAAGAATGCTAATAGTGTTACTTCAATAGATCACCCATGTGCATGAATATCTGAAGGGAAGGTGCCAGGAGGATGTTTCCAGGCTCTTCTCAGTGATGCCAAGCAAGAGGCAATGGGCAGAAGCTGAGCATGAGGAAATTCCACCTGAACATTAGGAAGAACTTATTCACAGTGTAGGAGACTGAGCACTGGAACAGATTGCCCTGAGAGATTGTTGAGTCTCCCTTGCTGGAGATACTCAAGAACCATCTGCAATGCTGTGCCATGTGCTCCAGGATGACCCTGCTTGAGCAGGGAGGTGGGACCAGATGATCCACTGGTACATTCCAACCTGATCCATTCCATGATTCTGTGACTACATTATAAAACGATTGAATCACTGTGGTCCTCCACAATCTGGACAACAGAAAAATCTGGTGCTTTAATGAAGCTTTCAATATTGCGTAAAGACAAACAATTAAGTGCAGTTTGTAGATGGAGAAGCTGCTTCCCTGTGATGCTTGTCAAGGCTTCTCAGAAACTGCCATTCTAAGTAGAATATAGCTAAAAGTAGAGTGCTAATTGAAGTAATAGCTTTTAATGCTTGAAAGATCCACACATTTTACTGGAATTTCAGAAAAACAATTTAAGAAAGCATTTCTTTCAAAGGAAAGAAATATGGTTAAAACCAGGACTGAAGAAATAAATAAATGAAGAAAATGAGGAAATATTTTCTTTTATTTTTAGGAGAATTTCTTGATGATTCTTCTCTCTATACATAAAAGCTTCTGTTTCTCTTTGCTTCTGTAATCTGCCTTGTTAGCAGAACATATGGTGACTACCTGACCCTGTACATGTAGTCAGGCAGAATCCAGGCAGAGAAGTAGTCATTGCACACTGAAATGTTTCTGAAAATGATCATTTGATGTGATCATTTTTCTTCTTCCAGGTCTCTGTTGCTGCTGTTAATGACGAATTTAGTAAAATGACCAAGGCTATGTTGATTTCTGTGTATATATGTCTGCCCTTTTGCTGTATATGTGCTATACAATACGTCCTAGGGAATGAAAGGGTGTCAAACTGCCAAGGACTACAATATGTGCACACTGGAGAAACACTGACATCTTCTTAACCCTTTCATGGCCTGTTCAGGGACACAAGAACTAATGACCTTAATAGAGATAAAGATGTGGTAATTAAAAATAAATAAATAAAAAGAGTGGCCTATTCACATTCTGTGATTCCAACTCATACCCTACCTAGATCTAAAAAGTATGTTTACTGTTGGAGTCTTACTAATAAAAAAAATGTTTTTTAATATTATTTATATTCTTTGAGGAGGAGTTGAAATGAAAGTGAAATTTTGAATGTTAAAAATTAACTGATTTTTCTTTTAAATATAGCTAAATTATTGCTTCCACCTATACTTGTGCATAATTACTATTTTTAGCAATAACCGGACATGGTTTGGAGATTAATTGCAAAGATTAAACACAATAAGATGATTAAAGGAGTTTCCTTGTTTCTTATCATTCAAGACCTACTTTAGGTCACAGAATATTTTCTTGCTGTTCTTTTTCTGCAGTCCCTTGATGTCATCTGTATCCTGGATTTCAGTGGGTTAGACTGTTGGCCTTAGTCCCATATTATAACAAAAAGATGTTTTCTAACTGAGAGAAATCATGTTGGCATCTTTACTCTGTGCTCACAAAATGGTCACATTTCCTTTTTCCTGACACATTGAAGATTGGAAGACAAATCTTGTATTTATAGATGACACGCAAAATACTCTGCATCTTTTCTTGTGGTTCTGTTTTGATGGGAAAAGCCTTTTCTTAGGCCTTTGTGCAAAAAGAAAACCAGTATGTCTGTGTTCTGGCTCACTATTCAACTGTCTAATGCCATTTAAAAGTCCTGTAGTTTACAAAGGCAGAAAAAGGCTTGTGTATCTTGAAGCTGTTCATACCAATTCCTTTTTCATGGTATCTTTAATCTAATCTAAGTAGGAGTCCTTTCTTCTCCCTCCAAGAAGAGCTACTAGCATGTACAGGTGACAGCACAGCAGCAACCACTGTTGGCATAAACTCTGAGGATTCAAAAGACCTAACTTTGCTGATGAGTAAAGTCAGAGAGCTGCCAGTGGCTTCATGTTTAGAGGCTTGATCCATTGCCCACTGAGTCCACAGAGTTTTTTCCTGGTTTATATCATAATTTGCTGCAAACACTTTAAATGAAGGTGAATTTTTTCTTATTTGTAAAATTAATAATACAGAAATAGATTTCAGCACCTTTTACCTCCTCTTCAGTCATGTTCCACTAAGCCAATGACCCATTTTTAACTAGAAATCTTAAAAAATGATTGAGATTAAAGTGGTATTACGAATAATCCTTTGGGAGTAAGAACACCCCCTTCATTCTTTCCTTCCCTCCTTGCTTTATTTCTTCTCACCTCAGGCCCTCATAATGTAATTTTTTTAAAATTAGATCATCCTCGGGTCACCTACCTGTATGTTAACTGCGTCAATTTTTTATCACAGACATGCCCATGCCTTTGTTCTGCCTGGGCATTCAAAATTTTTTTGCTGGTTTTGCTTTTGTGGTGATTATGTTGTTTTTCCTTTGCTTTGCATAGTCTTAATTACATTATTTGGGCTTTTGAAAAAGCATGCAACAAAAAATGTCATTGCTTTAGAGTGACTTTTCTCAATTAAATCAATGGTATCAGATAAAATAAGGGAAAATGTTTGTGAGGCACTGGTCAAAGAGAATGAGCCTCTTCATGATAAATAAAGTTTGAGAAAAAAACTTCTAAATTATCCTCTTTGTATTGTTTGTTGAGTGCAATCACAAATTATATTTGACCAAGCAAATAATAACATGATCCCAATTTTCCCCAAAATAAACAGAAAGTGGATATTTTCCACCTCTGTATCTATAAATAATAAACGCTTTAAAGTTTGTACACAGTAAATAAATCAGCAGTTTAGGACAGAGTTTAATTCTTCTCTCACATCATTTTTACAGCTGCAATGACTTCAGTGAAATTTCTGTGGAGTTGAGATTCACTGATGAGAATTAAGCTTCTTGGTCTGACGCAATGAGTCTGAATTGCAGGCATTTGACCGAGGCAATTTCATTAGTGATTAAAAAGCATACCAAAAGCAGATATATGGGGCATAAGGGATAATAACTGGAAGTTTTGGAATTAATCCAAGGAGGAAAATGCTCTAACTTTACAAATGTTAAAGGTATTTAGGTTCTTTCTCGTCCTTTCTGCCTGTGGGTCTTTACCTGCGTTCCCACTTGATGGAGCAAATATTTAGTTTGACCTTTGGTGGGCAGATAATGATCTGTTGAAACTGACCAGTTTTAAATGAAGAAGTTTAATTTGCATCACCCTATTAACCTGGTACCCCATGAGCCTAAGTGAATACAAGATGGCTGAGGAAAGGAATGGTGGTGCAGGAGCAGAAATATGAGGCAGTGACTCCTACTCTAGTATCTAAACTATACTATCTAAACTCTGTAAAACTACACAGCCCTTCCAGCTTAATGTGACTGAACTTTGCTTAGGCACCTTCTCCTGAGAGTAGAGAGTGACTTCCCCCAACCCAGAGCCTGATTTACCCACCCTGATTTGCCTTCTCAAGGTTTGCATTGAGCAGGAGAAAAACCCAAAACATTTAGTTTGCACCCGAAAGAAAATTTATGGCTTTAGTCTGCAGTGCATAGGGACATGTCCCCTTCTACAAAGTAGCACAACACTCAGTCTTTCAGAAAGCTTTCTCAGCCTCATTTTTCTACTGAATAATGTCATCAGTGCTATGCTGTCTGTTCACAATGTGCCTCAGCTGGCTCTTTTGGGGTGAGCCTGGAAACGGAGAGAGTAGGGAACCCACTGTGGTATGTCAAATTAGTGAGTCCAGGAGGTGAACACAAAATGCACAGGTAATAATGAACAACATGTACCTTGCGTGTTTTTGACAACTGTAGTTTCAGTTTAATTATTCATATGAATATTTTGCTGGATTACTGCTATTGTTAATGTGCTCTTGCATATTTTATAAAAGTGATGACCTGGAAGAAGTACTCAGTGTGACAGGCAGGGCAGCAAGCTGGGCTGATTTTTAAAAGTAAGGACAGAGAAGTGAAAGCCGAACCATCCTCCTTTGTTACCTCAGCATGGCAGTACTGTGCCTCCCCAGACCCCTGTGCAGATCAAGGGCTTTGTTATGTAGCAAAAAAACCTTCACACTACATAAAATACACACCCATGGAGCTACTGTCATTGCTTAATCATTCTATGTGTCAGAGAAAAATAATTGCATGCAGAGATATTGTCAGTGACCTGTAGAGAGTCCATGCAGCTGGTCCCATTTTGTACTGTGGAACCACAACCTCTATTTTCACTTGTGTTGGGGCAGTACATGACCTTAAGCAAAGGCACTTTGTTATGGTTTTACCTCCTTGCTAAACTGTCTGTGCTGATATTCCAGACAGATGTTTGCCTAACCTATTCTTAAAGACCTCCAGTAGTGGAGAATCCACAAGATCCCCAGACAATCTATTTCATTGCTTCATTATCATTACTACTAGAAACTTTCCTAAATGGCATTTTTATCATAATTGCTTGTAGTTACTAGTAAACTGATTTCTGGGATGCCAGATGTGGAAATAAAAGGGACTGTTCCTTCATAAGTCCTCCATTTTCACTTTTCAACAAATTTAAATAAAGAGTCTGTATTTGAGAAAAGGGTCATTCTAGATAATGTTTAACTCTTTGCACTAGCCAGGACAATTATATTCCACCAATTGAATGCCCTATGAAACTGAAATAGTTCAGAATAGCCAGAAATTGGCTGTGAAAAATCATCATAGAAATCTTGGTGGAAAATTTTCTGATACTAAACATACAAATTTTTTTAATAGGGGTATAAATATTTGCATACCATGAGCCTTTCCTTCATTTTGACAGGATAAAACAGAATTAATTTTCCAATACACAGAGTGCATCACCATGTTTAAAGCTACTATTAAGAAAACCAGTGTTTTCAGTGTAGTTTTTGAACTTCATCATGGAAAGAAGAATCAGAATACTCATTATTTTGCATGGATGTACCCAAGTCCAAACTGGGTATAGAATATTTGTGTTTCGCACCAGTGTCATTACCTACAGGAGTAAAGTAGTAGGAAATCAAATCCTCTAGAGATCTGTCTTTCTAGGTGCAGTTTCATTTGATGAAGTCTGACTAAGAAACCTTATGAATTTCTCCAGATCTAGAAAAAAATTTGGAAGAGTAAGCTCTGTGGGCATCCTTTAATTCTAAAACATAATGGAGCCAGCATTGAATGAGGGCTGGTTAATTATGTTGATGTTTAATTTACAGATTATCAAACCAGCCTGAAATATTTATGCACCTGAAAGGCATAGTATAGTTAAAAAAACAACATAATTTAAACTAAAAATGAAGAAAGTTCATAAAATTACTATATCCAGACCTCTTATGCCATACCTGCAACAATATTCACATTATTCAAAAGGTCATAAAAAGCCTACAATCTCTACCTGAAAGCTGATTCTAGGAGCAGTGGGGTCCCTGTGGACAATGTGAAGTACAAATACATTCAGATTAGACAGATTCTTTACTTCTGATATGGCTAGTTATTATTAAGTAGAGTGTGCTTTGATCTCAAATATAGAATTAAACAACAGCAATGGATAAAAATCTCAAATTACTGCTGATCTTTATCCTTAGTAGTAATTTTAAAGAGTAAAAGAGTGTTAGGGTCAAGTCATCCTATCAAACAAATTTAATAATATTGCTATAGCAATGTAATGCCAAGGAGGGCTATAATATAATAATGATTGCAACAAGTTACTAAGACAAAGAAAATTGCATATGTAGATATGTTTGCTGGACAGAATGACTGAATGACCTCTCTCAGAGACCGTAGGGGATGCATACTCCAACAGTGCAGCTGACATTTTTCTTCCGTGTTTCAAAAGTATCAGTTTTGTAAAATAATCTAAAAAAGAGAATAAAAGAGTTTTGCAAAAGGAAGCCTAGGCAACTGAAAATGAAAATAGAAAAATAATAAGAGCTGAAATGTGCTATATCATACTGCAATTCATGCATTACCTTTCCAGAAGTACTTCAAATAACAATTTTTTTTACTATGATGCAGGCCAATTAACTTTTGGTGCTTCATGACACAGAAAGTACTGTAGCTCCAGCAGTGTTACATGATTATTTTATGTAACATATTTAAGGTTTCTGAATGGCATTATAGTGAAAGCTAGAGAATTCATTAAATAAATTTGCAGGATGAAAGGAAAGGTCTCTTTGCAATTCTTGCATGTTTGTTTCCCTTTTAAAGGGAAGAGAAGCTGCAAGGAGGATGAAAATATCTCCACTCTTCTTGGGAATTTTTCTTCTGGGTGAGTCACTGGTGAGTGTATGTCCATTTCATCTGGCTCCATTGTATCCCTGCCTAACTGTTCCTGGTGCACTTTTGGACAAGCAGAACTCAGTTGACACAGTTTGCCCTTTCCTATGTATGCTGATCTTCTGTACCATTAATATCTGGAGACAAATATAGTACTTGCTGTTAGTTGACTCCTTCTGGTTTAGCAATAGGCCCTTTTAGCATGTACAGTCCCAGAATTCTGGCTTTATATTATGACCTTCCTACTAAGCCTTTCTGAGAGGTTCAAAAGTGTTATGTCACATAACCATACAAAACGAGTTAGTTTAATCGCATTTTTAAGAAGAAGAGACACATGCAGAGATTAAGGCCAGGAATACAAGAAGGATTCACCCATTGTGTGTGTTTCAAGCTTGGCTCAAATAAACACTTGGCTTAAATAGAAACATCGGTAAGTATTTATGATAAGCCTGATCTTAGTGACTCCTTAAAAGGCCAGACAGTGATTCAGAGGAAGATCTCAGAATGGACTTAGGAAACCTGAATCCTCAATTCTGTGGTCTAACCACATGGAAAAGAGCTATAGCACATGGAACAGAGTCAAACACCAAATCAATATGACAAATCTGTACTTGTTCAAAAGAACTTTTATATTTGATCTGGGTTTAGCTTATCTTTATATGTGGAGGCACAAAGGAAAAGAAGATTGACAAACTTCGAAGTTAAAAGTAGTAGCTTCTGATGCTCTTGGTCACCTTCTGCATCAGAAACTCTCAATAAATGTATGGTTGCACTGCTGCAGCAAACTGCCAAGGTGACCATCATCAGTTAGCTTCCAGGGAATCTACAGAAATTCTCTTCTAAATCAAGATTATTATTTAATTTTTAAAATCAGAGAAGGAAGCTCTTTATAAACACTTTAATTTACCTGATGACTTTATGGGCTAAATTGTTAATAGGATAAGAATTCTCAGCAATAAGTAAATAATGTCAATTCTCATCAGATACAAGCTCATGCAGAGATTGAATGATGAGGGTAAAAGCTATCATGGAAACTTGAATCAAATTTATTAGCAGATGTTCAGTGGTGCAGAAGAATTATACATGAATAATAAAGTGCAATGCTAGCTGAGAGCTCTCGATTTCCCACTTTTCCCAGGAAGTACCTTTTAATGGAGGTCTTTTCCCAGAAGCTTAACATTGTGTTGAATTATAATTAAGCCATATTGAGAAAACATTCGAGTGACAATGATTTACAAATGATGAAATTATTTTGGGCTTATCTTAGGGCTTTACTGACTAGAATGATTTCTCTGTTATGACCATATGTCTGTCAAGAAACCTGATTCAAATGTGAAAACTATTGGGATTTTTGAGACAGTTAAAGAAAAAAAGAAATTGAAGATGTTTTCTGCAGTTTTATTCCTATTTAGTTAACTAAACATTTTGCAGATGTCAAAGACCATGAAACAAAGTTCATAACAAATATAAATGCATGAACCTGTAAAATATTTACTATGCCTGCTTGTCACGGGCAAGGACACTTTGTTTCATGACCTATTTACCCATCCAGAAGTAATAACTAGTGGCATGAACTGAAAGAGCGGGAAGACACACGCTTTCACCTTCCCTAAAGGTATCCCCATTACCATGGTCCCCTTCCATGAAATTGAAGAGTGATTTCTTTCTGTCTCCGAGACAAACTACACCTCATCAAAACAATCTTTATTTTGAGCAGCAACAGGACACTGTACCCTTCTGGTCAGGGAGCTTAATTCATCACCCAAAAAGGTATCCTGAGAAGTGCATAGATGGATAGTGATATCCTAAAGGCTAAGGGACTGAGGATGACAGATGAGAATGAAGAATAATGAATGGAAATCTAAAGATGTTGTTTCTTTCTTTGTGAAATTTCATGGTTGTTATCATAAGTATCTACAGGATCCAAGGTGACTCAATACCTATGTATAGGAAAAGATTTGAAGGTCAGCTAATTCAGTCACCTTAACATAGACATATCAAGCTTAAAAGGCGAGGTTTTGACAGTTAAATGCCACTCTTCCTTTATTCTGCAAGGCATGGAACTTGATACTGAAGGCAAAGGGAATGTTTAGCTAAGTCAAAACGTTCATTTTATTGCAAGGTTCTTCTTCCTGATCTTTCAGCCATGCCCATGCAACTGCCCAGTACAGCTTCAACCACCAGGTAAAGGGAATTTATTCTTATCCCTTTCCAATGTGTTGCATCCATTGTTAAGTCTACTGCTGAGAACAGGCACAGGCTCTACATCTTGACTTCATTGGCTGTAAATTCAGAAGGATGCTAAACGTGCTAACAATGCATTTACAAAGGATACCCTGATACATTTTGAAGTCTTCGATACTTGAATCTTAATGATGTTTGTCAGAGGGTGCATTTCTAAAGTGCCTCAACTGGATTCTAAACTAGCCTATTCCCTTTAAATTTGCTTTCTTGCAGGGGCATTTCAGGGCAAATTAATAAAAATAATAATCTTTTATATCTCACACTGGCAATCTTTATCATTGAAAGTGAATACTGAACTAGCAGATAAATTATTCAGACAAAACAATTTCCAGATGATTAATATTCCTTAAATCTGCCTTTACAAGTGTTGGTAGGAAAGAGTTAAAACTGGAAGATTTGAGGAGCAGGAGTTTTGCTCAGTGACCTTGCAGCTGGGAATACTAAAAATTTTGGTGGGGGAAAGCTCCATTTCTCATGCCTATTGTTGTTCATCCTCTGCCTGTATACTAGTTTGAAAACAAACCAATGGGAAATTCCAAGTCAGAACCACAATTTAATAGGAAAATTAAAAGAAAGGTAGAAAATACTGGTTTAAACTGACACAGTCAGGATACAACCTGACACCCTGTTGGCCAGGGTGGTGGTAGCAGTCTGATTAAATGGTACACTTGAAGTGACAGGCGTGGTTCTGTTGAAGTGGTCATCCTGTAGAAGTGTCTGGTCTTCTTCTTAAGGTCCAGTGGTGGTTATGTAACTCTTGTCCTCTGGTAATCCAGTGGATAAAGCAGATTCTGGTGTTCCAAAAGTCAGATTTTATCCAGGTAGGATGCTTGCTTCAGAGGGGAGCATTTCACAATGGGATGATGTAAGTTTATTAGTCATGCATTGAGACTGGATGGCCCATTAGCAGAAGATAGTCCCTGGAGGAAATTATCAGGGATGAGTCATGGAAGAGATCTATCCCAACTGTTTTTAACACCTTATGAAGATGGTGATCGAATACATACTTCTGGTAACATCTTGCATTGTAACCTAAGAGAGCTTGCTTTGAGAAGTATAATTCCTGTGGTGAGGTAGTACACTATCACAGACATGCCCAAAGATTTTGCATAGTGAGGCAGGCAGCAAACCACCCCCAGCTTTCCTCCTACTGTGCCCTAGGATGAGCTGAGCTGAATGGAACCCATGCTCCTGTATGTCTCTTACACCCAAAGTTGTTAGGCAGGTAACGAACTAAATCTACTCTTTGCATTTCAGATGTGGTTTGATAGTCGCCGTTAGTTACGTGTGTGTGTTGATTCAGACAAATCGATTTGTGGTATATAATTACACATTTTTTTTAGCTCCCTTCATGAAGATATATTAAAAACTCGTTATCTGTAACAGGCAACTTAACTGGAGAAGCTTAGAACAAAAAAAATGCTAAAGGAAACTTTGTCTTCAGTATTTCGTTTCTAGCTTATACAAATGTGATAAGGTGGTCTGAAATGCATACATTAAAAAAGATTGTTACATGTTCCCAGTTTCTACATTTATATATCTTTATATTGCCATAGTTCATCATATCTCTTTTGCAAACCCACTATCTGTTGGGAAATGTATGTGTGCAGACTCTTGACTCTGTCTTAGAGAAAGTCCTGCCTAAAAATAGATTCATATCAGAATATTGGAAATCACTGCATTTCCAGTTAATTGGAAAAACCTAGTCTTTTTAATATCTGAATTCAGAGAATTGTAAAAAAACCAGCTCTGATAAGGACTTTGAATGTCTATGCTCTTGCCTTACAGAGACCAATTATGTCTATAGGATTTGTCTGTGATAATTCTCAAATATTAGGGCAGTATTGTTTAGGCTTGATTAAAGTGTACTCCCAACTGGAATACATGAGTCCTAAGATGAGGAAAGACCAAAGGATATGGCTATGTATTACTCTCATAAAAAACTTTGACCTTTAAAAATGTGATTTCTATTCTGGTGGTCATTTTTGATTTTACTTACTATTATCTGTTACTTAGCATCACACTGATATTTCACTATTATTTTATAGTTTTTATATTTTTATTGCTTTGTATTTTATTATGCTACATATCTTTGGGAGGCTGTTTTCCTTCTACATTGCAAACTATAGATATGCTCTGTGCTGCAACTTTATTGATTTGGCTTTTGAAAAATACCTGCAATAAATATGCCTTAGTTTTAAAAAAGCTTCTTATTAGTTGAATTTTTAGTGGGTAGGCAGTGAAATTTACTGCTCAGAATTGATGGGCAACAAATCCAACCACAGGTAGATGGATTCATCAATTTCCTATTAAATGGAAAAGCAAAGCACATGGCTAAAGGTCAAAGTATGAATAGTAACATGGATAAGAGGCTGAAGTGATCACACTGAAGTTGCATATTCAGAATCATATTTAAGACTTGTAGAATTATTTCTGGCTGGGTTTAGTTCGCTCTAAATTGCTTGTTGGGGTTCAGAACCAGGTCTTATGTAGCAGAAGCTCTTCTAGTGCAATAGTCATTCTTAGAAAATAAAATAAATTTATTTTTACTTTAAATAACTAAACAATATCACCACAGATTAAACAATACTTCTCATATGAAACATACATCTGGAAATGTTAGAAGCACCATTAGGTAAGTCAAAACTAGAAAGTCAATGGGCCTAAGTAATCTGAAATTACAGCTGTTTGCAGTGCTTATTGTATGAGATTTGGACAGAACATACCACATGGAAACTGAAGAGTACAGTCCTGCTTACTTCCTCCATGAATTGGAGGTATTGAAGGGCAAGTCAGGCTGTAAAAAATAATGTGGGTGGCTGGAATGGTACATCTTTAAAGTAAATTTCCATTAAGCTCACTTCTTGGAAGAGATCATAGATTTCATTTAGACCTCTTGCCTTTCTGCTGTTGCTGTAAAGTTCACTTCCTGTTGGTACAACGTTGGGAAACTGATTTAGATATTTAGAGTGGGGTTTGGTGCAACTGTCCTTAGCTGTCTAGAAATTAGGAACAGGTCATCCAGCTGGGTATATAGTAAGAGATGGAGTATCCCACCTAACTGCCGCCTGTCTGCAATCTCTCTTACATCCTGTGTAGTATCTTTAAGCAGTGTGCACATTTCTGCAACCACTTTAGGAATCACAGTGTTATTTCACATTTTTGTTTAAGCTGCTGAATCCCCATCCCTTCATGACCAGCCTAAACTAGGTGTTGAACTATGTTGTTAAAAGGAAGAACAGACACCCACAGTAAGTAGATTAATTATTTTTTGGAAATGCCATGGCCTCAATGCCATTGCATTGACTACACAGAATAGACAATTTTTAGAAGGCTAAAGTAAAATAAGATTAATGCCTGTCTTGGAGACAAAGACATTAACGAAGTAACATTTACAAATGGAGATGCATGATAAGGTGTTTGTTGCCCACAGAACATACATTATACTCTACATGAATAGCAATTACATTAGTTTTTGTAATTTAAGGTTCTATTTGAAAAAAATGAAGTATTTCACACTTAACTAAAGTAGAAATTTCCGGGTCATTCTCTGAGAAGAACATTTCAGTTTTTCATGCTGAATTGAAGAGTTGTGCATCTGAACTTCTAAACCTGGGGAGGGAATGTAATGTATTGTGTCTTCATCTCCCTGGTTAAGTGTTTTAATTATTAAATATATGGTATTCATTATTATTATATTCAATATATATTATTATATGGTATTCAATAGCATTTTAAATGTAGTTATTCACAGGTCAGATTGTCTGATTTATTTTTTAAGTTGAAAAACGTACTCCTGATTTGTCAGAGACCCAATCTGACAATGTGTCATATTAGAATACCAGTTTAAAGGAGGGAGAAAGCTTCACCCTTATACCTGGCCTTGTCACTCCAGCAGAAGCCTGAGGAACCCTCTGTAAATTGTGTGCAGGTTGCATGCTAGTGACTTTATTTTCTAGGATTACTTGTTCACAGACTATTTTCTTGACAGGGCATCAGGGTACAGCCCCCTCCTTCAGACTGGGAACTATAGATTTAACTCTCCTTTTCCTCATTCCCCAGTGTATAACAGAGCAGCAGAGGAAGGAAGAACAGTAGCCAGTCTTATGAAAATTAAATCAGTATTTAGCTAACACCTGTCTCCAGTGAGAGAATATGATTAGTTCTCTGAGACAGCAGGAAAATGAAAATCAGGGCAACAGAAAAAGTAATTATCTGGAGAGAATGAGGAGGACCTGTAAGCCTGTCTGATCCTTGGAAGGATCTTTTAGTTTGACCAGACTGAGTAAGGTGTTTTCTTCTCTATTTTAATTCTGAGGAAAGCGTAAAAGTGGAGATATTGTGGGTGGCATTGCTGCAGAACATCTTCTGGGGACCCAGACTCTGGTCTGGCTGGCAGCAAGGGCATGGTGACAGCATGTCTTGTCTGGCTCTCAGCCACAGAAGCACATCCCCAGAGAGACACACTCTCCACATGCATTTGAACTTATTCTGTGTTAGTTGCAGATAGACATCTAAAAATATCAGTCCTATCAGTTCCCCTCTTCACAGATTCCCCTCACCAATAGCTGCATTTTGAAAAAATAGTAAAAATTAGCATGCAAAAGGAATATATTGTCTTTGGAAGTATTTCCCAAAGCTTCTAGGCATATCAGTCCCTTACATGTATTTCACAACCTTCTTTTCCTTCTTGTCTGAGAAGCAGCCTTTTTGAGGCATTCTTTGATTATTTTCTCCTCTGTAGTTTGACTAGTTCTATGAAAAAAAAACCTTCAAATTTCCTGTTAATGAAATAATAAACTTTATGTAGTTGCAAATATATGCATTATATGTCATAATTTAATTTATTTTCCCCCACATTTCAAAAAGGTTTCGTGAAGCCCAAACTCATTACCTTGCCTCTTTGGGCTACAGGCATGTTTCCCCAGTTTGTCTGTGTGGTACTGCAAAACTTCCTCTCAGTAGGCTGGAACATCAAATTTAAATCAACAACTCAAATATTGTAGGTTTTAAACTTTTGAAACTATGACTACAATGAGTATGCTCTCTAGGTATGTAGCAGCAAAAATATAATTTGAAATTTGAGCTTTGAAAGGTGTCTTTCTCCCTCTCCAATCACAAGATCAAAATAAAAAGGAATAGAATTAGAGGAAAAATATTATTTAATAGGTTTCACTTTCTTAACTAAGTTGGTCACTTTATATTGAGGGGGAAGACTTGTCAGTGAAATTGTGAAAGAGGTAACATTTTCCAGAAGATGAACAATCAGTAGCTGTTTGTGAGGACATTGATGATTTTTCAACACTTCTTTCTTCATGTGATTGAAGATTAAATTATGATCTCACAGTAGGACATCAAGGGACAACAACAAACTAAGCCCTACAATTTAGCTGAGGAAGGAAGCACACAGCTAGAACCATTTCGTTTTTAGAACGTCTCCAAAGGACCTGACTCTGTCTGTTAAGAATGAATGGTAATAGGTTGGATTGACAGTTGTAGTGAAGGGATATTTGGATGTTATAAATAACAAAATCCTACTTAAATTCCTGCAGATTTTAGGACATAGTCTATGACTCAGGAAATGGTCTAAAGTTTCAAGGTTAGGTAATGTGACCTTCAATCTGAAATAGTTTCTTTTCAATGGAGACAGCCAATGACTGGCTCTAAGGCATCTGAACAGAGGAGACTGCAAATGTCTTCATGTGAGGGACAGCTTGGTTTGGTTGTCTGCATGTAGGCATTTACTGTCCATTTAGACATTTGAGACTTTTTACCTGGATTGAAAAGAGCACATCTTCCATGAGTCACATCTTTGTCACATCTCCAAATCTTGCTTTTAAAATGTTCTAGGGCTTCTCAAAGGATGCTGAATACCATTGCTGTATTCAGCTAAAATAAGTTCATGCTTCTAAATTTCCCTTTATAACCTAGGGAAATTTAGTACCTACTAAACTTAGGGACTTATTCAATCAATCAGACAAGAACAGTCCAAACACAAATGTTGAGTAGCTTTTCAGATGTCAGGTTTACCAATATGTCTGCACACACTGGTGGACTACCCTATTACCCAAGGACTAGTGAGTGTCTGCTGTAACACAAGTGCTCACACTCAAGAAACTTCAGTTGGAAGTTGGAACCTTTGTGGGCTGGAGGAACTCAAAACATCCAAAGAGACTCCAAAATCTTATTTTTAGGCAGCTAAATTCCATCACAAAGGAGGTATTTAATTTCACTTTAGTGAGGTGAATTGCTTTCTCATCTCTGTTTTCTTCACTGACTTTGTCTCTGCTACCTATATTTTGAGATAAGGTATTTTGCATTATATTTAGCCGTTGTATGAATCTGTAGGTAGATGCCTTAATCAGGCTCTAAATCTGACTTCTCAACTTGGCTTAAACCTGGAGAAGTTAAGAAATGAATAGCAGCCTGAATAAAGTTTGCCAATGTCTGATTGCTGTCTGTACTAAAATAGTCAAAGTGAGTCATGAATATATTGGGAGATTAGATCATCTCTCTTCAATTGAGTGTACTTCTCTCTTCAGCAATGTGACAGATGCAAAGATAAAAGATGAAGCTGTTCTTGTTACCTTCCTTCCAGTCAGCCTCTTAGGCACCTCACACACTCAAGAAGTCTCAGAGATAGAAGATGTTGGCAACAGCTCAGAGCAGCACCATGCTCTGCAGTAGGGAACTATTACATCCCTGTGCACCTGCAAACAAGGAGTTGGCAGAAATCTATTTCATGTCTCCTTTCCCAGATAACCTTTGTTAATCAGTATCCCAATTTCTTTTGCAAAATTAAATGCTGTATTTCCCTACTTGGCTTGAACACCCAAGCTTGTATAGCCATCTAGACAAGAGAATTGAGAAAGTGTTGGCTTCAGTGGAAAGAGGAGAGAATGTCAGAGGAAATAAAAATGAGCTGTTCTAATGAAGCTTAGCACCTGCACTCACAATGATGTAATACTGTAAGTTCAGCAGCTAGCACAGGTCTACAGGATCCCACTAACACATTTTGACACTCCAACTTCTTGGTTGACTTGGTTGAATTCTCATAAAGTTAGGTGATACTGGTAAAATCAGGGGTTAGGAAGGAGAGCTGTCTTTTATTTGTTTTAGTATTTTCACATTTTTATGTTCTTAGTTCTGTGAAAATATAATGTACTAAAATACAATTTTTAATTAAAATATTTTTATTTCCTGCTATCACTTATTCCACTAAAAGACTATACACATATTTATAGAAATTCAGTCAGTTAAAAAAATACATAGACATAAATTATGGATATGCCTTTTAATGATCTAATTCTAGTATTTTACTCATTTCAATTCTTCTGATTTGAACTATATGTTCTTATTTCTCTTATATGACTGCACATGGAGGAAGAAAAAGGAGCCTCAATTTACTTATATCCCTGAGTGAATTACTGAGATTAAGCTATATAAGATGAGAGGCCTGGATCCTCCCATGACATTCTTTCTATTCCTTCCAGACTAGAGTTCTAAGCAGGAGAGGTTCCCAAGGCAGGGAAATCACAGTCTCAGCATCATCTTACCTCAGAGCAAAATTGACATGATGCATCACAGAATCACAAAAATAGAATATATTTACTTAGGTGGGACCCATCAGGACCATAGAGTCCAGCTCCTGGCCATACACACACACTCCACGAGTCACATCATATGTCTGAGAGCATTTTCCAAATGCTCCTTGAACTCAGACAGTCTTAGTGCTCTGTCCACTTCCCTGGGAAGCCTGTTCCAGTGCTCAACCATTCCCTGGGTGAAAAACCTTTCCGTGATATCCACCCTAAATCTCCCCCAACTCAGCTTCATGCTTGAGTCCTGTCCCTGGTCACAAGAGTGAAGAGGTTGGTACTTGCTCCTCCACTTCCTCTCCTGTTGCAGACCACAGTGAGGTCTCCCTTCAGCCTTGGCTTCTCTAGACTGAACAGACCAAGTGATCTCAGCCACTCCTCACATCCAGACCCTTCACCATCTTTGCTGCCCTCCTTTGGACTCTCTCCAATAACAATGTCTTTTTTACATTGGGGCACCCAGAACTGCCCCCAGCACTGGAGGTGAGGCTGCCCCAGCTTAGAGCAGAGCAGGGCAACCCCCTCCCTTGCCTGGCTGTGATGCTGTGCCTGATGTCCCCAGGGCACGGTTGGCCCTCCTGGCTTCAGAGCACTGCTGGCTCGTGGTCAACTTCCCATTGACCAGGACCCCCAGGTCCCTTTCCACAGTGCTGCTCTGTGGTTGCTCATCCCCTGGTCCATACACACAGCCAGGGTTGCCCCAGGTGCAGAAGCTGGGGCTTGCTCTTGTTAAACTTCATGCACTTGGTAATTGCCCATCTGTCTGATTTGTTGAGGTCTCTCTGTAGGGACTCTGTCCTTGAGGGGGTCAGCAGCTTCTCCCAGTTTAGCATCATTTGCAAATTTAGTGTTACTTCAAGTCCTGTGTCCAAGCCATTAATGGAGATGTAACAGCGATGAACAATTCTGTAATGTAACAGCCTTCAAATTTTGTACTCTTTGAAAACAAAGTACTGCTGTGGCAGAATGCAAAGAGAAAGGATGTGAGTAACTGGCATTTTAAGGGCTGTTATTATTTTCTTATGAATCTTCCTATAATTTGGACTTATTCTAATCTTCACATAATGCTGTTTCTACACATTATTGAAAGACTTATTAAAAAGGCAAATGTGGAGCTCTTTGAACACCTTTAAGTTACACGCATAAAAAGGAATCCAGTCTTTTTTCCACTTGTACTCTTCAAAAGCTCAGAGTTCTGTGAGGTGAGGCACTCATACTATGAAAAACTCTGTTCAAAATATCATGAGATTGTGACTTAGATGAACAAGTCACATATTTGTATTGTCGTGTGCAAAATTATGAAACCCCCCCCCCCAAAAATGGTGGAGTTCCTTGTCCTGTTCTATCATTTATAAAATATGTTAGTTGGTTTGTTTTCAAAATCCAAAGTCAGAAATATCAGTATAGGCATTACTGTACTATAACTCTTTCTACAAAAGAATAATGATGATAGCTGTCTCTTCCTACTGGTTTGTACAGTTAAGAGGAGAGAGAGAAGAAAATGCACTGAGTGTAAAACACCATTGAATTCTGCTGATTTGGTTTCACTTATGGACTTCAGATATTAAATGCAAATATTTGCTGAAGCCTGCAGATGTGTGTTTCTGATACATTACTTTCAGAAAATGAGGAAATTGAAAGAAGTTCCACTACATTCTTTTCAAAAAGTTGCTGTGTACAGTTGCTTTTTGACTTCCAAGAGTATGTTATATTATCCCTTGTCCCCTCTTCCACCAATTAAACATTCTTTAGAGGGCGGCTGACTAAGGAGCTGCTCATTCTTTTTCTTTTGGCAAACGCTGAGTTGAAGGGACCCATATTTCTCCAGTGTACAGCTGAGATGCACCTAGGGCACGTGCTTGAGACTAAGGAAGAACTTCCTTATTTTTTCATTTAAGTTAAATTTCTTAAATTTATTTAAGAAACTTATAATCTTCCTAATTAAACAAAAAGTTATCACTGTACAAATATGTTAACTTATAATAATTGGAAAAAATTGTGGTCCGTATTTTTTTTTAATTTTTAAATAATATTCAATGCCATTGAATAAAATTGTCTTTTGGCATACCAAAAATGCAGCCCGACTGAAGATATCAGAGAATGCAACTGTTGGCAAATTTCTGATAATTTTCTTTCTTACTACAAAGATAGAGCAAATAGCTTTAGTTGGAATTGCCACATATTTTAAAGAAATATTGTCAATTGTTAGGCTGCAGGTTTTCTTTCAAGAACTTTCTTCTTTGATTTTCTTGCTGCAGAAAAGCTGAAAAATGTGAGATTCAGAAAATATGGTACACAGGGAGGTTCCCTGTGCATAGATCAGGAATTTGGATAATGAAAATATTTTTAAGAACTTCCTGCCTTCAGAGAATTTTAGTCTGTTTGGTCATTAAACTCAGTGTTGCCAAACCCAATCTTTTTCGTTCTGCATTGTTTTCCATATATTAGTTTGCTTTAGCAGTTGCTGATTAAAGGAAGGAAGCTCTGTTCTCTTCTCTTTGCTCTTTTCTATCAATTTGTTCCAGAGGCATGATATCGGTGCTAATTTTTTTATGCTCCCATTGCTCATAAAATTCACTTTTAGCTCAATTTATCCATCGTCCTTGCCACTGATGTTGTTTATTCCTTTTCATTTTTAAGGGTAGGATAGCTTTAGTTTGAATAATTTATTTTACAAGGTTGGCTATATGATCAGTAGTAACAAGCCAGTTTGTCTTTATCTATCAAAGTCCAAGAACTGGAAATCTGAATCAATCCTGTGTAATTTTCCAGGTCTGTTTTTGACTAATCCTGTGTATCTGTGAAGTGAATAGAACTATTAAATTTGTGTACTTGTCATACCCATGGAGTAGTCAATGAAGGTAAATAATAAAAAGTAAATTCCTTGCTGAACTATAATTTGAAATGGAATAAAAAGAAGTATTTCATAAAGAAGATGAAGAGTTAGTTTGAAACTAGTGCCATACACCAGACTTACTAGGCTTTTGGGTGCTCAATTCAAGTGAAAACTTCTTTCCTGGGTCTGGCTGAAATCGCCTACAACATATCATAGCTTATGAGTCCATTTTAAAATAGTGCATAGCTCAGGTTAGAAATAAGAAAGGGAAGATGCGCTTGGAAAAGAATATATCTAACAAGTTCATCATTATTAAATTAAATTTAGATAATTTATGAATATGTATCTAAAAACTAAGTGTATCTAGACTACATTTCCTTTATTTTTTTTTTGCCTGTACTACTATAGTAGTAGACATTTTATGTTTTCCAGTTTAAGGAAATCAATGGCAGAGGAATATGTCTCTCTGTTCATATCCACATGCATCTACCACTTAGTTCTTGACTTTAGAAGAAATATTTCTAGCAGCAGATAAGCATGGTTACTTTTAACCCATTCAATATTTATTCCTTTGTTATTTGAGTATGGTGGCATAAATTGAAGTTATATGTTAAATTGATCCATTAAGTAATTAAGTTTAATTATTAAATTTGATTCAATATTTAATTTGGTTTAATAAAACTGGGCTTACATAAATGTGTGCATTTAACTGATATATATTGAGACCGTATAATTTTGAATAGATTAAATATTTAATAGAGAACACTTATTTGAATTATTCAGTATGGAGACCTGATAACTGATCTACCCTTTCAAAATAGGGAAAATACAAATGGCACATTATAATAATAACAATGTATTTCCAACCAAGAATTTGTATGAAACACTTTGAACCCATTGTTGGTTCATTTCCAGACAAGCAAACCAATCTTTGCTTAATGGAAGCAACCATTGAGAATTTATCAAGAAAGCTCCCACAGCTGTTTTAAATTTAATATAGCTTAAAAAAACTAGACTATTAGAATATGCAGAACATGGTGGTGACAAAGTGATTTTAAAAATGGCTATAACAATATAATTTTCTTCTCTCTTTTGTGAACAGCTAAATTTTTAAAAGATTTGTAGCTAATGGTGATTTAGTATTCTGGATCAGATTCAAAGTGGAATACTCAGATTCACAGTTGAATTCCCTAATCAAAACATATATTTTGTGTTGATGTTGTATCATGAGGAAACTTCAGAAAATGAGACATAATTTAAGTGAACTTCAACACTCATCTAATTTCAGGTGTACATGTCATGTCAGCTGAAATAAATGAGACAATACTTAGCCAATGCTCACATTTTTTACAAAAAATGCACATATTTATAAGCATATGACTGCAGAAAGATTTTTTTTTTACTCAAAGAATGTGCCTCAAAAATTAGATATCATACAAGAATCTCTCTCCTTAGCTGTCAGCAGGCAAGATCTTCACTTCTCTCAGAAAATCTAATTTGACTGCCAATGAAAACTGCTAGGCAGCACTTGTGATCTTGTTTACAGTATGGCTTTACAAATTCTTCTACCAGTAAAACTGACAGAGCAGCAGTGTGATGCCTGGACACAAGAAAGAATTGGTAGCATTGTCATGTGGAGGCAGCTTCTCTGGTGATGAAACTATATTTCAATAAGGAGTCAGTCAAGAGAAGAAAAAAAGACATAGAAACTAAGAAAAATACTGAAGCTGGTGCACAATACTCTTGTTCCTAAATGCAATCTTAGAAATCTATCTGCCTTATCTACTGGAAATTTGCTTCCTCTTTGAAATTTGTGCTTTCAGCTATACCCTCCTTTATCCATGTCCAGTAGTGAAGACAATGGATTCCTTATCTGCAGTGAGTGAAGCATTTGCAGGGTCTCAGCACCTCGCTAAGCAAAGCCCTAAGGGTGGCAAGGTCTGACTCCCTGCATCTCATGTATCCTCTGTACCTGGGCATCACCAGACTCAGGAAAGGAAGATGTGCCCAGTGAACACTGGGGAAAATCTAGTGCTCAGTTAAGTAACCACAAACAAGCCTTTGATCTTCAGGGAGATTTTTAAGTCATGAAAAGAACAGGATTATGAATATGACCAGATTATTTCCTCCTCTGTTAAAGATTATGGAAGTGGAGGACATATTCCTTTAGAAAGGTGCTTTCTAAATAATCATCAGTCTATTTCTACTGATACAAATAGTGATAATTGTTCTTCAGCACAGAAAAACCAATTAAATCTGTGGAATTTCACATGAAGTACAGGTGGCCACTGCCAATACCTTTGCAGGAATGTAACTCAAGTAACCAAATCAAAATAATAACACAATGCTTATAAAATAAGAAACATCTACTGATAAATCAATGTTCACATTATTTTATTGTGATTGGAACACATTTATCAATACATTTATATAATAAAAAAATGAGTTTACGTAAGATTTTTGATGCCTTTCAGAGATTATTCTTGCCTTTAAAGTATTTGAGTTTGTAAATAACTGGACAGAAAGTTACAAAAATGGAAGAGTTGAGAAAGGAGATATTTAACTGTTATTGTAAAATAGCAGCAATTTTTGCTACAAGAAAATATCAAGGAAATTTTTCCTGGTTTTAAAAATATTTCAGGAATGGATTGTTAAAGGAATGCTAAAATTTTGGGTTACTCTTATTGTTTTAATTTTTATGCAGTGGGAAAAGAAATGTTAGTTCTGTCAGATCAAACATACTTAGAAAAACAGCATAAGTATAGATATAATTTTTGAATCAGATTCAATCAAGCCCTGAAAGCAAAATACTTTCTTCATCTAAGATTAATTTTTCAGATTAGTGTTTGCAATAATATACTGTTTTCAATAATAATGACCAAATCAGATACCTTCCTATTATAGAAATCTAATAGTTTTGTAAGTGCTTGGAGGGTGACAAAGTGGGTTTTCAAAAGTCCAGTAATTATTGTTTCAGTTCCCGAGAAGAAACAAAAATTTAGTATACTTAGTCTATCATGTGAATTTTTAAAAATCTTCAGAGTTAAAATGAAAATATTAACTCCTCAACTCATTATTTCTGTCATTAACATAATGAGGAATTAACAAGATATACAAAATCTGAAAATTCCAATAAGTTTAATTTTCCCCATTAATTTTGGATTAATGTTTATATTAAAAGTATGAAAGCCTGTTGATCAGGAAAATAATAAGAAGAATAAATTTGAAAATGGTGAAAATTTGTCTACAAAGAATTTCCAGAAAGTGTTCAAAAGCCCATCAGAAGTTATGGACTTCCTAACTCTGCTGTGACATGATAAATAATGCCTACTGCAGCCTCTTCCATAGTGGGACATGAGTTGGTGTTATTCAGAACCTTAAACTCCACCATAAAAAATTTGAAATTTTTTCACTGCTTGCACTCAACAGAAGTGTTGTAGAATTAAGATACTTGTAAAATGTCACATCACTTTCCAGCACGCCTAATCAAAGTTTTGGGTGTTCAAAAAAACCCTAATCTGCACAGTAGCCTTTAGGAGTCCCTAAGTGTTTGCATTGAGGTGTAAAAAGTACTGTCCTACCCCAAATTTCCAAATACTTCCCAGGAACCCTAAAGGAACAGAAATGCATATGAGGGAAGAAAGCACAGTATGATATGTAGGCTATGCTAATTTTATTTTGCTAGTCACTTGTAATTTCATGCTTTCACTGAATTTTAAATTTTGTCAAATCACAAGCCCACAGTTAAGACCAGCAGCTATGTGTTTCAGTCAGGACAATCTAAAACTGATGAAAAATGGTATTGGCTGAGACAGTGTGTAGAAAAGTGATTTCTACACTTGCATTGATTAGAAACTTCATCCAGAGCCCCTTAGCGTGAGCTATCAATTGGAGTAGGGTTTAGTCACCAAGCACACAAGGCATGTTATATGAAGATTGAGAGGGACTTAGCATCTCCTACCTGCTAGGACAAGCTTTTTCATCTCAACCATCACTAAAAAAAATAGGAAAAATGAAGGGGGGAAAAGAAAGAAGGAAAGAAATCCACAAGAAATCTATAAGAACAGAATTATTCTTGACATAATTATTCTGTTCTAGTTTTGTACACATCTCTGCCAGATTTCACATGATCCACACTCCTAATCTTCACATGAGTGCCCATGTGCACACACACACATTAAAAACATACAGTATAAGGGGAAAAGTTCTGTGGAGAAAATCAGAGCCATAATTTTGGATGACACTCATGTTCAGTGTATGACATTGTGCGAGCAGCATGCTGAAACTGTCATTAATGAAAAATTATTTAACTTTTATATTAACTTCATAAACCTTCTTTACACAATGAAATAGGCCAGCACACCAACAATGTTAGCGTTCCATTAGTTTAATTCATTGCTAATGGATTAATTCAATTTATGACAAAAAAAAGTATTTAACTGTCCAGTTTTGTTTGCCTTAAATCTATATAAACTTGAAATACAGCCTCCTTGACAAATGAGGTTACTAGAAACTAAATAGAAAATCTTATTTGCCACCACAGTGGTGACATGAAGAATTGCAGCCTTTAGCTCAGGGCTACTAAGCTCTTAATAATGAGAGAAAGGTACTCCATCTTCACTTATAGCCACAATTACAATGAACAAAAATAGCTGCCAAGGCTCCTGCAAAAAAAATATTCATGACAGTGTGAAAAATATTGATTTTAAAAGCCAAGAAATGAAATATCTTCTAAGGTGCTCCCTTCCATCTAGTTAATATTTTCCAAAAGAAACTGAGGAAAACAAAGCATTTTGCCAAAATCATATATTAAAAATAAGTCCTCCCAGAAACAGCATAAACAAGCAAACCCAAACTCTTCATAAATTAATGCTGCTCTTGAGTGATCAGGTCATATGCAAAATGTGCACCCTGACCTGGAATTATTTTTGAATATTGAACCCTCATCCATTCTTCTCTCTTCATTTTTTTCTTCTGCCCTAAATAAATTTGAGAGGAACATCTATGCATGTGTGAACCCCAGGAATGCTATTGCACAGCTTATTGCTCTGAGCAGCTCAGCGTGTCATGCAGTGGCACTGCATGCTGATTCTGAGCTCTTACAGTCACTGCATATTGGATTTGCAATGAACTTGTGAGCCATTATACATGTCAGAGCAGATGGCAGAGCCCACTGCTCTGAGTCCTCATGCACATCTGAGCATTATCTGTTCTTCCCACATTAATGCAGTATGATTGTTTGGTACATAAAATAATGACTTAATTTTGAACAGAATACAGCATTCATTGCAAAATGGAAAAGATAAAGGTCAGGGAAACATGCTATATAATATCAGTTGTTACAAATCCTTTTTGTTACCTAACCACACTTTTCAAATTTAACTTTACTAGTGGTTAGAATTTTGAAAGATGCCTAGGTACCTCATTCCCTCTGAAATTACTGGAAGATAATAAATATCTTTACCAATCTAAGTTTAGAGCATAGGCCTTCCTTTTAAAAAGAGACTTAGAAGCCAAGTATTAAAAACATTTAAGTAGGGAGTGTAAAGATGTAGACAGGTAACCTAATGAGATTTTCAGAATGACTAACTCCCACTGAAATCAATCTAGCCTAAGTCCCTTTGGCTTTCAGTAGGATTAATGATCCTCTGGAAGTAAAATTCTTTTTGAAATGAGACTTCCATAGTTTCAAAAATCTTACTGGTGCTCCCTAAACTATAGTGCTATTATTTTACTGCATGGTTTTTAGCTTTGATATATATTTTTATTTGATATCTTCATACCCACATGAGTCAGATATAGTTTTAGCTGTCTTGAAGCTATACATCTCTTTGAACCAAATTACATCAGGGCTGGGTTCTCAAGAAACCAATAGTACTGCCTGCAGTACCTGCTGAGCTTGCAGGTTAGGAAAATGATCTGTGGTGTTCACATCCTTCTTCTACTGAGAGCACACGAGCCTTAATTCAGTAATGTGTCCAGGCAAACTAGAGGATCACTAACATACTGTTCTATGACTATTATTTGGTACATGGGAGAACAACAGGAACTGACAATACTTTAGAAATCACTGTACTTTGGCAATTAAAGTTTCAAGTTAACACATAACTGGTTTTTTTTTTTTCTTTCCTCCAGACTGGAGTAGATTCACCAGAAGGAATATAAAATGAAGGTGTCTAAGTGACTTCTCTTACATATACTGATGACTATCATCTCAATCTTCCTGAATAGCACGTTCATCTCACACATTCCAAGCTTTGCTTACAGTTATGTTGAGGGCATATGGGTGGGATTAATTTTACATGACATGAAATTCATCACATCTGACTTGATCAGGCATGTTTATATTTATTTTTATATATATGCACAGAGCCAGGTGTGCACACATACACATCCAAAACAGTTGAGACAAATAATGGTTTAATTACTTCATTGTGCACTAAGCAGGTGATGGAAGTTTAAGTTAAATGTAGTGTTAGTTTGTTTCTCTTCACCTTGTAACCTCCTGGCATACACAACAGAGTAAGTTTATAGAACCATACAATTGTAGAAGCATAGACTTATTTTGCTTAGAAGAGACCTTTAAATCAGCTGGTAACCCAACAATACCAAGTTCACTACTAAACCATATCCCTAAGTGCTAAAGCTACATGTACTTTAAGTAGCCTACTCCGATGCTTGAAAACACTTTGGGTGGGGAAATTTTTCCTTATATCCAGTCTAAACATTCCCTGGTGAAACTTGAGGCTGTTTCCTCTTGTCCTGTCACTTGCTTTCTGGGAGAAGAGGCAGAGCTCCATCTGGCTCCACCCTCTTTTCAGGCAGTTGTAGAGTGATAAGGTCCCCCCAAGTCTCCTTTTCTCCCCAACACCCCCAACTTGCTCAGTCACTCCTCATCAGACTTTTGCTCCAGGTCCTTCATCAGCTTCATTGCCCTTCTCTGGATATGCTCAAGCATCTCAGTGTCCTTCTTTCAGTGAGGGGCTTAAACTTGAACACAGGATTTGAGGCGTAGCCTCTCCAGTGCCAAGTACAGGGGGACAATCACTGTCCTGGTCCTGCTGGCCACAATATTTTTCGTACAGGCCAGGATGCCATTGGACCTCTTGCCCACATGGACACACTGCTGGCTCGATTTCATGCAGTTGTTGACTAAAAGCCCCAAGGTCCTCTCCCACCTGGCAGCTTTCCAGCCACTCTTCCCCAGTCTGTAGCACTGCATGGGGTTGTTGTGATTCAAGAGCAGCACCCAACACTTCACTTTATGGAACTCCATTGTAGTTATCATGCCAAGATGGACATGACTGGCACCAACACCAGTATTCTATTCCCTTCTTTCAGGCAACTCTCCTTCCCTCATAAGCAGCTTCACACAGCACTGACTCCTTTTCTTCACAGGCAGTTCCACAAAGCTCTGACTCCTTCTCTCCTCTCTGCAAGTGTCCGTCTTCCTCCTACACGACTGGCTGAGCCCCAAGCTGTCCCTCACCTGGCCACCTTACCGCCTGTCCTTCACACAACATCTTACCTTATCTGTCCCTTGCATGATCACATGTCCCTTACCTCCCAACAGCACAGCCAGCAGACGCCATCCCAAACTACAGCAGACTCTAGGTCTCAGGCTCCAACTGTAACTACAACTATCTCTGGACCAGCTGACCCACTTTTATAACACCCATCCTCATCTGGCAGGCAAGACTGTTTCCACTCCTCAGTAATCAGTACAGCTGTAATTCCTTGGGAAAGATTGCCCTCTGCACTATCCTTAGAGCCTATCTTCCCACACTTCATACTGTTGGTTGTCCAGAGCCCTCTGTAGAGACCTCCTATCCTCAAGCAGATCAACATTCTTGCGCAACTTGGTGGCATCAGAATATTCATATGTACTATATGTACTACAACTATAAGCAATCAAGAATCACCTTAAACGCATTGTTGTTAAAACAGTACTCTTTTTTTTTGCATCAATTCCAGGTCACACTAGGAAAATGCTTTAGGTATCATTTATCTGCTTGCTCATTTGTTTTTTTTTCTTCCCAGACAAATGTTTAATAGGAGTTGAATTCTGTCCTAAAGAAAAGTCTGTTACAAAGCATGCATACAAAGAAAAACCTAGACCAAGAATGGCATATAGGATGTGCACAACACTTTTGCCACAGAGTGGATTTTATTGTATATTGCCAGACAAGCTTTGAAATATTTTTATTGTAATCTAATGACTTTTGTATTAATACCATCACCATATGAATATGTATAAGGACAAAGCTATGGGCAGATGCTCTAGAGACAATAGCAAGTTAATGGACCTTATCTTTAATTGATGTAAAATACTGTATCTCCACCAAAATCAATACAGTTGCACTGGCTTACGCCAGCTGTGGGTCTGGTGCCAGGACTGAGCCTTGAGAATGTGATTCAGTGTCAGAAACTGCACTGCTGGAAGCAGAAAGCTTCACCTTGAATTTTTGTATTCAATATGCAAGATATACAGTTATCACCCTATGTAAACTTTTGAACTCAACAGGATATGTGGAATGCAAGTGTTAGAGGATTGGCCTTTAAGATATTATGCCCTTCTTCATGGTTGGACCCAGATCCTATTTCTGCTGAAGCCAGTGAATGTTTCTAGCAATGGATTTTCACCATTTTATCTTCAGTTTTACAAGCCTTTATGTTTTATTGGCTTTTCTTGAACCTCCAGATCCTATGATTACTCCTCAGCCTCAACATCTATTTAAAACCAGAATGTTTTAATTTGTCATTTTGTCCCTAAAGACTTGAGTCTATAAAAGCAAGCACAAATAATGCCTTTAAAAAACCTTCATGATTTTAAACTGAGCTCAGGAGCTGGGAAGCTTAAATCTTGATATTTTGTCATTATTTTGGGTTGACATGTTCTTTCAGACTGATCCACTGATATGACAAATAGCACATTGAATAAAGCTGCATTAGGAGGACCCAGAAGGTATTGCCTTTCAGCTTCACAGGCATCATGGGCTTCCTGATGTGCTTGAGCTTTTTGCTTTTAAAGAGACTTGGAGGGTTAATTCACACCTCTCACACAGCAGTGGTGTCTGCCATCCCAGTGATGTGTGGGAAAATAAGAATACCACTCTGATGAATATTCATGCCTGATGAATAGTTTTAACATTTCTACAGCTGGACTCTGGCTGAGCAATCACAGCAGCAGTCAGAAAGTAATATATGTGAAATGAAGCTATTTTCAGGCTTTATTTTCTAAATCAAATTGCCAGCTGAATGCTGATAGCTATGGATCAGATACTGGAGCCTGCAGTAAGTAGGGTCATACTGCATGAGCAAGCACACATAGATGTGAGACTTTTTTACAGGCAGTGATTCTGCTTATATAAACAATACTGCTCATGTCAATAACATTATGCAACACCTGTAAACAATGTCTTCAGACTGTTGTAAACAACAGTTTCCATGCCAATGAAATATCAATGTCTACAATCAGAAAAGAGGATATGTTTTATCTGAGAATGCTTGGTTTTTATTTTAGTAGATCAGTTATAGTAACTGAATAAATTATTTTCCACTCAGTATGCTGGATTAGGCAAAAAATCTCTTTTTTTTTTTTCATTTTTTTTCTTTTTTTCTGTATTATTGGAAAGGAACAACTACTATTGTTAGATCTACAATCAGGCTAGACATTAACACCAGTCAACAGACAGGGCTTATCTGAAATTGCTTGTATTGATAGCAAAGTTTATAGGAAATAGTAAGAAATACAGATATCAAACTAAAAATAAAGGAAAGGTGTATCTGAAGTAATCTATAGAGTATTCATTCATAATGAAAAATCTCTTCCATAATCTGTACTTCCTCATCTTCTTGTTCAGATGAGAAGACACTTGCTTGTAACAGCAAGGACAGAGTTCATCAAAGGGATTTGGTGTCATGAGATGATTATATTTACCATTCACATGATGATAGAAAAGTTTTCTTCCTGACTTAAATAAAACAGATAAACAAAAAACAAACAAAACCAAAAAAACCACAACAAACAGAAAACAGCAGCAACAACAACAACAAAAAGCAAAACCAAAACCAAAACCAGACCAAAAAAAAAAATACAATAAAAGCAGTAAAAAAGTTTTATCCAATTTTAAGTCAATACTGCCTTTATAAATAAGACCAAAAGTGCACAAGTGAATAACTCAGTGGATAAAGAAAAACAAAAATTATATACATTTGAATGATTCCCAAATATTCTAATAGCCTTACCTGATTTACTCAAATGATGGATAGTTTTAAGGTCTTAAGGTAAAATAGTAAAAATAAAAGTTTTTTTCATGCTGATTCCTTGTCTGCCAAATTGTATTCTGGTGTAAAACAGGCCTGCAGTTTGTCTTGGCTGTGTGAATAGCTCAGATTAAGAGTATTCACATGAGGTTTGTCTTGTGCAATTTTCAGATTGAGTCTCACTTTAGAAGGAATAATAATAATAATTATTATTACAGTGATGATAATAAAATATCTCAGTTTGCAGAATGTTACTGTGGGAATTTAGACACAGGGAAATCTTTACTAACTGAAATGAACACCCATTCCTGTCTTATTTTCTTTTTTGTTCCCTCTTTGTTCTTGTTTTTCTCCTACTGCAACATTTACTTCATTTTAAGCACTTGACTGTTCATTTCTGAAACTGTATTTGATGACTGTTGGAAAGGACAGGACAGGAACAAGCTACAGGCAACAGTTATATGTCTTTGTGCTCCTATTCTTTAGGTCACACTGCTTCTAATATGCTTTTAGCTGCTTAATGAATTGATTTCATGAGCTGGTAGATGCTGAAAGCTTTTGAAAGCAAATTAAAAAAGCAAATTTTGCTTACGAAAAAAAAAGCTGTTATCCTAAATTTAACTCTGAGGCCCGTTCTGTGCGTTGTCTTAAAAAAAATAATCTCTTTCAGTTTTTCTTTCTGTTGTTGATAATGTTACTTTTTTAGCCAGAAGGATTTAATTGAAGGAATAAACTATCAAGTTGTAAAGAGATGAAAAATGAAGGTCATAGCCTTTTTATGTTATCTCTATATTACTCTAAGCCTCAAACTAGCTTCTGGGATAATGCCTGTTTCTGCAAAATGTCTTTCCACTGATCTTTTATTTGCTGCCCTTATAGTGAGAATTTTTCAAGATTTTGCAAGTGCCTAATGAGCAGAAACTATATCATGTGAGAATAAGACAGTTTTCTTCGGTCTTACTGCAGACACAAGAAGTTCTGGAGTAGAGATACTCAAAGAAACCTTTTGCTATATTTTGTATTGAACTCCTAAGAGATTATTAGATGTCTGCCTTACAGATAGAGTAATTAACAAGGTAGGAAAGGATGTGGGTTGCAAAGAGAGGGAAATATAATGACATTTTTCAGAAAGCAGAGCTGCAGTGGTGAAACATGAAAAAAAACCACTCAGAAGAAAGAAGGCTAAACCAAGAAGGTGGAAGAGTGTCAGAAGCACCAAAGGCATTCCAGTATGGGTGAGTCTTACAGTGTTTAAACAATAGATGTCTATAGGAACTACTTTAATTTGGGCAATAGGAGAAGATGGCTGATACCTTTGCTATATAAGCTGCAATACCCTTCATTTCTTATCCTGGGAGGCACAAGTACACTGCAGTGGAATTTCTGACTTTCATGTTGTCAGCAAGGATTATTGTTTAAAACAGATACCAAGGATCTGAAACGCCTATACTGGCTGCATTAGCAAATGAAAAACACCACTTAAGTCTGTCTAAAGCTGCTAGGGAAAGATGGACAAGCAAGTATTTACAACCTCTATTTTGCATGTGCTTTTTTTGGCAGTGCTTGGGCTCTCCATTTTTCTCATCTTAGTGAAAAAAAAATACTATTACAGTTGTCCCATGGTGGCCTTGGGTCCATGCCCATTGATAAAGTTGACCCTGAAGTTTAGTATGTCATCACCTATAGGCTAGTTGAAAGTTGTTTATTGCAGTTTTGTTTCCTCAATGTGAAATAACAATCTATAATTGTTAGATTTTACAGATTCTCTGAAATTTATTCCAATGCTAAAGTTACATAAACCCATTACAATGACCATTCCTGTAGTAGTAATTCAATAATGTTTTTGCAAGGGATGGCCAAATGATGTAGCACTTTTAGGCTTCCATCACGATTTTTCTGCCTTTGTAGTTCTTGGATTCCCCCTTTCATCTTTACTTCTTCCCAGCATTGGTATATCCTCCCCATTATCATCCTAGGGGAAGACTTCCAGAAAATTCTATTAAATGATATGATACTGTTGATTTTCTTCAATATTCTCAGATTGTTTTGTTTGATTATTTTCACCTCGGATCAGTGGATGCTTAGGAGAATGGACTCAGCATAATAGCAGACTCTCAGAAATTCCTATTTCTTGAATTAATAAAATAAGAAATTCCAACATACAATTGCATTGCCAAAGCTTATTAAAATCTTCTCCACATACAGGTGGATTCATAGCTGCATTTTAACTTTTGAAAACACTGAGTTTCTTTTGGCATTGTTTTTCTTTAAATCCTACATTTTTCAGTACCTGAACCTATAACCTTTTGTTCCCCTCAGAAATCAAGACTGAAATTGTCAATGGCTTAGTAAAGTCAGAGTTTTTACAGCACTTACAGACATTTAATCAAATTCAGGTTCCTATTTCTACTTTCCACAGTTTCTAAACCTTTCTAAGTAGTTGGTGTTTTTAATTAAAAAACTGTTATGAAAACTTGCAACCAAATTAATGGAACATGGTATTGATAGATACTGTCTGTAAGGCATTTTGGAAGTTTTTACAACCTCAGAGATTTATTTTTAAAATCAAGCCTGACTGTAAAGATTTCTGAAGCTTGTGTAAAGAGCTACCTAGTACCTGATGAAGGTTCTTATGCTTTGAAAAGAGGGAAAAAACCCAACCCACAACAGATTTACGTGGCTGAGCCTCATTTTTCTGTGTGACATCCTCTGTTTATGACTTAAGAATCTAACCTGAGATTTTTCTGCTTGGAAGTATTGATTATATACATCCTAAATTGTAAGGTTAAAAGACGCAAAAGATCAGTGAACTTACTAATGATTCAATAGTTTCAGGACATACAAAATCATCTAATCTGATTGCCTGAAGATGGCAGGTCATTAATTTTTTCTCAAAATATTCCTAAAAACCTCCAAATATTTTAACCTGACTTGAGTGCATCATGGCACAAACAGACAACAGATGAGGGAGAAGTTCTGTAATTAAATAGTGCTTCTGCATGTATTTGGGCAAGATAGAAATGCCCAAGTGACCCCATCCATCAATCATCAGTGATTTTTCACTAGTCTCATTTACTGGTCTAATTTCCTTGAGTAGTTTGGATTATTTCTTTGACTGATTGTAATCTTATTGCTTTCATATTAAGTATGTGTTGTAGGAACAACTCATCCTATTCTTGAATCATGCTGCTGGTAAAAGATGTCAGATAATAGCCAGTCCTTAAAATTATTCACTTGGAAGTCCTAGATCCCTGATGTTCACGGAGCAAGATCTATACTACTGATAAAGAGTGTGGGAAAAAAAGATTTAGAAGTCCAAAGTTAAAAGAATAGTCCTACTCATTTCTGGCTAAGCTTGTACTAAATAGTATTTTGGTGTTCAGAAAAAGGTTTCATATTTTGTAGTAGCAAAATCTGAACCTAAGACTTCAGGTAAAGGATGAACACATGACATGAAATTAATGTAATTTTGAAAAAGAACAGATACTGAAGCCTTCAATTTTATTTTTCCCACCTACATCAATATCATATTTGCTAAATATGCATACATGCTTTTCTCACAATACTCACAAGATTATTTTGTTGCAGTTGTGCCTAGAAGCCTCAACAAAAATCAGTTTCATTGTGCTACCTGCTGCATGAAATTGTTGGGGAGACTATCTGACCTGCAAGACCCAAGATGCACAGCTAGTCTTGGGAAGATCTATCTCCATGCCTACATGATGGCTTCATGACAAGGCTTTTCAAGCAGCTCTATTATCTATTCACACTTAGCCACTTTTACATATAGAAGGCTTAAAACTAATAATTAAAAAATTTTAAAAGGGTGCAAAACAAATACAAGAGCATACCATTTGTCATGCTTTGTTTTCAGTGTCACACCAGCAAATGTGCTGTATCCATTAACCTTTTTGAAAAGAGCAGAAGGTAAGCTAGTTAGCATTTGACAGCTTTACCAAGTCTATTGACTTCTAATGAAAAATTCACCATTACAAGATATTTTCTTATATCTGTCTAGTTCATACAGTTTGTCACTGAGACAGCCCTTAAAATCCCTATGTTTTACTCTCCCAGCTTCCCATATTTCTTTAGCAAACACAACTGGACATTATCATGATGATTTATTTACTACATGAGCTTTAATTTGTTCACTTTAAGTTCACTCCATGTGGAAGATGACTTTCAAGTTGTTAGCTGATAGCATATGCTGTACAAAACACACACATTTTGCTGCTTAGTCCTATCCAGGAGCAGACTGGGCCCCTGTCAGACTGTTGGATGCAATGAACACTCTCTGTGTGGAAAGGTTAATGGGTACAACATGTCCTTCTTGCACCTTGGAGAGCGTACAGCACGTTCCCAAAATTACAGGAAGATTAAAAACAGTGATGGTATCATTGAATGCCTGTGTGAGGATGCAGGTGCTCTAATGATAAGTTTGTGGTTTATTCTCAAAGAGGAGAGTGTTGAGAGCAATTCCCACTTCACAGTGTAATCAATCATTGGACTAGTGTATAATTAATATGCCAGTTATATCACATAGCAATTTTCCTTTTCAGAAAACTTAACTGTATTTTCAAGGTAGGTCAGCAGTCCTTGTGTCTACCTGATATGTCTATGATAAAGAAATTTAAAAAAATATAAAATAAAGAATACCAGCCTCTCACCAAGAACAAAAGAACATAAAATTTAGGGTAACAGGAACTTTGGTTTTCTCTTAATTTCAAGTATACAAATGGATCTATTTGCTTTATATTGTGATATTAATTGTAGATTCAGAGTATAAAGGCTTTGAGAAACAGAAAAATTGTACTCTATGACAAGATACATTTTACTGTATTCCAGCTCTGTGGAGGAACACCTGGCAGACCTCGAAGTATCCAAGATGAGCACAAAAAGTTATGTATATGTAAAAGGCAAGATGCAAGAAAGTTAAAGAAGAGAATCTGCACAACCTAAGTATCTCTAAGTACTTAAGTACCTAAAATTTCCTAAAAATTTTGGATTATAGCTAGTCTGCTTGGAAACACATATAATAGAGTCTTTTAAAGACCAGTCCTAGTCAGAGTATGCAAAAAAACCAGGGGTCTTAAATGCAAAAATAGAACGTTTCATGTTATCTGTGATCTGCAGGTCAGAGACAGGTGACATAGTACAAGCCATGACCACTTGATTAAGAACACAAAAATCCTCAATGAATGAAATTTTAAAATAGCACATACATATATGATCTCAGGAGAAAGCTCTTAAATTTTTTTTTTTTTTTGAACTTGCTCTCTCCCATCTGTCTCTGTTTTTACCAGACATAAAATGTCAAAGCCAAACCCCAGGTTGGTAGGTCAGTAGTGCTATTGCTATATATTTGTTAAGTCTACACTAATCATAGATCTATATATATATAGGGATAGAATGCTTTCTGTACATCGTTTTTTCCCATTAACTTAAAAAAAAAGGTGTAGGAAGGTGTTTTTTGCTCAGTTACATCAAGAAATAAAAAAAAAAAACAAACCTCTTTTTTGTTTAAATACAAACTGTGACTAGACAATGGGCATGAAGGGAGCAAGGACTTCTTTTGCTTTTCTGCAGTTCTCAGTACTGATACATAGCTTGTATAGCAGTATTATATATTTTGTCTTGTACTGCTAATAATGGTATTCCTCATTCATATTGTCCCTGATGTGGATATTTTGTGTTGACTCACTTGTTGAGCTGAGGATCTTAGTGTCAGCAAGACTTTTGCTAAAGTCTAAGGCAATATCAAGGCAGGTTCATGAGATATTTGCCTTGTTGGAGGTAGTTAGATGATCATTATGTTTCATATATACTGCTGAAGAGTTAAATCTTTGCTGTGAATTGCATTTGTGATTTTTGAAGATGGCACATAACACATTTGCCATCCATCCAAGTATACACGTACCAGCATGACAGTGCTAAGCATGGTAAGGTCACATCGCCGTGGAGGACACTGTAGACTGTCATTAGAATTTGAAAGGCTTGCATGCAATTAATCTGGATTTCTAACATCTCATTTGGAACAAACATGGCATATTTCTGTGTTCAGAATATTTTGTTTGATTTTCCTTTTTAACTTTCTGTAATTACAACAGCATATAATTTTGGTGACTCATATATGCAAATTGTTTATTATTCTATGGCTTATGTTTATTCATATGCTATTTTTTCTATATTATCTTATATCAGGCCGTAAGTTTATATCTCCTTAAAATAGTTGAGTTCAAACACCAGATCTGCAGTAGTAGCTGCTGGTAACACCTCATATCTCTGTTTCTGTGGGAAATTCTGTCTCATTCTAAGAGACTCTAAAGATGGGCGGGTTATTTCTTCTTGCCTTGGTTAGCTTTGAGCTCGGCAGCCACCAGTAAAGAATACTATAGCTTGTTTTTTCAGCAGTGTGACAAATGACAGATATATCTTTTCTCTCTTCAGCTCCCTAACGAACATTGCAGTTCAGGATTTAAAATATCTACAGCTCCAACTAGAACAAAAAAGCAAATGTCACGATGCACAAATCTGCTTTATTGGTGCAGCAGCTAGGGCAAAGAGAGTAGCTCTTTGGCAAGCAAAATTTTCCTGGCTTTATATAGCAGAATAAAGCCCCCAAATAACCATGGGGTCATCACAGATCTCATAATTTGTAGCATATGCAAGGCATGTTTCTTTGACTCTTATTTTTTGATATTATGTCCTAGACATATGACTATGTGAAATGGGAGGGAGGAGTTAAAAAAGTGAAAAGCAACCTAAGCACCTAAAACTCAACTGCAAGAGAAAACTACTGCCAAGAAAAAAACAAGGACATGATGATTAATGCTTGATGTACTATTAGGGATTTCTAACAGTACCTATACATGTAATATAAAAAACAAATGTAAATGTACAGTAGAAGACAGTTTTCGAGGCTGTTCCTTGAGATATGTAGATCCTAGAAAAATAAAACCATCTAATACTCCATAGAATTGCTTTCTATTCTTCTCTTTTTGAGAATAAGTCTAACATAACTTATTTCTGTTGAGCAGGCCAACTGCTTTTCCACATGGACACTTAATTTACATATAAAACTCAGAAGTAAAAGTTATTCAGCTGGAGTGAAGTCTTCTGAAAGTCCTAAATAACAGTACAAGACTTCTATACACATAATAAATATGACAAGTTTTCATCTTTAAATTGGGAAATTTATTTAGTTGTATTATAGATACTACTTCCTCCTCCTTTTTCTTTCTGTTACAGGTATCTTTATGAAACATAAAGCTCAAACGCACAAAAAGATGCAAAGATAGCTCTTTTTTAGCATCTGTAATCCACTTACACAGCAAGCACATAGACATATCAAATAAAAATAGCAAGAGACCACTACCTTCAATCTCCACTCCATTAAGTTCAGAGGTGTGTCTCTGACACAGAATTCACAACACAAAATATTTCATTAGGTAGCACCCAAAATATTTGGCTAGATAGAAGCATCTGACACAGCCAAAACAGGTTTAACATTTTTCTCAGGCTGGAGCAGTACAGATCCTAAAGTCAGGCACTGAGGCATGTCCTGTGTGGTAGACGAGCCAGGAGGAAACAGAAATCTTCTGCATTGATGTCTGAAGATGGGTATGCTGAATTGACTGTAAAAATCATGATGCCAAAGAAAGAGTAGGCCAGATAGAGAATTACACAAGAAAGAGTACTCCAGGACTTTGGATATGTTTTCGTTCAAGGGTCACTCAAGGATGCTCCTTCTTGTTGCTGATATTAAAACTTTGAATGGAATTGAAAACATGATACCAAGAGCATCATAAATTTGGGGAGATATTATATCGGGAAACTGGCAAGCATATGTCATTCCCCTAACTTGCATTGTTTGGTTTTGGGATTTTTTCCTAAATTAAGGCTTGAAAGAAATGTTGTCTGTTTTATACTGAACTCCAGGGAAGTTTCATCTGTCTATTAATAGACATTTATTTAATAGAAGTAGCATGAGGTAATAGTTACCTATTTTCATCCTGAACTTTCGCAAGTCTTGACAGTTTAACCTTGAATGAATATTTTAAAATGCATGTTCAACTTCTCCGTAGAAATTTTACTGGCCATGACATAAGCTTCAGTATTACCACTGGTCTGCCATAATTAGGAAAGAGATATCAAAATTCTAAGACAGGAACACCTGAGGTAGCATATTAAATATTTATTCAGAGCAACACATTAAGCACAACAATGTAGACATTGAGTTATTCTAATTAGATGTCCACAACAACCAGCTTTTCAAATCTGAACATTAAGCACTTCATGTGGCACAAAGAATACATTTTTGAGGAAAATAAGGGGGCTTTTCTATCTGGTAAAGATTGAGAAAATTAATTTTCCCCTATTTCCCTTGGCAAACAATCCAATTTAGCTGAGATCAAAGAACTGCAGCTTGCCAATTTGGGATAGTAAACCTTGTTCCTGTGCCATGATGTTTTTGTTTTGGTAAGTGCTAAGCAATTGATAAGTACCAGTCATTAGAGTTCACCTTCTTCTATCAAGTTACTTTACATTCTAGATACACAGTAGTTCTACATCTTATAGTATTACTCATGACAATAAATACACTCCGATTTTTTTTTCTTTTCATATTCAGGTATTTATGGTTCTTATTACTTTCTGTAGATCTACAAGGTTTCTCTGTACCCAGAGGAGATAAAAAGAAAATTTTCAAGAGAACTCAAATCCAGTAATGAAAAGTCTGACAGTTCATATTCAGGGCATCTCCATATAAACTACCTTGTGCAGTTCCTTTTACTTTTTGTACCTCTTTTGCATTTTAAGTCTTCATGGTCAAGGGAAAATTGGCTGGGTTTTCAGTATGTTTTTTGGAAAGAATTCAAAAAGTCCCTTGTGCAGTTTGTATCTTTATCCAATAATTTCAATCTAAATGATAAAATAATTTCAAATTATTTTTTTCTTTACTTTTCTAGTTATAAGACATAGAGGGATTTAATTAAATTTCAATATGTTCCTTCAGAATTGTTCAAGAAAAGACAGAACATTTTCCTCACTTCTCCCAGTGCGCACACAAACTAGACCCTAAATTATGGATTGTGTTCTCATGAGAAATTATAGATTTTTGTTAATGATACAAGTATAATACAATGCATGACAGAAGAAGTGGACACTTGCTACGTGCACTTTACTGAAGCCCCAAATGTCCAGCCTTTCAGGATGTTGTTTCTGCTGCCAAGGAACTGAGCCTAGCCTGACCATGGTATGTGGGCTTATAACAGCTCAATATGACTGGAGAGTTCACTTTTACTTGTGGAGAGGCCTGACTTCCTTTTAAAGCTAAAATTGCAATTCACATGCACTCATCCACAAAATATTCTTACAATAATCCATTTCTTATTTTAAAAAATAAAAGAGGAAAATAATAAATACATATTTTCCCCCATTATTTTCCCCATTTTCTCGCAGACTAGTACTTACCTTATCATCACATATTAATTTTGTGCATCTTTTGTATGTTCTATGATAGTTTTTCTCAGACATGCACATTTAGAAAAATAACTAAATTGGGGAAAAGAAACATATGCAACTTCATAGTATTTTTTATTGCATAATAAGCAGAAAAACTTTCTTCTTTTTCTATTACCCTTTAAGATCCCACTCTCCTTTCCCAGAAATATGAGCCCCTGTGTCAGCATCCAAGGGAGGAAAAGTAATAACCAGCTGGGACAGAGACATTCTGTCATTCAACACTACATATCTACATTAATCTGGTTTTAATTTGCTTATTGTTCAGTTTTAGCACTGGGGATGAAGAGCCTCAACTTTTCTCTTAAGGAATTCCAAATATGGTCAAAAGTCAAATGGAAAAAGTAACAAAGAATGTAGGTCATGGAAATTCTTAACTGACAAATTTCTGTCATGTGTGAAAGCAAAACATCATAGAACCACTGCATAAATACATTGATTATTTTGTGCTTCATTTGCTTCTTCTGTCTTCCTTTATCCTTAAATTAGAAGCTAGATGCTAAAAATTTCATTGGAAACTTAAGGACTAGACTTTGCTGTGTGAGGAAATTTCTGAATAAGACATCAAGTTTCTAGCCATCAGAGGATAATTTATTGATACTTGTCAAAAGGAAGTATCAGTCTAACAGAAATCAAGACAAAAGGAATGCCTGATGAATTTCCTTTGAAGTGCCTTTTATAAAAGTCCTTGGTAATACATATTGATGAACTCCAAATTGTCTTGCCTGAAGGGAAAAGAAAGTAGACTGCTTTACACTGTCTTATAAATATTCATCAAAAGAACAAGACTTATGTTTCCAGGCGTGAGGTGAATGATTACGGTTGTATGATTGCCTTGGAATCTGGATAATTAGTAAAACAGCCTATGACAGTGGGAGAATTTTAAACTGGGTATCTTGCCATCAGTCCTTTTGGATTTAAAGACAGTGCCTGCTATTTGGAAAGGAAGCAAATTTACGGCTTGATGGATAGATATAATTAAGCTCTCCATTAGTTTCATCTACTGTTTGTTTGCCTGTTTGTTTAGCCAAAAATTAAAGGCAAAGTTTTGAAGCATGTCTGTATTTTGACTGGAATGACACTACAGCATCTGCACTGTGGGTGTTTTACTGGATCAAGCTAGTGGAAAGGGCTCTTTAATTAAGACAGGAAAATGCAAGGGAAAAAGAGACTGGCAGGGTTGATGTTTCAGTAGGTCTTTTGCAGAAATCTGTAGACTAATGTCTTACTCATTTAGCTCAGCTCAATCTTGATTGTTTCACAGCATAACAGAAAGTCAACAATTTACCTTTCATGCTTATTTAGTCCATGTGATAAGGATATGAATTGTGTGGGAAAGATTTACTGACAGTCATTTGGGAAAAAAATATGCTTGTGCTCAGTGATCTGTGAATTTTCATCCGTTACTCAAACTGTCTGCGGCTTTCTATTGACCCTTTTAACAGCAGCTAGCCTTCTACCAGCAACTCCCCAAAAAATTGCCATACTCAGGAAACATTATCCTGCACAGTGTTTAGCACTTAAATGCAATTAGGCAAATATAATATCCTCTTTGAAGGGAAATAGTTGCTCAGTTTAAGTAACTGAAACTAATTATCTCTGTTGAATGAAGGACACATTCTATGAGTGTTTGAGTGGTGTGCTGTTTCTCAGAAACTGGAGAGGGCAAATAGATTGTATTTCTGGGTGGAGAGCTGTAGGAGACTCTTACAGGAGATTTATACCAATTTATAGCCATATTTACATGCAGAGTCCTATGAAGCAAGCCAAAATGAGGTGGCAGTCAGCCCAGAGCATAGAAACTCAGCTTGTAAATAGCATTTACCAAGAAACAATTTATTATGGAATAAATGGTGTAAATGTTTAAAGTACTGGCATTCAAAAATATTTTATTACCATGAAAATTGACTTGATCAGAAAGATGTAGAAGGACTTTAAGAAATCATATTAGACTGAGTTGAATTAAATACCTAAGCAATGATGATGATGGCGGCATTATCTTTCCACAGATAATTTTGTAGGTATATTTTCTTTTCAGGATAGATAATTAGCTATCTTTTTTAAAATTATTTTGTGCTGTTGTGTTTAATATGCTATATGATTTATACTACTTATCCAATGAAAAATAAAGACTGGACACACCAAAAATTAAAGAGCTGAGAACATCTAAATCTGACATATGGAAGTTCAAGAACTCAGATGGCACTGAAACAAACCAGAGTAATCTTGAAATAGTGGAGAAACATTGAAGAAATTGATTTCTTCTCCTTTTCTCCACAGAATATTGTTGGAGATTTCCATAAATGTTAAACTAACATCGTCATTGTAACAATTTCCAATTGTTTGAGTGTGAACAGCTCACTGTTTAAATAGTGGAGGCTGAAAGAAGTACAGAGCAGAGAAAAGAACAGAAGAAAAACATGCCTAAAACCATGCACTATCTGTAGCTTTTACCTGAATCTCTGTAATGTCAAACACTGAGTTATTGCACTCTAAGGAAGGGGAGAAGAGATACACAATGACATTAGAGACAGTACAAATGACGTTCAAAGTTTGCTTATTTATGCATTAAACCTTGATGTCAGAGCATACAAAATACAGCCAACAGCAAAAGAGACAGATGTCTGTAATTAATCAAATTGCTACTACACTTCTAAGCTAATGCAAAAAAAGCAAGGTGCTGAACTGAGATATCTTGACTGTCAAAAATTGTTCACTGAAACAATGAAGTATCTACTTCACATTGTCTTTGCAAGATATCTTGCTAAGGGGACAGGTAGTCAAATTTTCTTTCCTCTCTGATACTACGAGGCAACCACTTACTTTTAAGACTACTTGTCACCAGCTGGACTCCTCTGTCCTCTCTTCTACAGCTGATTATTTCCAGATGACTGTTTCTTCTTTTAAATAGTCAACAGTTGCTAACAGTTACTACATTGTGATTCCCTCGGGGACCTTGCTTCCACTGCATGAAAAATATTGATCTGAGGAGATAACCACAAGAGTTTGAATGGCTTTGCCTGTTTTGGACACTGCTGTTTGATTTTAAAAACTTAAATATTTGTTTCACAGTAATTGCTTTGTGTTCTAACTCTTTCTCATGACCTTAATAAGGCAGCCCTATTGCATTTTCCTTCCTACATGTACATTTCAGTAATTCTGCAATGTTCATGGACAGAGTGTGAACAAAATTATAATGGTCAAGAACTGTTGAATGCCCCATTTCGAGCTGGGAACAGCAAATGCATACCTAGGGTATGTTCCAGTAGACTTTCCAGTGTCTTGACTTTTTTTCTTGTTTCACAGGGAGAATGATTTCTCTGTCTTTCTAAACAAGACCTTCTCTGCTTTTTAATGTTCAGAATTTTTCTTTTTAACAGCACTGTCACTGTTTTGTCTTATGCATTTCCTCACAGTTGAGTCATAGGGATTCTCTTGCCTCTTTGAGTCCAGTTTTGGAGAATCCTGTTACACAAGCAGTTCTCTCTGCTGGAAACTCTATACTACTATTTTATGGCTAAAATTTTTGTTCGAGTCTCACTCCACAACTCCACCTCCTAGTTTCATATTGCATGTATCCATGTCTTCCTCAAACCTTTCTTAGCTATGATCTTTGGCCTTAATAGCTACCAGATTGTTTTTACCAATGCTTCTCTTATTTGAAATACATCGAATGAAAGAAGCTATCAGATCTGCTATCTTTATTGCTTTCTCACCTTACTGCAGCAGTTTTGTGTTTGGAGATGATGGAGTCTTGGTATCTGCTCAGACATTGCTTGGTCACAGATTTTACTGCACAGATTTTACTGCGCAGAGTTAGATATGCCCCATTTAGTTTCCTCATAAGCTTTGTAGAATTTTATCATCTTTTAATGATATCACATTTTTCCCAAATTATTTAAAGGTGGAAACATCTATAAACTGCTGATTTTTGCCATTATGATTTCTATATAGAAGTAATTTTTTTCTGATTTTTTCTTGCATTCTTCAACCATCTTTTTATTTTATCAGACAATTTCTAACTAATTTGGAGAAAACATAATAAGAAACATTTATACTATTTTTGCAATTTATACTATTTTAAGAAGTTAGAGTTTGTAAGTTCCAGAATGGAATTTGTCTTTGAAAAAAAAAAGCAGGAAGAAAAATTGCTGTTGGAACAGACCAATTTTGAAACCTATACTAGCCTAGAAAAATATTTATTTTCCTATGATTTTTTAAACTTCCTCCTGGTTTCCTGATTGTCTTTAGGAAGGAAAATTTTTCAGGTATATTAGAATGCTATTGCAGTAGTGAAAATGTAGTCTCATTGCTGTTTGTAAGAATAGACATGTGATACCATTATCAGCATTTACATACCAAAATCTCTGTGTCCTCTTCTGTGATTCAAATTAATTATTAATTCTGCCATTTTGAGTTCCAGGCTGTTACATGGTTAGGTCAGGACTGTAGCTGTCTTGAACACCAAAATGTTGAAAGAGAGAATTCAAAAGCTGATCAACACAAAATAGATATAGAAGACATTAAGGATAATAGTAGAATATTTTTGAGAAAATTAAAGTTTTCTGTTCATTTTCAGGTTCATATAACAGCCACTATCACAACAAGAGAGGTGGGCCAGCACAGTTGAAATAGAAATGATTTCTTCAGGAAAAAGAGGTTGTCTGAATGGTGAAAAACCATAACAATTCTTTCTAGAAATTTCATCACAGCAGGGAAAAGGGATCACAGAAAGCTTGCTCCAGAAAGCGACTCAATGAAATGGCAATCGTGTAATGCAGACTCACTACCAATGATTACCACAGTCAGAAAATGCTGATGGTGCTGGTTACAGAGGTGATGAGTAATGCAAGGTTTCTCATATCTCAAAGACCTGCTAACTTCCTACAACTGCACATTTTCTTGGTGTTTGTTTTTCTGAAAATAAGTAGTATAAGTGGGTTCAAAGCTTTTTTTTTTTTTCCACAGAAACCACATGGCCGTTATTCTGAAGCAATAGGTGAACGAAATTCACCAGGAGGACTGCTTTTCCTAATAATAGCTTAATCAAGTCTAAGCATCTAGAATATAAAAATCATGCTGTTGTGATGGTATTTTCTGCATTTTTTTTCAACATTCTCAAAAGTCCAGAGACCATAATGATAAGTGGAAATGCACATTTCTGGTCTAATGTCCAAAGGAAGATTAAGTATTCCCAAGTGTGCCAGAAGAACATTATCAACTAATTTCATAAGCCTTTGTGTGGAAATGCAGACTCATTGCTCCATTTCCAAAATAATTCAGAAGACAATATTTGATGGAAGTGTGAGGAATATTCATCAGAAAAGAACTCGCATCTTCTAAGCTCTCTTTCCGATGTTGAGTTTGAAATGGGAAAGCCACTTGTGCATGTTTCTTGCTCTGGCATTTGTTGGAGAAACTAATTTTTACTCATCATCCATAGAGTTGCCAGGATGCACTGCTAATACAGATAAATGAAAAGTAGCAATATACATCAGAATGTACCAGGCTCTGCCCTTGGCTGTACAATACCAATGATCTGTAGATGACTGTTACAGGTTCCTCCTCATTCTCAATATATTTTTGTCAGGGACAAATAGCAAGAATGTAAAGATTGTTGTACTCCTTCAGAGAGGCAAAACAAGTGAATTTCTATTGAATACATTGAGGAGAAAGAAACCAATTAACCACTTTCGTTGTAGGAAAATGTACAAGAGATGCCAAGGTGTTTCAATAAGGATAAGAGTTGTGGCTTCTTCCACAGTTGGATGTGTAGATAATGGGTTTCTGTGGCAGTGTTGCATTTAGTCCCTCATATGACTGAAAGCACATGTACTCCACAAGCTGATTGAGAATGTTTTTGTATTTCTCTCTCCCATTTCTTCTAAATAACTGATCCTTATCTGTTATACTGACTGTGATTCAAATGTTGGTTCTGCAGGCAATTTAACTGGTGCCAGTAATTGCTGAGGGTTAGGTTAGAAATGATGGATTTGTTGCTGCTGATACTAATTGTCTCCTGGATAATGGCTCAGGTTTCTTTACTGTCAGAGCAATAAATGTAAAGCTATGCAAGACCAGGATATTAAACATTGTAGATGAGCTCAGTTGAGAACTGATATCAAAATAAATACAGATTTACAATTATAAAGTCAGTATTGATACAAATTTTAGTTTGACAACAGATGTCTTAGTAAATTTGTTTGATTCTTACTTTGCTGGAAAGTTTCTTCCACTTGAGCAGGCACACCGTATATAAACTTCAATGTAGCACATTCCTTGTATTCCATTATCATAGAGTTAGGACAGAACTGAAATTGACTGGTGATGTTTTTCTGGAAACCAGAGCACAAAAAGAGGAAGTTTCTACAGCTACTTGGCTGATCTGATAAAGTCTCCACTGACATATTATTCCTTTTTCAGCCTTCCAGTACCAAAAGGGGAGAGGGTGGAGAGGGACTTTTTGGGAGACATGTGGTGATAGTAAAGGAGGGAACAGCTTTAAACTGAGAGGGTAAGTTTAAATCAGATAATAGAAATAGAAATACTTTTCCATGAGTGTGGTGAGGCACTGGAATGGGTTGCCTAGAGAAGCTGTGGATGTCCCATCCCTGGAAATTTTCAAGACTAGGCTGAATGGGGCTTTGAGCAAGGTCGTCTAATGGACGGTGTCCCTGCCCATGGCAGGGGGGTTGGAACAAAATAATCTTCAAAGACCAGTCCAACCCAAGTTATTCTGTGCTTCTATGACTGAGGAGATACAGCTCCAACAGACAGGTTCTGAGAAGAAGCTGTTTGTTGAATAGCTTTCAAAAATCTGTGTCTGTCATAGATTGGGAGAGTGTCAATTCCCTGTTTAACATGGCAGAACAGATTTCAGCAGATTAAGCAACTAGTTTTCATTAATTTTATTCCTCTAAATAGATGAAAAGAGAATCTTCTATCTTGGAACAAACTAGTACCAGGAATTAAATAAATTAGATAATCTACTAAACTTAAACAGGCTAAATCAAAAGAGAAGGAGAGATGGAGGGAATAGGTAGTCTGGCAGGCAGACAGAAAGAAAGAGAAAAAAAGAAGAAAGTGAATGAGAAAGGAGAAGGAGAAAAATAACACAATGAACTAAAAACTAGAAAATAATAAACTAAAACATACAGAAGAAAGAGAAAGAAACACTAGAGGTGTTTCTTCAGAAGCATTGACAGTAAAGAGACCTTAATGGTGACTAGGTCCACCTACATTTGGAAGGATTGCAGAGCTTCCAACATATAAATAAAATTCTAAATGAATCTTTTTTTACTGATTTTAGGCCAAGAATAGAGGCTCAATGGAAGATCAGTCATCGAAGAATTATTTAGGATATTTTAGTTTTTTTTTTTTTTTTTTTTAATAAAACATATTTTAAGAATAAAATTCTTGACTTAGGTAACAGTTTAATAAAGTCAATAAAACAGCTTTCTGTTTATGGTGAAAAATTCTATAACATACTTTTAGTTTTACATTTTAGTAACTTTGCTGTAATAATTTGAATCAGGTACTATGGATTAGTAAATCAAAACATCAGAATATATTTCTTTACATATTATGAGATGGGAGAAATGCAGCTGTTGGTTTGAATCAATGCAATTGATTTTAGTCATTACATATAGTCTCTAGAAACAGCAGATGATCTGCATATGATATATTTATGTCAGGAAGATGGTCTTCAGTGTGGTGGGGCAAAATGTCTGTTGTAATATATTTTCTTATGTATTTTGAATGTCAGTATAAGTTTTTATATTTCTTATGGGAAAAGAAAAAGGAAAAAAAGAAGGCAATATCCTCCACGGTCTAGATCAGCTTTTTCTTTTAAAATAAAAAAAATGTATATATTACTACTGTCTGAATACAGAGTTATATCATAAAAATATACTGGATATTAAAAAAATGCAAATATTAACCTTTAACCATGTAATTTTGACTTTTTAGAAATACACAGTAAATGCAAATTGATTACAAATGTTATGCAGAAATATCTTAAAAACCGCTTTTGCTAATATATGATCAAAATTCAAAATCTATTTTTCCCTACTTCTATTTATCCTGGCATACTTTTTACCTCTCTCATTCTTAACCCTTCCAAGATAAATAATTATATTTCTATGTCATGAATGGAAATATTACTGCATCTCAATCCCTCCATTCTTTATCAAGGGGCACATAGCTCAGGATCTCAATGAGAAACAGTGCCTTAAGATTCCAGCAGATATTAAAACAACCAGGTATTGAAATATTTATTGATTTAAATTTTGACATTGTTCTTGAGATAAAGAAGTAAAACTTCTCTGATTGATAGATTTTCTTTACCTCAAACTGGACCCTACACCTGTGTAAGGAGAGTCCCTTATGTTTCACATTGGTGGGCATCTCATGTGATACCCTATTCATTTTTTTTGGTGGAATCTAATCTCAGGGTTGATATATGAAGTGTAAATTATTAATTCCTGCTGCAAATGTATTCTGTCTTATTTGCCTGTGTCTTCTATGGACACAAAATGTCACTGGGCATGTTGATTGCTTTGCATGACTGTCACTTGGCTACTGAGACTTGCACCATTAACCCCTCACGTGGCTAAAACTTAAATTGCTCATTTCCTCATTGATACATTCACATAGAAGCATTGATGGTTTTGATCTTAGACTGGCAGGCAAATCACATGAATATAATCTGCACCTCCAACCTCAATATATTTATGACAAGGATACTTCAGAAACTTTTCACTGTAAAGTGTAGAGAAGGAATTCATACAGCATGTGGATTTTTAGTGCTTTTGAATCTTTTAAGTTTAGCAATTATTAGTTAATTTAACTCAACTTAGTGAAGACTCTGGACCAGGATATGCTTGTTTGCATGGATGTAATATGATTAGCACTCACTATTTAAAGACAAAAATATAAGAAGAATACAGATGTGTTCAAAAGACAAAATCAAATCTCTTTGGTGTTATATAGTTTAAAGCTGATTATATAGGAGGAAGTCTGCTTGTGGGACATTGAGCTTGCATAAGTCTGTTTATTTAATCTCATAAATTAAAAAAAACTTTGGTAATCTTATCAGTGCTAAATATTGATTTTTAATGGCTGGCAAAATTTTACAGTAATAAAAACAGAGCCATTTTATTCCAAACCTTTAAGATCTTTTGGAAGAAAAATTCAGGTGCTACTCATCATCAGCAATACATTTGTCATACATTTGTAAAAAAAGATTGTCTTACCTGTTCCATATAGCTAGTTACAATGAATATTTATTGGAGAAAATTGTTCCTTCTAATTTTTTGTTTATTTTTCCATGATACAGAATTCACCAAATATGCAAAAACCAAAACAAAACTAACATGCCTATCAGTACAGTTCACATTTTTTCCTAGTAATCCTAATTAGCAAATATTTGGATGCTCTCAATTCTGGCTTTGTATTTAAGAACAGAACTTTAATTTTAATTCTTTGTTATTTAAAAGGAGAGGCAGAAATAATAGCCAAGATTTTTTTCTGAGTTTGGAGCTAATGCAGCAATGTTTTCCTCTCATTCTTTCTGAAGCTTTGATAAACTTTTATACAAATTTCTTATTTTAAATGCATGCCACAACTTTTTCCACCCACATGTTATTAAACAATTTAACAAGTGAGTTTATTTGATAAATACCTTTATTTCTATTGTTTATATTTATCCCACACAAATGTTACCAAACAAATGCTTACAACATTTTAGACATTGTGCAGCTGAAATGCAAATGGCTGGAACCAAATATTTCAGATCTGCTGCTCTATTCCTGTCAACACATTTTCAGGACTGTTTTAAGGTGTTCTCTTTGGACTACTGGAAAGCTCTTTAAATGACAAGATGATGTTGGAAGAAGGATTAACACAAGTTTAAAATGAACCTTCAGAAAGGAATACAAATTAGTCTACATTGTGAAATAGAGGACTTTATTAAAAAGCTGTGTCATCAGCATAATTTTGATCTTATTTCTGTCATATTTTTTCTCAGTTTCCTAGCTTTTTCCTGTCTTCCCTTCAGGGATGTCTGAACCTGAACTGCACTACTTGGCCTGATGACACAATCTGATGCAATTAACTTTCTTTCATGCCCTGCTCCTTTTTAAATTTAAGATTATTGGACTATATCACTGTTATCTGGCTTTCATATAAATCAGTATGCTGTGATTTACAGACAATAGCTAGGATTAATAAAAACAATACAGAATTAAGTTTTGACAAATGATTGTGTCTCTTCAAAGAAGGCAGACAAAATTCTTAACAAACTATACAGTCACATCAACAGTTTTACATTTTAAGAGAAGAATTTATACAGAATTTGAAGCAATTTTGACAAAATTGAGGGATAGTAAGAATAATATTTTTTGTAGATGAATCCTTAAAATGCACATTATATAAGAAGAGAATAGTATTGCTTCTCCATTATTCTCCTCATGTACTCTTTTCCTGACTGCCAACATTTCTGTTGGTTTAGTGTGTACTTCACAATCTGGAAACTGGACTTCAAATTGTTCTTTTCCACATTCCCCCTTCAAATGTTACAAGGTAGAGAGTAGGCAAAATTGACTGCTATCTCTCAACACTCCTAAGTGATGTGTTCTGTATCCCATGGGAATTTGACTTCTTCTTCCCTATCAATTTACTGGTACTGACAGGAGCACAACTTTCCTCATTATATTCTATAACTTATAGGAGAACGTACTGAGCTAGTAGACTGTAAAATCTAAATCGATGGCTATCCTACCTGTTGTCTACTTTAAAAGCATTATTTTGTTCTTCCCCACAACATTCATGTTATAGAAGAAAAAAAAATTCTTACATTTTCTTTGGATTACATTAACTGAGGTTATACAAGGCTGCATCTGGGAAGACAACCTAGTTTAGTGCAAAGCTCCAAGTATTGCTCAGCCACTCTGCCTGTCAGAATTAATGTTCTAAACTGATGTCTGTTGCTGTCTCATCTGCTATAATCAGATGCTGCTATTCCCCTCTCATAGACTTTATTCCATGCCACTCAAGCAAAAACAGTGTTCTAAACCTCTGGCAAGGCACGTTATGCTGCTAGATAACACAGCCCTTTAGTTTGTATAATGAACTTTTAGTATGTCCAAGGAGTATTCTTTCCAATCCTACTAACATGCATTTTTTGTGCTTTCTTCTTCTTCTCAACCACATTTTTCAGCAAGTTACTTGTCTTATTTAGAGAAACAATAACAAAGTTAAACTTGCCACTTAAAACTAAAGTGTGTAAGCCCTGTCATAACATCATACAAAACACCAGTACAGGTCTTTTTCTACTTTTCTCTTGGTAATGACAGACAAAGTAATTAAAAATTAGAGCTATATGAGAAGTTATTCAGATGCCTAGTATGGCAGAGTGGCGGAACTTAGGAGGTGAAAGACAGAAGTATTCCTGCAAGCCTAAGAACAACCACCTGCTTCAGACACATGTGTTTCTGCCTTGGTCAGTAGAAGTTAGTAAATTCAAGGACAACACTAAGGTAGATGGCAGTGTAAATCTGCTGGAGGGCAGGAAAGCTCTGCAGAAGGACGTGAACAGACTGGTTTGATGGGATGAGGCCAACAGCATGGAGTTTGATAAGGTGAAGTGCTGGGTCCCACACTTTGGTCATGACAATTCCCTGCAGCACTACAGTCTGGAGGAAGAGTGGCTGCAGAGCTGCTTGGAAGAAAAGGACCTGGAGATGCTGATTGACCTCTGGCTGAACATGAGTCAGCATGTGCTCAGGTGATCAAGAAGGCCAGTGGCATCCTGGACTGGATCAAGAATAGTGTGGGCAGCAGGGCCAAGGCAGGGACTGTGCCCCTGTTCTTCACACTGGTGAGGCTGCATCTTGAGTCTTGTGTCCAGTTCTGTTTCCCTCACTACAAAAAGGACATTGAGGTGCTGGAGCATGCCCAGAGAAGAGCAATGGATCTAGTGAAGGGTCTCAAGCACAAATCCCATGAGGAGCAGATGAGGGAACTGGGAGAAAAGAAGAAATCCAGAGAGACCTTACCACTCTCTACAGTTGAGAGTGGCACATGATGTGATTCCTGGACATGGTGCTGTGCAGGGCCAGATGTTGGACTCAATGACACTTATTGGTGCCTTTCAACTTGGCATGATCTGTGATTCTGTGGTTATGTGATTCTGTGATTTATAACATTTGCAGTTTTCTTGTAAAATGTGCATGAAAGGATGCACCATTAAAACCTAGATATTGTGTTAGTGCCATCCGAACTCTTTCTGTGTTACACTTCATTTTCTTCTATGTCTTTTTATGTATAAATCCTAGGGAAGGACAGACTTTAACTCTATTCTCACCAGTGGTGTTGCATACTGCATCTCTGTCCATCATTACAGAAGATGAACACCATACACAGAGCTTAGATACTCCATACAACAAATCTGAAGCAGAATGACATCTTGAAACTAGACTTTCCAAAATCAAGTCTGTAATCCCACTTGCCAGGTCTTCTTGATTCCAGAAGTGTCAGAGTAGAGCTGACTGTCCTTTAACATTTTAATGGTCCCATAAAATTATAGTCCAGATTCTGGCTCAAAGAGAACACACAGTATGTGTGAGAACGAGGAAAATTATGCTCATTATTTAGCTACTATGAATACAAGGAAGCAATAGAAAAAGCCATTTCAATTAAGCTCTAAATTAAGCTAACAAGAGAAAAGGAGCCAAAAATTAAAAAATGCATATACATAAGAGGCAGAAGAGATTACTCTCTGCATCCCAGACACAATTGCTTACAATAAAAAAGAAATACATGGTTGGTGGGTGAGAATGACTGCTATACTGACATATATTCTCTGCCCCAGAATATATTACAGAATTTGTGTTCTGTTTATAGCTGCTTGGAGATGTATTCTTTAATTCAGCAATGAACTGGGGCTAGACTTTGCGTGATAAATGCTATGGCAACAAATCCATGCTGTGTGGAATATGTTTGTAGATTAAAGTCCTTTGATTCATGCATTGCAGCTCATACAAATGGATGATAACATACATATAATCAATAATTCATGTATATGAGTAACATTCCTTTCCACATGTACACATAGCACATGCATTAACACGCATACATATAAGGTGTCTGCAAGCATAAGTAAGAATATGCAGAGGAGGAATGTGGATTTTTATTCTTTTATTCTTTTAAAGACTGACTTCTGCTATTTTGACATATGCGAGTACAAAGATTAGGACTTTGGAATATTGCACTGGAAGAAAAAGTTACATGTGGGTCTCCTTGTAAATCATTCAAGATTAAATATTTCTGCTTACTTATTGAATATATGCTTAGTCTGTTAAACTGCTTCACTAATCTAATTACAAGTTACTTTCTAAAATAGCTTTTGTAAGTAGTGAAAAATAGCTGTTGGGGCTGTATGTGGCTGTCATACCTGACTTACTAAGGCAGAGTAAGTTTTTGCTAATAAAAATAAGATAAAAATAAGCAGATTTGTTTAAAATGTAACGCATAAACTGAAATCACACACCAGCAAAGTTCCAGAATTTTCTATTTTTTGGAGTGTGTCTCCAAAGATAACCCAGGGGGCAGAAGGAGAGGAAGAAAATGAAGGGAAATAAACTTCAACAGAATCCCCTGTTCTATCAAATTTTTATTCACTTTTTGGATCATGTGTATATATGTTTGGGGTTGGTGATATATTTCCAGACAAGTACATTTCTTTGCACAACTTTGATGCCTTTCTGCACTCAGGATGCATTTTCTGCCTGTGAGCCTAACTTTCTCTCTTCAAATTCAACCTGCAGTCCAAAGAGCTGACATGGAGAGCTGGGAGGATGGTGGGGAATGTTCAGATGCAGATGTGGGATTGCTTACAGGAACTGCTTCGAGGTCTGAAGACTCTTCCAAAGGATTTTGCTTCCAAGAGGAAATCAGTGTCTGGATCTTCATTTAAACAAAGTAAAACTAGGAGCAGTGATGACTTGGTATGTTTATTCAAGAAGTATAGCAACAGAAGTGTGCCAAGGCTGGATCCAATCCTGCATCAGCAACAGCTCCGGAGGAGAGGTGACTGCTGCAGGGCTCAGGTTCAGAAAAGGTGTGTTAAATTGTGTTGCTCTGTACTGCAGTGAATGAAAGCTGTTTGCCTTCTCTGGACCTGGAATTTGCAGGCCTGACTTGGGGCCTTAAAGCTTCCTCAGTATTCAGTGGAGGAGAGCCAGACTCATTGACTGGCATTCACAATAAACAGTGTATTCACTGCTGCAGCACTAGGGAAAACCAAAAAGATAGTTGAGACCATGGCTTTGCTCTAGTATATTTCTGTGCAGTTGTAAACAGATGTAATACCCCATGTCCTCTTAAGGTTACTCAAACATTTTTCCTTGTAAAAAGCACAAGAGTATGACCAAATGAAGGAACTGATCCAGATGGAAAAAAACACTTTTTTTTGGTGTTGGGATCCATGGACCCAAGTCATATTTCTACTTGAGGAAGTGAGCCACTGGGGACACTGGTGATGAAAGCAAGACTATCCCCATCAGTCTAGTGGAAACCAGAGTTTTTTCTATATAGCGTTATCACCTTCAAGATTCAGCTCATCAAAGAAATAAACTAATTCACCTTATATAACTTTATCCAACTGTTAAGTAACATAGCTGGTCTAATCTAATCATCTATGCTAATCATTTTCACCTTAGAGTTACTGGAGGAAAAAAACCATTGCAGATGGTGCTTCATTCTTTGCTTCCAAGATTTCAGTAGAGGATGAACTGACAGTTGGAAGTGCATTTCTAGTGACTGTTTAAAGCCGTAGTAATAGTGCAAGTGTGACTACAACATATATGTTCAAGCTATGCATAAATTCACACATTCTGAGTCGCATATATTTAGTAGATAAAAAAGGTAGGGCTGATCATTTAAATACCAAGTGGTTCAGGAGAACAAACAGTCACTTCTGAAACGCTACAGCATTTCTCATGGCATATCAGTCAGCTATGGAAAAGCTACCACAAGTGTGCTTATGTATGGAGGTGACACACTTCTGATTGCAATATAGATATGCCCTGAGAATTGACTGTATTGCACACAGCAAAGAGAGATCTAGATACCTAAGATAGCTCTCAATAATCTCAGAAGGTCCAAGAAGAAAAGTTAGATTGGAGATATTGCCCACACTACTGAAGGAAGTGAGACACACAAGCTTGAAGATGCCAGGGGTTTAAAAGCTTTTTGCTAGCCTAGCTTCACAAATCGTGCCCTTAATTATAAGCTTTTGTGTAATACTTTCAGGTATGAAACTGATAATCCTTTGAGAAGTGCAGTCTGTTCAAGAAAACTCTATATAAACTGCCCACTCAGTGAGCTGGAAGATAGCAAAATCCTACAGCAAACAAATGAACAACAAATAGAAGCAGGAAAATATTTATTTTATCACTTAAGCAAAGTGTTTACCCAGTTAATTGTTTAGAATTTGGATATGTGCAAGATATTTTCTCATAAGTGTATAATTTCTCCTTAAAATAGGAGGAAAAATCTCAGTTGGAGCTGTTTGGCTCTCACGTTGTAGAAATTCCATGGGGTAACAAAAGCAGTGGAAAAAATCAATTTGTTGTGGCTTCTACAGCTCTATGCAAGCTTTTTCTTTTTGCTTCATTGAAACTGTCTTCAAACTGAAATAGGGGAGCCAGTTCACTACAAGTGGTCAACAGCTTTTCTGCTTGTTTATGTTATTTACCACAAGAATACAATAAAAGTTCATGACCTACCTGACATAAATCTAGATTACTAAAATGTTACATGTGTTTTCAACTGGGAAAGTTGCTGTTTGAGCTAATAATAGGTTTCTTCAGCTGAAATAAAGATGTGGACTGGAACAAATTGACTATCTGGATGAAAACCTCAGTCTTCTCCTGTGTGTGGATAGTTCACAAGCATAATAAAACCCCAGAGCATTAATACTAAGTGTATAAGGATGGTTTGGGCTTTACTTTTAGATCAAGGAATATCTGTTCATTTCCATGGCCTGACGAAAACCTTGAAGTCTCTTCAGACATTTTGTTCATGCCTATTTGGAATCCTTTGAATTCCCTGTAAATCTCTTTTTCTGAGGCTGATGTCACCAGTTTAGGAAGGAAAAAAACAGTGAAGCACAGCCTTATGTGAGAGCATGATTTGTTACATGACCCTCTATTTGTGAGCCTGGATCTGAAAAAGGCAGCAAGCTGATACAACTAGTTAAAATACCTAAAAATTATTGTAGTTGAATCTTTGACCACTGTGTTCTTAATGCCATGTATTTTAAATTTCAAGTCTCTTTGTAAGACATATTAATAACAGCCTGTTAAATTAAACCGAGCATAATCAATGCATTGAAATCATTAAACATCTATACATATTTACATGTGGCAATTAAATTCTGCTTCATATTTGTTAGTTTATTTTTCTAGGGGAGCAAGGGAACCTCATAAAAATTCATGTTAACTTTCAATGACTTCATAAGAGGGATTTTTAATGCAACATTGATGCAGCTTTACCAAGCCCTGTCATACCTGGATTAACTTTAGCCTACTACTGAGGGTATAAAGTATCCTGTGGAAATGGAGTCAGTGTATTCTGCTATGGAAAAAGATTTGAGGTTACTGTGCAAAACTCATTGTCTCTGCTTGAAATTTTAGCCTTAGATACACTAATAAATAAGGGAAGGTGAAAGATCCAGGCATCCACTCCTTGTGCCAAATGAGAAGAATTAAGCTAAATTGTGAATTCTGGAAAAAAAAAATAACAAAAACAAAGAAAACCAAAGGAAAACAAAACAAAATAAAAATCTCCTGCCTGGGTAGTTTAATTAAAGCATTTAATAACATTTTGGCTGCTGAGAACATATTAAACACATCCTTTTACAAAGCTAAAAAAGAAAAGAATACGAAGAAAAGCTAGATTTAAAATATTTGTGGTGATGATGAACAAATTTCCTCAATGTGAATTTTTACCTCCAGTAAACCTGGAGAAAGAAAAAGTGTGTTTAGCCTACCTGTCTAAGAACACATGAAGACCTCATACATTGCTGCATTGCATTTTAGAAATCAAATGCATAGAGCAGCTCATTGCCAGATGACACAATCAGCATCAACATTCACATCCACCAAAGTCATGTATCTTCTGTCACCTTGTAGGATGATCCCAAACGCCTGCATTGCAAAATATTTCCTGGACAACTTTAAAAACAAGAGAACAAGCAAGTGAGAACCCCTGATAGCCCTGGCCATTTTATCAAAGAAACAACACAGAATTTCTTCCACCTGTCCTTGCAACCCAAAACTGGGTTTACTGTTTTGCTTCAAAAAGCCTCTGTCCCTAGTTGGGTCTTAATTTCTTCTGTAGCTCCCAAAGAACACTTCTCCAAAATTTCCTTGGTAAGATAACAAATAAAGACTCCTGTAGATATAAAAAAAGCAGTAATAATCATAGACCCCCTTCCAAGAGAATGGCAACTCAGACAAATCTCAATATGCGTCTGTGCATAACAGTTACTGTCCTTTAAAATTCATTTGACATAATTCATCAAGAAACAAGGATAGTTCTATTAGGATGGTCATTTTTCTATGGCTCTGTCTGTTAATAAAGGACACAATTTAAAAAATCACATATCCTAAAGGAAGATTTTCTATACATTCTATACTCATATGCTATAATTTCAGCTTTAAGCTCTAGTGGTTTAAAAAGTTTTACATTGTTTAAACCGTAGCAATCTTTCCCCATTGCTATAAATTCTATTTAATTACTAATCCCATGAAAAACTGATAACTGCTATTCTGCCATAATGCAATCCTTTCATCTCCAAATAATGTAGAGGAGGTAATATGCGACTCTTGAAAATCTTTCTTTAATCCTTTTTCCTTTTAGAATACAGAGGCATGAAGATTTATCACAGTTCCATAGATTTCAAAAGAAGGCTACGGCTTTGTGATGTCAATCCATAGGACCGTAAAGTTGTTACTTTGCCAGAGCTATATTGTACTTCTAAACTGGAATGAGAAAATTGATTTGCAGTAGAATATATCTTATTATCCAATTACCATATCAAGCAAACAGGTCGTTGTTCTATTTTTTTTTTTTTTGTTATTTCAGTTTTTAATCACGAAACAAATTTCAATAATGTAAGTTTGAGTATTTCATAGTTTTATCTTCATACACTCAAGGTATAAGATCTTTTTTCCCTGGCTTCAACTGTAAATGTGTTTTTCCTTACAAAACATATTTGTATACAGATGTAACTGTTCACATGAATTTGCTCTTTATTTTTTGCTACAGAAATAATATAATCTGGAAAAAACAAGTCCCTAATGCTTTATAATGCTAATTTTCATTTATGTGAGCAGCATTCTGGTCACTTTTATTTCTGAATATTTCCATGGCTGTCTTTTGACTGTTCCACAATTACATGGATGTGGAGTAAAGACGATGAAAAAATCCAGGTAGTCTGTCTATACTTATGACATACCAATATGCTTTCAAAGGACTTTGCTATCCCAAAATCAATACTTACTACCTTGAAATTTCACATTTACCTGTCTACAACTAAAAAAGACCTCTTTAAAAATAACAAAACCAAACCACAACCGAAAAAGTGACCATATATCAATAGTAGATTGCATGCCAAACATACTTTCAAAAATTACTGAAAGAAAAAAATCAAGTGTCTGCACCTGAGGCAATACTGCTCCTTAAACAAGCTTAGGTGATATTCAAGCTCCTTTCAAAGATGAGTTATTTGCCTTAAATGACTAAGATCATATAATGTCGGGTAACACAAAGATTGGAATTTCCTATGTGATCCATGAAACGACAGATCTCTGTAAGAACATCAGCAGAATTATCTGGCTCTGAGGTTGATACAGATAAATTTATTGCTGTTGAGACAAGGCTTACAGAAATATTACTCCAATACCTTTGAGTTGCAGATTTCTTTAAAAAAAATTAACCCACAGACATAAAAACCAGATAGTGTCTCTTTTTTCTTCTCAGCTTGGGAAGTCTCTCACTCTCTCCGTCTCTCCCTCTCTGTGCAAGAACTGCCTTGCTCATACAGTTCCGATGCAGTGGAGCATGGCGTCATGAGGTGCTTATTCCTGAATTCAAATGGAGTGTAACGATAGCGATCCGCCACGAGAGCAAGAATAAGGTCCCGGTCGTGCTCAGGCCACCTTCAATGTCATCGGAAGGTGAATTAAAAGGATTTGGCAATCCCATGGTCAGCTTCGGTGTGGATCTCCCCAGTTGCAGCGGATGTGACCAGCTGGGTACCGCGCAGTGCTCCACTCCAGCACATATGCGTAGACATTTATATAGGCACAGGCGCACGTACAACTTCCTTGCATGCTGAAGCAAACTCCTCCCACGCTCTGCTCCTGGTGCACATCTAAATGGCTGTTTTATACGTATTAACCCTGTGAAACGCTGTAGGACTTTGCTATTCACCTCCAAGATAATAAACTATCCGTTTGCAAGCCTGTCACACAGTTCACAGATCAAAGAATCAAGGTGTCAACAGCCTTCTTTAGTATAGATATCACTGGTTCTTTACTGCCTAGTTATGCTTGCATAGCCCTTAGACATTTTCTGTCTTGAAGTTACTTACCCCATTCAAGTTCTAATTTTCCTTTTCATGTGTCTGTGCTACAGGCTTGCTGGCTGAAAATATATCACAGAAAAAAAGCAGTACTGCCACCCTTTTCCCCATTATTCAACTCACTTTCCTTCCATTCTGCCTGTCTATTTTTGTACACAGTTAGTTTTCCTGTTAAAAAAAAAAATTAAAAAAAGAAAGAAAAATAAAAACGGAGAAAATGCAAGCACAACTAAAAATTTTAAATTAGAATATAATAAGTGAATTAAGTGGATCTTTATTAAAAAAGTTTTAGAGATGCTTGCCTTATTTTACTGTATGTTCAGTAGTTTTTAGGTTATAATTGTGATTCTATGTCTTTGTGAAAAAAAGGAGGGAGGGAGACACACAGATGGGAAGATGGGCAGCCTGGTTGGGGGTAAGATTTATACTTCTTTAGTAAAACAAAAAAGGTCCCTCAGTTTTCTGGCTGTGCTCTTTGGACCCTGTCTCCATACCTTACTTTAAAAGGAGGCATGCTGAATAAGTTCATGTACAACTCTTTCTGCCAAGACAGTGCATGTGCCAGTAATTTATTAGCAACAGCTACAGCTGTGATCTCCAGCTCTTATGCTGGTTTGGTATTTCACTAATTACCACAGTTTCATTAACATTTAAAGGGAATAGTCAGCTCAATATCTCTAAAAGACTATTTTGTACAGCGTAGATCCATCTTACATTTGCATTTGACATTTGATAATCTCTACACATAAGCTCTGAGCCTGAGAAATGAGATTTCGCACACAGGAAAAATTAACCCAGATGTAACTTCTCAGTAAATCTATGAAAATGTAGAATAAATGTCCAGGACTGGTAGTGTTATGAAGAACACCTATTTCCCAGACTTAAATTAATTTAAAACATGAAACATCACTTTTATATTTTTATTTTGCACTTGTCATATTTCTGGATATTGAAAAGAAATAGAAGCAGGAGGCCAGAGGAATAGTAAAATAATCAACAGGTCAAATATGTGTATATATTGTCTATTTTTATTTAATAAAATCAGACATGTTTATGAGATGTCAACTTTATTATATAGCAGTCTTCATTTTAGGCTATCATTCTCCTCAGCAACTGCATTTCTACCTTGAACAGCTGAGGCAATTAGCTAGACTCTACAAAGAAACATCACTGGTCTCAGCATAGAAATAATAGAAGGAAACAGTAAATAAAATTCAATGTAGACAGGTTTAAGTTGGTGAACATGGGTACAAACAATCATAAATTCTGCATACTTCATGAACTTTAAAACTAGACTGTTCTATAGAAATATTATCTCAATTTTCAGCAGTAGTGAGAGAAAGAAAAGTGTTAGGAACTACTGGGGAAGGAGTAAGGAACAAAGCATAAAATATCACTAATTGCATAAACTAGAGTTTTTCCATATCCTGTACACTGAATAGTTCTGATCCCCCAAGCTGAGAAATATGGAAGAAGTGGAGAGGGATCAGTGGAAGGTGACCAAAGAAACAAAACTCACAGAGTTGTTTCCTTGAGAGAAAGGATCAAAAACAGATGCAGAGTACTCAGCCTAGGGAACTAGAAGAATGTTGTAATAGAGATGCTTGCAGTGACATGACCTTGCAGATAAAGTAGGGTGACCTACTAAGCAAAATGTGATACCTAATCCTTCACACACAATGTAGTTCAACTGTAAAAATGTTTAGTATAGGCTGTGTGGATGCAAAAACCAAGCTCCTCCGAAAACAAAATTTTGTGTAGCAACCTAACCACTGTCAATCTATGTTGCTCTGTGGTTGATTGCATCCACGACACTTGGAAATATATTGTCTTTCAAACTAGCTAAGGAGTGGCCAGTAAAAAGATCTTACATTTTTTGTGATGCCAATTCCCCCTTGTCATCATAAGACCCTGCTGCACCCCTGCAAGAAGCAGGGACAAACAGTGGTTGTATCCGCAGAGGGAGCTAAAGCTCCCTCTGTCACTCTAACTGGGAGCCCTCCAGCAGAAAACTGCACATGCCTCACTGTGTTGCATTGGATATGAAGAATTCCCTCTCTGGGGCAGGGAGGATTTAGGTGTTTCCATGCTAATTGGAATATAACCTGAGGAGCATCAGTTTTGGTCCCCACCCCCAATGGATCAAGACTGTGACCATTACTTCAACCACAGACGTCAAAACTGTGACGATCAAATCTTGTTGCCCTACCCATGGGTGGTGATATATTTCCACCATCATCTCTTGTTTGGTCTGTTTCTTTCATTATTTTTCTTATTAATTTTCTTTATGACTTTTTTACAGTTTTATAGAAAAAAACAAAAATGGTCACGTATCTCCTTTTTTATTGCAATTTAATGGTTTTAAAATAAATCTGCCTCACATACACACACAAGTCATTCAGTGTCATTTCACTGAAACATTATGATGCAACATTATGTTCTCATGAGTTAAAGACTATTTTCTCTCTAGCTGAAGAAATCCTGAAGTACTGAATTTCCTGGAGGCGGGCAGAAAATTCTGGAGGACATTCACTATAATCCTTGTAATGTTTTAATATTCTTTCCTGAGGATCTGTTTTTGCCTACTATCAGAAATAATATGGATACTGAGAAGATGGCTGGTTAGTCTGACAAATTTTCTGTTCTTCTGAAATAGTCTTATCAAACCCCTGAAGGAACCAAGAAGCACATTGTGTCATTACTGCTAATTCAAATGGGATTTCATGTTTCTTGCTATGTTTCTTTTATGTCAAGAAAATTGCTTCACACAAAGGCCTTAGATTGCATGAGAGACAAAGTAGTTAATTTGTATTACCTTTTAAGAAATAATTTTAGAAATTCAAACTGTGCTCTGAAAACCTGCTCACTGAAGCCTGGTGTAAATGTCAAGACCAGCCAATGTCAATGTACCAACTGGATAATAGTTAGGCAAAATTGGTTTGAAACAGTGCCATGTCCCATCAGATTTATCCCTTAACAATAGAAGAAGTCAATGCAAGTAGTCATTTGATAGCTCAGTTTAATATAAGCTTGAATCACATTAATGTAACTCTGAAAACTGAGAGGAAAGTTAAACACCTAAATATTGCCCTGTGCTACATCTCTTTACTATGTCCATTTTAAAAAATGTGCATTTCCTGAAGAAGTCATAGCTAGTAGAGGTCAGGTGATATTCTTGCAGTCAGTGCAAGTCAGTGCAAAAATCTTTGAAGATTTGGACTAACTGACAATTCAACTTGAACTTTTTCTTTAAAATAATATTGGCTTCAAAATGAATAAACCTTTTGTTACTGTTGTCAGATACAAAGTGAAAATTTTATATTTTCACAGTGAAAAAAAGAGTCTACTCTGTGCAATAAACAACCCATATTTACTTAAATGAAATTCAACTAGCATTTATGTTTACAAATTTTGGAATATGCATTTTAGTACCAGCATCAGTCCAATATCATGAAGTTATTTCAGAAATAAATTCCTATTAAAAAAAAAAGAAAGGTAAAAAACCTGAAAACACTGTTCCAGATCTTTCTAGCAAATAGAGATGCTTAAAAACTGTAAGCATCAAGATGGATTTGGGAATGCAAAATTATTAATATAAAATTACTGATAATCTATGGGTGCTGTTTTTAGTATATGCATCCCCTTGCTGAAACACTGGGCTATTCTATTAGCTGAAAATGGTGTACTGTAATTTCCTAGAGAAATAGAGGAATTCTGAACATAAAAATTCATTCTACCAGTGCAAGTTAAATTATTTTTCCATTCCTTTATGACACTAATAGCCCTTTCTCAATATTATAGGTTCTAAGATGTAATTAATTTTTGGATTTTAAAATTTCTGATAAATACTGTAGTTGATTGTCTTTGTGCAGCTGATTTGTTATTCACATAGAGTCTTTTTTAGAGAGCTGTGAAAAATAGTCCTGTGTTTGTCTTATGACACAAGGGCAATTGAGCTCCAATCTCATCCAGATAATTTGATCTGAGAACTAAAACACTTTGTTGAATATATGTTGCATGGACATTAAAGTGCAGCATCAGCCTAGAAACAAGGTATTCACAATTTCTATGCATTTTAAACAGGTTGAGAGTTCTAGTCTTAATTCTCATTGATTGAAGAATGAGGCTGCACAAACTATGTATCTCACTGTGCTGTCATAGAATGGCTTTAGTATATTTTTCTGGTGCTCAAAAAAACCACCAAAAACCAAAATACTAAAAGTGAATGAATAAATGTGTAACACTCTACATACGTGATTAACATGGAGTGGTTTGGGTAATATTAGAGACTGATTTTCTGACTGAAGCACAAAATTGTAACATATACCCTCTTGTCAGAATTTATGTACAAGGACATGAGGTTTTAAAAATGTGGTAAGAAGTAGAAGACGTGCAATTTTCTGAACAAGAAATCTCTTTTTCTGTTCTCCTTTTAAAATAATACTTAGAATTCTCAGCAGAAATTGAAAATTTATTATGAGACTGTCATAGTACCTAAGGCAAACACCTGAGATGTGTTCAGCTAGAACCTTAGTGAGCTGTTCTGCCACTGGAGAAAGAAAGTTACCATCTCCCTTGGTAAGGTTTGATGTGAGGCTTCTCCCATGACCCAAAACAGAGTTTGAAGTGAAATGGTTTGTTCTCAGAGGGCAGATGCTATAAAATAGGTTGCTAACCATTGAACTGAAAGTGAGAAAGGCAGAGGAGGCTGCAAATAGCTGATACCACAGACTACAGGGAGTATTGGGCCTGCCAATGTGAATGTCTCTCACCTTCTGCCTTGTTGGCAGTAAATCCAACACAGACACCAGTAGGAGAGCAGTGTGGGAGAGAAGAACACAACAAGCTATCAGCTCCAGCTGGGAAATGGCAGTCACAGACTTGTGTGCACGCGTGTATGTTTGTTTGTGACAAGTTCCAAGGCACCCCAACTCCCAGAAGAATTTCTTCCTAAAATGTAATCTAAGCCTACTCTTTTCCAGTTTAATGCTGAATCCCCTTTATCCTATCACTACAGGCCCTCATCAAAAGTCCCTCATTAAAAGTCCCTCTCCAGCTTCCTTGTAGGCCCCCCTTTAGGTACTGGGAGGCTGCTATAAAGCATTCCTTCTTTATCCCTTTTTTCCTCCAGATTGAAGAACTCCAACTCTGAGCCCGTGTTCATAGGAGAGCCTGTGTTCCAGCCCTCTGATCACCTTTGTGGCCCTCTCTGGACTCTCTCCAACAGATCTGTGTCGTCCTTGTGCTGAGGACCCCAGAGCTCTCCAGCTGGGCTCTCTTGAGAACAGAATGGAGGGGGGAAATCATCAGCCTTTGACCTGCTGGCAGCTCTTTTGATGCAGCCTAGGATATGTTTGGCCTTCTGGGCTGCAAGTGTATATTTCTGTCTCACCCTGAGTATCACGAAAATACAAAGAATTTTTCTGTTTCTGTTTTTGGCTTAATCAATTTAAGCACCAGTGAAAATTGCATGGAACATTTCCCCAAATAGGTTTCTTGGGCAGATCAAAGTTGCCATTATCAAAGAAAATAAGACTTGCTAGACTGGATTTGACCATGCATTTGTTAGTTCTTGCCTTGGGCAGCAGATTCACAGTTCAGAGAAAAATTAAATCCTTAAAGTACATTTTGCCAGTTGAGAAAAGGTGAAAGAACAGACAACCAGTTGGAAAGGCAGGGCAAATTTTTACTTTCCCAGACTTCTACTTGAAGATTAATTGATGTTATATTGACTCTGTCCACAAAGCTAAACATCATTAAAATCAATAATAAATATTTCAAGAAGTATTATATGATAAACTCTCATCCATAGCATAATGTCTGTGACTTTGTGAAATATGAGTTTAATGGGTTAAATATATGCATTTGAGAGTAAATTTTGTCTCTGTTTGAAGTGTTCAGCTCTTTAATTGGGTATCAACTTGTTTTCATTTTCAGCACAAATTCTGCCTTACTAGAGACCTGAACCTTACTTTCCTATAAAATCTTTACTTTGCAATTGTTGGAGTCAAAATTATGCATACCCTAATGAATGCAGCAGAATACTGAGACAAAGTCATAGGGGATAACTCATCACCTTTTTATCCAAATGATTGAACTGAAGGCTTTTCCACACAGGAATTGATAAACATCCCTGGATACAAGAAAAAAAGTATATCTAAATTTTCAAGGGCAAAATAGTACTAAATAAACAAAATAAATCAACAGAAAAACACCCCAAAACTAGAAAGTACAGACAAACCCCTAAAGTCTGAAAGTCAGATGTTCCAAGTTTTGTCCTTATTGTACTGAAACTACTTTGTTCTAAGTAAATAAAGAAGTTGAGAATATTTTTCATTACTACAAAGTTGTTTATATCCAAGATCAAATTTTCTGTCTGCTGAAATGGATAAAGGAAAGGTTCATTATCATGTCAGCTCTAACAAAATAAACTTTTCTAACAAACTAATGTGCTGCTACAATTTGAAATTCTTCTAGCTGATGTAACAGAATGCCAGGATTTGATTAGCAACAGCAAGGACTGGGTTCAATTTCTAGGGGTCACATCAAATTGAGCCCCCATCTAAAAACCTGAGAAAATTAAATTAAACTGTCTGGGTGCTCACTGAGCTGTACTTCTCCACTCTCAAATGATGAATCAACCAGCTTAATGAAACAGTAAGGTGTTGAAGAGTGAAAAAAGAGGAAAAGAAGCATATAAATAGCACAGCAGACTAGTTGGCTATCTCCTTGCTAAACAAGAGATAGCATTCCCTTTTGTTGATAAGAGAACTGCTGTGGTAGCTGATGCCCTTGCAACCTTCTCCCATAACAAACAAATATTTATGGTGTTTGCCAAATTTTCTGATAGTATCACCTGTTCTGGTAGGTAGTTGGACCTCAGCTGTTATCCAACTGTCCAAGTCCTATAAGATGTGCACTGACCACTCCTGTAGCCCTTTATTTTGCACTGCTTTCTGGTCTTTACTAGGTCATGTAATAGACAGAATGTAGTGCCCTTATAAGCCATTTGAATCTAATGGTCTAACTAGAAACATTTTCAGGAAGATGGGGAAAGCATGTTTGAAAATTCATAGGTAGAGTGAGACGTCAAACTCAGGCCTCCTGTGTTCAGGGTATTTGTTGGTGCTATCCAGTTGTCAATTGTACAAAAGGAACAGTCACATCCTACTTCCTCAACTGTAAAAGAAGTGAGGAAGGAAGTCCACTGTGGAAGGTTTTGGGCTAGGGCCAACAAAGTCATCTAGAAAGTTTTCCATTGCCTTGGGTAGTGCAACCAGGGACTCATTTACAGCCTTTGGCATTTGCCAGCTTTCAGGAGCTTTTCAGCTCACTGTTCTGGTTCTTATGATTTCTAGGGTAAAGCACCAAACTTTCTTCACACATCACTAAAGTAACAAAAGCATCTAATGCAGGGTGTGGATGCCACCTTCAGTTCCAGAAACCCAGAGGCTTACATTGCAAAGACTAGCATGAAGCCTCTTTGTAGAACTAACCTTAGGTTCAGATCATTTATGGAGCCCTACTAATCCCAAATCTTTAAAAGAGCTTCTAATCTGCTCAGAGTATTGGATTCTTTCATCTGAAGGCATTAAACTCTATAGGCAATTACCAGCCCAGGGAGGTATTTATCTCCCTTATCAATGAAGATATGAAATGTTAATGAACAATGTATGTCAAATAGCAATTTGAAATCAGTAGGTTATTGTGAAAAAAATAACTCACAGCCCACACCTCTGAAGAAAACCAACGCACCCTGAGTGATTCTGGTAACTAATCAGATATGTCCCACATGCTATAGTAAGACCTGTAGAAAGATCTCTATTTAATAAGGCCACACATTGAAAGGCAATATCAGCTTTATCCTAGGTGGCAGCTGTATTTATCAAAGCCAATGTCTGCAGAGTCAGAAACTACTTTTATTCTGCAAAAGCAATTATTCATTTATTCATTTGGGTCCTGACTATATTTTATCACTAACACATTTGGCTGCATGAAATGTAATAGTTAGGTCTAAAGCATTCTAAAGTGCTGGAAAAGAATTCCCAACTATTAATGGTCCTTCAAAGCATTGCATAACCTTACCATGCCTTAAAAATTTTAATAATAAATGATGACAATATTAGAAATATAACAAAATTATTAGAAATACATAAAATCTGTAGCACATTCAGAAAAATAAGAGTCTCACTGTTGAAGCTGTTTGATACTGGTTCCTCCTCTGACCTCTCCAAAAGTGAAGCTTTTTGTCATGGGAATAAGATCTATCACTGGTAAGTGAAATTTTTATTTATGTTAAATAGACCAAATAAATACTTTTACCATCTCATTTCTATATACCTTTATCTATCAGATTAAAATATTGGCTTCATTTTTTTTTCTAGTTAGCCCCTCAGAGAATTAGACACCTAGTTACAGTCTAACCTGGGCTTTGGCTTTTTGCATCTAAACTAAAACTCTTTGACTTCTTTCATGGTCTTTGAAGAGTCACAATGAAAAATAGCAGTTCTAGTAGTTATACTTCTTTTTCTAAAGAAGATGACAGTGAAGATGAAGGTGAATTAAAAATGTAATGTTATCCAAAAGGGATATGTGCAAAATTCCCTAGGTATGATTAAACAGAAAAGAGAGGGTAAGGAACCACAGCTAGGCACATACCTATAGAAAAGATATAGCACTTAAAATGAATTGCTAAACAAAAATTGTTTCAGGACCTTGCACCTATTCAGATTTTGAACAAAAATACAAGATAAAAAGTACTTTCTGTTGGAAGTCCAGAATAAGAAGGGATTTTCCTAATACCTCTATGATTATAAAGAATCATCAAGTCAGATGAGCACTTGTGGGACGTGCAATAGAACATGACCAGTCACCTACAGGGATTCAGAGTTCTGTGCATGTTCCAGTGAAGAGGAAATATTTGAGAAAAATAAATGGAAAACCAAAAAAACAAATTAATATCCCCTGAACATATGAGAATGCTGAGATACTAATTTGTAAATAGGAGATATTTTCAGCTGAATGGCAAAAAATATACCCATATCACAAAATTACAGCTGCCCAAATTTCAAGACTGATTGTGTCATTGGAAGAAAAATTTTCTAGAATGTTTTTACTCACCTAAATAAATTATACTTCCCAAGTTGGAATTAGGACTACTGTGACTGGTATGGGCAAAATGAAAGAAAAACACCAAATTTTAAGCCTTGAGGGTCTGTCCAAATTTAATCTTGAACAGCTGACTTTAGCAACCCAATAAAGTAAGAGCATATAAGAATGAGCAAGTTTTTATAGTCTTGACAGAAGCTTTGCCAGTGTCATTAATAAAGCAAAATTTTACATGTTATAGCAATTATGGCTTAAAAAAAAGAAATTCTGGAGCATTAAAATATTTCTCTCTGTATATGAGTAATTTTTAGACTATGCATTCAAGCTTTGCCTCCTGCCTTGTGGAACTGAGATCAACCCTGATGAGGAGTGGCCCTAATTTTTGATTTACAATCTATAAACAGAACTTGATCTGCAGGGAAGAAATATGCTGTGGACTTCAAAGAGAGGGGAAAAAAAGGACACACATGGAATTTCACACACTTATAAATATCTCTGAAAAAATGTGGTGATGTTGGGCGCATATGAAAAAGTAACAAATTTTAAAAATTTTTTAGTATCAATGAAATTCACCCTGAGACTGCATGGACAAAGAATAAGATTCTGGAAGAAAAGAAAATAAAAGGCAAAATGCAGTCTTACCTTAAAGATGGAGTATCAATCTTTGGATTGGAAAGGCCAGGATATTAAAGACCTAGGCAGCTTAATTTTAATTCTTCAGAAACCAAAGAGGACAGAAAATGCCTAGATGAAAATACAGTAAGCAACATTCAAAATCAAGCTTTCAAGACTAGATCACGTCAAGCCTCTATACTTTCCTTGCAGAAGAAGGTAACAGGCCATGAAGATAAAGGGGGAGCAGTGAATATATAAAGAGGGAGTTTGGTAAGACTTTGGCACTGCTGTACAACACAATTTACAATCCGACTTTGAAAACATGATTAGATAACAGAAACAGAAAACTGACTAGAAACCTGTATTAAGAGCACAATTATCAAGGACTGACTCTTAAAACAGGACGTAGCAAATATATCTGTTTAGGTCCAGTAGGTCCTGAACAACACAGGATTCCCACTGATAGCCTGGAAAATGGAATGAAGAGGTTGCTAATGACATCTATGCAGAGCACCAGGCTCTGTCTGGCTGTAAGCAGATTGGGGAACAGATTTCAAACTCGAAGTGATGGTTTCAGACAGGTTTCACTCCACTGAAGGCAGGTGCAAGTTCTTCCACCTTAGGCAAGAGTAATGAACTAAATGAACCTGAGTGGAGAAGAGCTGCAAGAGAGGGCAGACTGCCAGACATGAACAAGAGGTGGAGAATAACACAAATTCTGACTTTAACAAAATTATAATCCATGAGACAGGTAGAAAGCTTGTTCTGAATCTGCTGGAGTTACTGAAACCTTACTAGTTCCCAGAAGACATTGATTCATTAAAGAAAGATTCAGAGAGTGAGAATGGCCAACAGCCTCAAAAGACTTATAAGAAAGATGGAGAGATTTAAAATTATTAAATTTTTCCATTTTAGAGAAAATTTTCAACGTTCATATATACATTTGGTCTTTTAGCAGAATAATTTTATCAGCCACGGGGAGGACATTTATAATAGCACAAACAACTACAATTGTTTTATTATGATTAGCCTTTTCTACTTCTCTTCTTAGTTCACATTTTATAATTGTGGCAAAATGTGTGAATACTCTGTCACAAAAGATAAAAACAAAAATGGTGAACAAAAAGGACTGAGGTATATTTTTACATCTCATAATTTTTAAATATGACCTTTTTGATAGTCTGATATTCACAGAGCTGGGAAAAGCCTTTATTTCACTTTTTGGAATACATGGCTCAAATTCTTTGGTTAGTACAAATTCTTGTAGCTCCACTGCCCTAACCTACTAGGAAGAAACAAGATAAATAAATGTATTCATTCTTTAGTGGTCCTTGCTTGTATAAGTAAAAAGATTTATATAATTAAGAATCTTGCATATTTTTATTTTAAAAGAGAAAAATAAAATTTTTACAATGAAAGATTGCTGAGATAAAGATACAGAAAGACTCCTTGAACTATATTTGGCATCTGGTAACTTAGAAGAATTTGATGCTACATCTTCCTGAAGAAGTAATTTTCAAATTATTATCACTAAACTGTGCTAAGTAACTACTGTCCCCTTGGACTCACGGAAGGGAATAGAGACACAGGGTACAGGTCCTGTTTATCTTGAGCAGATCCCCGAGGATATTGTCTCCTTCATTTAAACCTTGGCAGATCTTGTCATGCCAATAAAATGTTACTGCTTGAGTTGAGCTGAGCAATGGACTTTGCCTTCCACGAAGGATTAAACAGATGTGGAGCATTTATTAAGACATCCGGTTGCTATTGGAGTCCATCTGTACTGGAGATTTCCTAAATATTTTGAATCAGCTGGAATACTGCAGCAGGCTGGAGGCAGGAGCAGTAGATCATCTGTTGCCACAAGCTGGTTGCACATCCTGTGCAATACATGGTTTCCTCTAATGATGTAGGAAGAGAATGTGGCTGAACAGTTATTCCCAGAATGAAACTGATTTCCTGCACCCATGTATGTCCTTAGAGTGAGACCACACACTCATTTCTGATCTGGGTCTTAGGAGGAGCTGTGAGTTCTGCAAGACTAGCCCAATATAAATTTTCTTCCCCAAGAAGATTGTAAAAAAACCTTCCCATTAATTTCCTTGCTGGAAAACCATGTTTACAAGTACAAAATTTGTGTAAAAAAAGCCTTACCATTTATTAGAGTTATTTAAATGTTCCCCTAATTTTCATGCAATTATAAAATTCCTAAGAGATAGAGAACAAATGCCATTGTCATAGGCCATCAAGTGCTCTGAATTCAGTACAGTAAATTTTAATAGGTGTGAAAAATAGGGAACTTTGTAGCAAAATATGGTGAAATCAACAGTACCATATTTACTGCATAAGCTGTCTCTCACTAAGCTCTGTAGATGTATTTTTTTTTTTTCAAAACAGAGATTGTGACTTTCTCTGCCCTGACTAAATTAATCCTCCTAATCCAATGGTTGTTCTGATCCTCTGAGGAGAGGACTAGATTAATAAAATCACTCCTCCAGTGTTTCCCTGTTATTCTTGCAATCCATCTGATTCTAGGGATCAAAGAAGAGAAAGCACAGGGCTTCAAATAAACACAACTGAATATTTCTCTGAAAGTCCTTTGCTGTCTGTTTTTTGGCGGAGAAAAGCACTGTGATTTCTGTTTTACTAATGTATTTCATTTATACATATATTTCTATTACATGTGGCTTTTCTGACAATAATTACTTGATCAAGACATCCGTGATCCACACTACCAGCACAATGTAGATCATCAGTCTTTACTAATGGAAACATGTACATAATACATTGATTATTCATGACCTGCTCCAATGAAGACTTTCCGGACACATTTTTCCATTAAGCAAATGGATTCATGGCTCATTTGGGTTGGACATATAACTTCATCCTTATTAAAGGGAGTAGTTTCTATCTCCCTCCCTTTCCTCCATGAATTCAAGACCCCCACATATACTTTTAAATTTTTAATTTCTCTTTCCCACTCCCCTTCTGCTGTGCTCATCACACAGATTACTGTTCTTTCTCTCTGTCTTTCCCAGCACTAGAGATTTATATCTGAACTTAATCTTTATTTTTTAAGTTTTAAGATTTAAATTATCTTGAATTTTAAATTAAATTGAAAAATATGTATATCATTGCATCTTTCTACTCCTGTAATAACTCCCATCAAACTAACATTTTCTATATCTTCACCACACTACCTGCATCCTTCTCTGTTAATTATCCTGTTTCTTCACCTCCCACTCTTCTACCGCTTGCTCCACTGTTCCATTCATATCTGTGTTTCTTAATCTCTCTCTAGAATCCTTTATTTATTATAGCAGCACAAACATTCTACACAATGTGCCATTGCATGTTTGCATGCTTTCCTTAGTGACCAGGTTCTCATGTTTTTTTCTGACTCTCTAAATTATTCACCTACATGCCTTGTTCCCAGTTTAAAGGTGGGAAAATACACACATTTTAGAGAAGTATATTACTATCAGTTTTTGTGTTGGTAGTTCTTCCCTTCTTTATGCATTATTCTCTAGAAATCTGTACTGTCTTTTTTTTCCCCACACTTTTCTTCTGTTCTGGTTGCAAAAATCTTTCCATATGCCTCCTTCAGTTTTGTGTCATCTAACTTGTTTTCTGTCCAAAATATTATCTTAATGTCAGACACTTAATATTGTCAGACACCTCAAGTGTTTACCAACCATTTTTTATCTTCAGAAGTTGATATCCAAAGGGTCTAGACGGTTTAGTTCATTTCTGTTATCTCTGTGTTTACTTGTGTCTTGGTTTGCAATGTAGTTAGCCCCTCAAATTTCCACACCTCTGCTTATTTTTCCTTTAGCCCTATTTCCCATCTTATTGCTTCCAGAAGGTCTCTGTTGTATTGATACATCTCATCTTCCTCTGTCAGCTTTATAGACTAATTTTAAATTTCCCATCATTCTCTCCTATGTGCTGTTCTTTGTACCTCCTTTGCTACCAGATTGCATTTCCTTAACTCCCCGCTTTAGTTAACTGAAACTAAATATTTACTTCTGTGTGTTAAACTCTAACTCCTTTTCTCACTACATTTAATTCTTTTCTATATATTTATCCAATTTAAAACCTGCTCATTAGAAGATTTTGGCATCAGTTTAAGATTCTAAAATGCTGTCAAATGGGAAAAACTCCCATTATATTTCCTCACTTGATTTTTGGTTCTCTGGAAACTTTAGCTTTCTAAGTGCTCTCTGATAAATTTACATAACATTTTTAAGAACAAATGATGCAAAATAGCAGTGAGTACTGTTGATAAAAAAGTCAGTGACCCCTGATGACTGTCCTCAGGCACAGATCTATTCCTTGCTCTTGCTATAGCCACATCGCTTGGGCTGTAACACTGGCATAACACTGTCCAGTATTTGAGATGACAACTCTGTGGCACCTGGAGCAGTAATATATTCATCAAATTGGGGAGCATGCATATGTATACTGCACAGATGGCTGTCTGTTCACTATATGTGCTTATTCTATAAAGGCTTATAAACCTATAGAAAGAAAGAGCTGAGTCTAGAGTGGACTTAGAACACTTGAGTTAATCTTGACTCTGAATCTATTAAATTAGACTCCTAAAATTAGTTTGCGTAAACATTATGAACAGGGTTTCCAGACGACAATTGCACTTGTGAATATTTAGGGAAAATTATTTTGAGGCCTGCAGTGAGAAACATAATTAGAAACTTACTACATTGGAAGAACTATAAGATTATTTGCTGAAAAAAAAGGTTGCTAGTAAAGAAGACAGTTATTGCTTAGGACATCTTACTCCTAGTGATAGATGTCAAACAAAGTAAAAGTGTCTTTATATTTGCTTGCTCTAAAACTTCTTGAATTCAGTATTTAATGTTACCAAAGTTTGTGAGTTTAAGAACTCTTAATTTGTGTCAGTATAAAATTTTCCAACAGAAAAATGTCAACACTTTCCTTTCTCTCTCTTGAATTGATCTCACTGTCATGCAGGAAATGCCAGAATATCTAAATATAAATGTATAATATTGACAATTTTCAAAGTTTTTCATCTTACACCTAATGAAAGTGAATGGCAGTGGATTCATGTGTCCTAAGCAGGCATAGAGGGGCTTTCTCATCTCTGGTGTGTAACTTGGTGAAGTTCTAACCTTTCCAAAATGGATTGGGTGAATAATCTTCTTTCATGAAAGCAAGTATATTAAAGAATGGCAAGCCTTCAAAATTTTTTGATACCTTAACAATATTTTTACTATTAGTGCTTAATTGCCATTAATAAGTACATATCTAGTGCTATTTTTAGTAAAGAATTATGCAAAATATAATATTATAAATATGTCAATTAGCACTTCAGATATGATAGATGCATTTGAAGCTGAAATAGAATTCAGGTATTTTTTTTCTAAAGGATAATGAATATTTGTCCTTTAATTATTTTGCTAAATAGTTTCTATTAATGTATTAGGCCTTTAAAAGAAAAGGTTTCCAATGAGAAGAACTATGGACAGTTGCTTTGAAATTTACTTACAAATAGCGTGAAAACAGAAATTACTTATGATGCAAAGATAAGTTGGCATGTCTCACTGCTTTGCATTTTTTTATCATTTAATATAAAAATTTTCCTCTGCAGATGACTTCTTAGGTCAGAACCCCCAAAAAAATCTTTCTAACCTTGAGGCTGCAGAGCAGAGCCTGAAGACCAGAAGGCCTGTGTTATACCTTAAAGATTCAAAATTAGAAAACCAGGGCAAAAGATCCTGAATTTATTTTATCATTCTGAGCTGATGGTCTCTGACTGTTGTTAACATAGCATTTCTATGTCCCCTAAAGCATAACCACTGACAGTGACACCATGACTGGCTGCATGGCTTCACTCTTGGACCTGGACAGGTTCAGTCAGGCTTTGAACCTGACTAAATGCCTGCTTGAGAACTTGAGAAAAACTGCATTCCCAGTTAAGCACTGCTGGCCATTTAGAGTATGGGGACAGGAAAGTAGGCAGACATGCTCTGTATGAATAGAAGAGTGAGCTGGGTAGGGAAAGGTAAGAGTCTTGTCTTTTGGATTTGCCCAGCATCACTGACTTTGTGGAGTAGGTTCAGGGGATGGACTGATATTTAGCAGCCAAATAACCTTTAAAAGACATTCTATCTTCAAAGAAAATTTTTATTATATCTCTGAAATAGTAACCTTCTGGTTTTGGTGCAGACAGACACAGGGGGTGGGGAGGCAGGCACTTGTTAAATATTATTTTGATTTAAAAAAAAATTTCTACCGTTGCTGCTTTTCAAATATTTCATGTTTTGTTTGAAGTCTTTCAGGCACATTTGGTACAGAGATGTTGTATAAAAAAAAAAAGAAGTTTGGTTTGACTAAAATGTGTTTTGAAAAGGCATGCTGACATGCATATATTTATGTTTAGATATTACTCTAATTTGAATAGACTGCCTTGATATTACATCAGTAAAAAGTAACATGGAAGAGATAGAATGATGCTACCTTGCCAATTTTAAGAAAAAAGTATAAGCAATCTGTTTCCTAAGACTAACAATTGAATATGCAGATATTAATTAGCTTTGCAAATACTTCTGTGCTTTTTTCCCAAACCACCATTTCAACATTTCCTGGAGGAATCCTGCTGAATTTCTGCAAAGTTTGTGTATCATTTATTTTGGAAAATCACTTTACGATTCATTAAAATGCTTCTGAAGTTCTCTGCATGCAGTGTCACACTGTTATAAATGGCCACAGTTTGTATGCCTTTAAAATCAGGGAAAATGTTTTCCTCATTCAGTCTTTTTTCATTTTCTCACTTAGATCTCCTCTTTATAAATATGCTTATATAGGCATTATATGCACATCTGTGTATGTGTGTATATATATATATATCCACTTGTGTAAGTGTGTATGGGTATATGCACTGCTCACATGCATCATACATAAGGAGGATGCACAATGAAAAGTCCAGACCAGAATGGCAAATAGGGAGAAAAATATGTCAAACAATGAAAGAAATCATGCGGCAGATGACATTGGTTTAAAATATGGACTTATAGATGATGTGTTGTGTGTGAATCTTTTAATCTAATATTTCTAAGTTCACAGCAGGCACATCCTGTAGTCTATGGTAGAAAGTTTTATTGATTCACAGAGGAATAGCAAATACTACCTGAGGCAGCAGTTCTTCCAAAACGCTGTTGATATCAGAAGAAAATAAAGAAAATCTCATTGTTAGATATGATTTGTGATACAATTCCTCTTGTGTGCTGAGTATTAAGGTATTTTAAAGGAAGAGATCTTTTCTGTCCAGAGAAAAGATATAAGGAACACTTCTTCTTGTAACAAAATCAGTCTTGAAAATTTGAGATTTCACAGCCCATTAACCTGCTATTAAAGACCAATGACAGGATTTCTTTCAGAAATGAACTTTGCATAGTGCAAGAAGTCAGCTGTGATACCAAAAAGGGAGAGGAGAAAAAACCCTCACCCAAAATGACAAAAAATAAGGTCCACAACACGATTCTTATCAAAGTCCATGCTATTAAAGAAATGAAATTGCAACTGTACAAAGCTGAAGATACCAATTATGTGTAATGGTGCAGAACCAGGTTACATCAGCTTTGAATTTCAGGCAGTTCACATTCCATTTTACCTGCATTTGCAGGAAGTTGAGACAGTGTCAACTCCCACTTAAGATTCAGTTGATCACAGTGTTACAGCAAGTCAAACTGACAGTTAAGGGGAAGTGAAAGGTTCTGGGTCAGGTCTCTGTTGGGTTTTATTTCATTCGCATTAGGAACAATAATGAAACAAACTGTGTTAGATTTTGAAGCTGAAACACATGCACATGTATGGAATATAGTTAAATTATTTGTCTGGATGTATGAAAAGCAAGTAAAAGAAATTTTGGAATAATTTCAGTAAGAAATGTGTGACTCTCTTCAAAGTGAGTCAGTTTAGCATTAGGTAATGTGTTGTCTGGGGTAGGTGAACCAGGCATGATAATATCACCAGGTGTGCTGTCTCTGTTAATTGTATTCATTTCAAAGGGAGCAATAAACATTAGGATGCTTTAATTCAGTTCATTTCAATGGGAGCAATAAACATTAGAGGCCCTTTAGTGTCCCTTTCTGAAGGGTCCCACTTGACTAATTTTGCTCTAATTCAAAGAGGGAAGACAGGAAGCATGATTAATTTAACACTTTGCATGGCAAAACATTCATTCTGAAGTTGTTTCCTCCAAAGAAAGTAGTAATTACAGTAATAAAAATTAATATTCATTGCCATTCTAAATCTGACACTGTAGCACCAAATCTCTGGCCAATATAGGGTGATGAACTGAAATAATACACAGCACTTGGGATACATCCTTAGGAATTTACGTGACCATTTTCTTTTTTTTTCTAGGGGAGCAAAGTAGTGAACAGAGTGGTGTGGTGGTGTGGTGTGGCTGGTCCCACTTGAAGGGTTTCTCTGCCATTGAGTTTTGCCACCTTAGGCTGAGGGGAAATTGGGCTCAAAGGAAAAAAAAATGCTGGCATGGCAATGTATGGCATTTCCCTTTTTGTCTTGGGAAGCTGTGTGTCTCTGGCCTCAGTAATACCTGGTCGGTATGACTTCTACAAGCAATCACTCTCTTTTATGCACTGTTATCAGAATTGTTGCTGTTACTATTATTGTTCCTTATCTCAATGCTTCTTTTCTAGGAAAAGTTTATCCCAATCAATAATCTCTGCCTTTTGTTCCTTTCTCACTGGAGAGGATGGGGGGAAAGGAAGAGGCTGCTTGGAGCTTAATTTCCAGCTGGTTATAAACCACAAGAAATCACTATGGTGACTGAGGAACTGGAGCACCTCTGCTATGAGGAAAGACTGAGACCATTCAGTCTGGAGCAGAAAAGGCTCAGGTGGATCTTACCAATGTGCAGAAATTCCTGAAGGAAGGATGCAGAGAAGACAGGGCCAGGCTCTTTCCAGTGGTTCTCAAGTGAAAAGGCAGGAGGCAGTGGCCACAAACTGGAAAACAGGAGACTTCCTCTGAACAAGCAAACACTTTTACTTGAGAGTGATGGAGTACTGTTACAGGTTGTCTAAGGACATTATGGAGTCTCCAGCCAAGGAGATATTCAGAAACTCTCTGGACATGGCTACGGGCAGCTGGCTGTAGATTGTCCTGCTTGAACAGGGGACTGGGCTAGACGACCTTCAGAGATCCCTACCAACCTCACCCAGTCTGTGTTTTTGCAATAGTCAAAATAGTTCTGTGTTATCAACTCCATTTTAGTCACAGATTCAAAACACTGCGCCATCCCAGACGACATACAGTGGGCATACTTCATTTCAGCCAGATACAGTAAAATGCTGAAAGCAAACTCAATCCAAAGTTTCTATTTAGGTACAGAAATCTTAAATTCCAATAGCAAAGTTTATTCGAATTCAGAGTCAGGAAGGGAAGGAGAGTAGGAAGGTGACAAACAGACTGTCAAGGACTTTAATTAGTGAAACACTACATGTTTGAAATTATATAATATTAATCCTCCTAGAAAAAAAAAAACACCCCCTCCCCCCCAAACTGCAAGAAACAGAATAAAACCCTCCTGATAACTTATTGTATGAGAGGATTGTTCTATTAATATAAGGGTAGCAGTTCCAGATAAATACAGCACAGTTTGTGATCCATTTTCTTTCTGTTACATTGCTTTCTTCAAAGCTTTTGCCAGGTGACAGATATCTATTATGGACTCATTTAGCTCTTGTTGAAAGTAATGGCTGACTTTTGGGGGCTACAGCAGCACCATGACCTAATATGTTATAATTTAAGGGTGTACTATTATTGTTTCTACTGTCACAAATGCCAAGTAGTTGTTGCATCTTTTGATGCAACAGATATGGTATTTAATATTTAACATAATGCAGTTAAATGAGTGTTTGGTAAAGTTAATATCCTTAAAGTTAATAGGAACCTTCTCATCAGCTTCCTTTGGATCTGTTTTTAATCTCACTTCCTTTTATTTCTCATTTTAAGTACATAGTGCATTAATATTACTTCAGGATAGGTCAAACACATCCTATCTATTTATCTATCAATTAATTAAATCCATCTGGCTTATAGTAACATAAAACCTCAGCACATCACCATATTGTATTAATATTAACATCAAAATTTTGTGGCAAGATGTCAATTAAGAACTATATCCTGGTTCTACTTTTTTCCTCCTAGATCAGGCATTTTCATCATGTTTTACAGGGAGTTGCAAATGTCTATCTGAGAAATGTGTTTTTCACATTTATTTTTGAATCATTTTCTGTAACACTTTCAGTCATTTTTCAGTATGCATATATATTTTGACTGTTTTCCTTCAAGTATATATGTATACTCTCCCTCATGTTGTGAGTGCTGACACTGAGCTTCTGATTTCCAGGAAAATACATGAAATCACATTGTATATATTAGCATATATAACATCTCTAGACAAACACTTTAACTCAAGTAGACTGTGTATCCTTAGGTGGAAGAATAAATGCCTCAGTATGCTGTGATAAACTGTTTAATAAAATAAAAAAATAATGAGACCCTTCTTTTCAGTCCAGGCTGCTGTACTGCCATACACTTTATTGGTCTGAGAGGTAGAATTCTTGGCAGAGAAATCATCCCATGGGCCACATAAAGGGCACATGGTATAATTCAGCCTAGTGTAACTATAAATGACCAGAATAGAGTCCAAAATATCTGCTCAGTTCAATATCTGATTTATGTTTCATGCCATGGTGAGGAGATTTTGGAGCTGACACAGACAGAGGGTGAGCTACATGCTGCAATTGTAACTGTCCAGGGGAGAAGGAGTACATGGAGCAGAAGCATTTCTCAGTGATTAATTCAGCCAACACTATTCTCTTCATGGGAAGACATTTATTTTAAAAATTCTTCAGGTAGTCATATGTGCTAGACATTTATAGAGGCGCATTCTATCTGCTGCATTTTGAATAAAAGTGTATTTTTTTCTGGAGACATTTACCTGTGGAATTCCTTATAAAAGAAAGGAGAAGGTCAAGCCTGTTGAAAGTGTGGCTAATGACAAGCTACACAAATAGGGTAGAATGGATAGGAATTTTGTCTTTTTTTTCTACACACTAGCAGGAGCTATTGCACAGATAATCTGACTTTACTGGATTTGGTTAGAAGATTCTCATCTCATTCCTCTACTGTCCTTGGTTTTATGACATATACAGAATTTACACTTCATAACAATTATAATATAGATGTCAAAAAAATTTCTTAGTACTTTCCAGAAATAAAATATTAATCACTAGAAATATGCTTTTACCTTTATTCTGAACAGAAAAACAGTTACAAACAAAAGATAGTTATTAAAGTCATCAAAAGAAAAAGTCCCTTAAAATAAATGCTTTACTGTGGAAAATATGTATCTACTTGAATCATGTATAAACTTTTTCCAAGTAGAAATATTTAATAGTATACAAAAGGACTAACTATTCACTTATTTAATGTTCAGTAAATCAGCTTGTCTTGTCTGAAAATATAAGGCATAAAATGTTTATCAATGCTTAGATTAAAGAATACATGAATTATTTTAGTATATAGAAATGCAGTAAGCTTGACTAATAAAGAGGTCTTTGGAAAAAAGGACAAAATTAAATTATTTTTCCTGCAAAATTCAGTCTGGATGGACATTTTCCAATAATGGTTGGAATGATTGTGCACTGTCAATTATTTTCCTTTTTTTCATGGTGTTTGTTAATGTATTTTAACAACCCATTTTATTTGCATCTTTTCTAATACCTGAACATGTAGGTTGTTGGAATTGTAAGACTTGTCTGAAAGAGACTGAAATTCATAAATCTTTGAAGATTTTTGACTTATAGATCAATTTTAGTGCAAGTAGGCATGATAGACTTATTTTGTTTAGGTTTTAGGGTTTGTTTGTTTGTATCACAGACTCTTATTTCTGATACTCCTATTTTTGGTGGTGATGGGTTTTATTAATTAAAACACAACAAACCTATTTCTGTTTCTCAAATAAATCAAGATTTTTCTAGGTTCCTACAAAGTTGTGAACAATTCTTATACATTCTGTCATCCTCAGCTGTGAGATGTGTTATAAAAAATTTGTTCAAACATTTGTATTTAACAACTCGTCACTATAAAAAGTATAAAACTACTATTTGATAAGGTTCAGTATGACATAAAATCTTTATTTCTCTTTTGATTATGGTATTTTGCCTGATAAATTTCAGCTTTTATGTAGATACGACTGAAGGCTTAAAAATTCCTGAGATTTCTTGATACTTTTTGGGTCTGCAAACTCCAGACCAACACAAAATAGTTCTTTCTACTTATTTCTCCTAAATTCTTCTTTTTGTTGCTATTTCAGTAGAGACTTACTAATGTATAACGTTAGTGGACAATAGACCACGTTGGTGTCCAACTTTTGCCTCAGAAGACTGACAAACCAGAGGGTTAATTAGCATTGCCAGACTTTTGTACATTTGCCACTTTTTAAAGCAATGGAGAAGAACTAAGAGAATACAATTTAAATTTCAGCAATAAACATATCTAATGGAGTTTTAAAGGTATTTAAATTATGTCTAAGTAGATCTCTTAACTCATTTAACTAACAAATGACTGCTAATTCTTTAGATAAGAAGACTACTGTATTGGGTAATGTCCTTTGGAGGGCAAGTAATATGGGTGAATAGAAAATTCTCTATCACTTCAGTTAACAATTTATGTTTTATTTTACCTCAAGCATTTTGAGGATGGGTGTATTGCTTATTGCATACTTTCTTCATCCACAAATTAAAGCTGCAGAAAACATTATTGTGTAGACTTCACAGCAAGAAACTTTGCACTGCTTATTTTGTTTCAAGCAGGAAAAAGAAATATGCACAGGTCTTTTCAAGAGTCTTGTTTCATTAAATGCGAGACTAAAAATATTAATAACAATAATAATGGTGTGGATGGACTCATGCAGCTGGAGATTGCATTAGCACTTGCTCTGCATAAATGTTTCTGGAAGGAATACAAGACTCATAGTGTTGATTCTGAATTATTTTAGTATTTTGTTTGCACACTTTCCAGAAGAGAAACAGAAGTAGGAGTTCAGAAAATTGGTCATAGATAATTAATTCAGATGAGAAAATGTGAAGGTTTTTTTACCACTTTTATCCATCTATCTGGATAATACACTAGCTGCAATTAATTTTATGTAACTTTATCCATCTGGAAATTAGTTATTACTTCTTACTTCATGTTAGCTATGTGAAATATGGAAATTTTAATCAGGGCTAGGTGATATAGTTTTTCTATATAGTCAATAGAAATCTAACCAACACTCTTGCTTTAGTATGTAATTCATCACACCTTTAAAAAAAAAGTATATCTGATTAAAAACTTGTGCACTAAACTATTAGCAGGTAGAGATTTCTCTCCAATGAGTATAAGTGAAAGCTTCAAAACTGCCTTAAACCTGAAGCCTGAGTTCTGGATGAAGATGAATTTTAGCACAAACTATTAACCACAGCAGGGGGAGTCTCTCTCAGAGACAGAATCATTTCACTAGCTCTTTGTAAGTGCTAATAAAGGCAAATAACAAATTAACTGGTACACTAGAGAAGAGAATATACTAATTAACACACAGTTTGGCATACACTTGACTAACGGTTTCAGTAGTATATAAACAATTTTGCTTAAATAGGAAAAAAATTACCACATCATCACTATTACAACAGTTTCAGAGAAGCTATTAAAGTGCCACTCACCTATATGCTCCTTTATTCAGGTTTGTTTAGCTTTGTTAGCTTGCTATTTAAAAATATTTAGAGAGTGAATCCTCAACACAGTCCTTAGGAAAGCAATTGTATTTATGTGACTTTTTTTTCCCACTGCCATGTAATCTTTATAACTACATCTGCAAACAGGGCAACTATGATTGCAAGCTGCAGATTAAATATTTTAGCTATGATATTTAGCTAGCTCCTGCTAAATTTATTGCAACTTACCAGGAAATTTTTTTTTTATATACTTTTGCTGTTTCTTGCTCTCCTGCTCTTCACATCCATGTAACTTTCCAGGAAGGAGCAACCATGACCTGTTTTCTCATAGTGATATGGACAGTCACCTACACAGGCCATTGCATAGACTACATAGCTACATATCTCAAGCATCTTTTCACTACTGTCCTTTATTTGAAAACCCTTAGACAGGTTATTGTTCACCTTATCTGGTTATCATACTAGAACACATACCATGAAAAGGTCAGGTTTACATATGTGTTGATATTTATTGTAAAAATACTAAGTGGACTCATAATATTCTCTTGATGATACTCTCCTTCATGTCATATGGCATGCAGAGAATGGATGGACACATGTATAATTGTGCGCTAGAAAGTGACATCATTAATATAACACTGGCAAAACATAAAAAGAGTAGAAAAGAACAAGCAGTGGAACATGCTTGTCAAAGAGTGCAATAGTAATTGCACAGTAATGTAGAGGAATTCTGAAGAAGTATTCCAAGGTGAGAGCACTGCTATCTACAGCTGACCCAAAGCAGTAGGTGTAAGCTGCATTGTAGCAGGGTGCTGTTGACATCAGGACTTCAGTATAAAGTATAATGCAAATATTGCCAGCAAATCATGAGCAAACCAGAAGTGGTTTAAAATGGTACTTGCTCCTGAGCCCAGGTGGGGGGAGAAATACAATGTCTTGTACAGTTTTGTATCACAGAAGGTATGAATTAACAATGCAGGACCTCTGCAGGAGTTGTGGCCAAAGAAGGAAAAAGACTATGCCTGAAGTTTACACAGACACTCTATTGGAAGCAGATTCTTTTTTAAGAGGTAACAAAATTCATGCTGAAAACCCAAAGGAAGGATAATATCTGATTACATTTGAGAACTGCTTCCTGTGATGTTTGTTGGGAGTAGAGCCTACAGCAGTAAAGCAATGTCACAACAAGGGTCTGCCAGAGTGCTGAATCTCTCTTTTGCTGCCTGCAGTTGGTGTGAGAAACATGCTGAAATGCAAGCAGTGAACAGTTAGTAAAGCTGTCTTTTGCTGGAATGCATGGCTCTTTAACTTATGCATAATTTTTAGTGTGTCAACACACATCAAAATGTGGAGCACAGCAGCACAGTTCAGCCATGTGAATGGTCATGAAACTGGAAAGATGCATGATTTGTCATGTCCTTTGCAATAGGAATGTTACTCTGCTGCTTTTTTGTCAGCCCTACTACCTCACACACCCATGCTGCAGTAAGTAATTTGTGTTCCCTAGTTTCAGACCTGGTAGGTAAAATCTTGCCCTGCTCAGAGAAATAGGAGTTTAGCTATTGATTTCCGTGACATTCTCTAAACTGGTTGTCCAAGGACTTCTGTGTGCAGGGTGGAGTTCCATGTGCTGACTGCTCACTGACCTTTTTTCCCAGCGAGGTAAAGCCAGGAATACTGCCAGCACCTCTTATATCAGCCTTACATTTTTTTGAATTAAATTTTACATATGGAGCCATTGCAATCCTTTTCCAGGTCTCTGATTTTCTGCATGGCCAAGATGTGATTGATGAGGTAAAACTTTTGCCATGGGATTAAATCCTCTGAGTGCAACCTGCAGACACTTGCAGTGCACAGACATGCTTGCATTGTCTGATTCTGTGACTATTTGTTATGCAATTTTCTCATCTCTTTTATTTTACACAGAGAAAATATCAGAGTCTGCTATAAGAAGAAAGCCCTGAGACCTTACTCCAAGGAAAAAGGATGTGAAAAACTGAAACCAAATGCTTTAGGAATTCTTCCATTTACTGGCATGACAACTGCACTTCTGAGATGCTGCATTGACACCACTTATTTTAAACCTGGGTCAATGAGCACCTTCTTTGGCCAGACACCTGAAAATGCACTGCATACTCCTTTGGCAGAAATTCATGCTGTACCTAAAAGCAAGACTAGACCAGAATAAAAAAAGTGATGGATAAGTTGGAGGGGATTTCCAGACTTACAAGGCTGAAGGGGAAATGAGAAAATTCAAAACAGCAATTTTGAAATTATGTAAAGACAGTGATGTAAACATGTTTTTCACATCTTTTACAAGGTGCAGGACTGAAAAAATACAGAACTATATTTCAGCTTTAATGCTTTGGCCCAGCAGAGACAATCCAGTATAGGATTTTAATTTTCCAGGTAAAGTTGCCTAGAAAAAATAAGATTTTGCATCAGGAAAAGGAAAGATCACAGACTGTTAGAGGACTGAGAAACCATGCATGCCTAGATTCATCTGGAAAAGTTTGAAAATGCTGTCCCTAAAATATATATATATATATATATGCACTCAGTGTATTAAAAAAAAGAGCAAAACAAAGATAGATAACCAATATTTTCTTAAAACAAGACTTGTGAAAGATTCTAAAATTTTCTTGAGTGTGAATTGATCATTTTAGTATGTTATAGTCCATGATGATCATTATTTATTTCTATTGTTTCCACTCAGAAAAGCTATATGTATTGGAGCAGATTCCTCCTGCTGTGCTTGGCTTCTTTGAATTGTTGGACAGGTCTGAAAAGAAACTGGAAGCAGGCTGCTGCTGCCCATTCAAGAATTCCCCTGGGATGCAAAGAAAGGAAAATCTTGAAAAGACAAAGTAGTAGTTCTAGCATTTCTATGCATGTCAGCTTAGTGATTATTTTAGGAGTAGAAAAAAGCTTGTCTGCTCCTACTTGTCCCCCCTTCCTCACAATGAAGATGCCCACATATTAAGAGCTCAGTAGTCTCCCTTAAAGGAGTCTGCTGAGTCACCAACAGATTTCCTCACTCAGGTATTATCCCATGAGGACCAGATGTCAGGTAACATGCCGAAGCCCAGGACTGAAAATTTAAGGTAAGACATGTAAAAAGCAATAGGGGAAAAATCATATTTTAATGGTTTCAGCCCTGACTGAAGTAGGCGTCTAAACTTTCATAAAGATATTTGTGAACTTGAGTAGTGCGCATTTAGAATGAGGAGACATATCAAGTTCATCTGCACCAAATGATATCTAAGAAAGGAACAAAATAGAAATTGAAATGGATCTGTGCCACACTTATGGCAAACAGTATAAATGTTCTTTCAAAAATATCTTTGCAGATTTTAAAACAATGATATCAAACTATGGAAAGAAAAGGCATTAAATATGGATGAACAGCAAAAAATGAAACCTGAATCCACTACTCAGATATCTCATCTACTTAGCAGCACATTTGTTTTCCTTTAGGTAAGACAAAAATATTCTTACCACATCCCTTTTCAGTCCTCTAATAATGAAATTAATCCTTTTAAAGAAGATATTCATTTGAATGTATTTGTTATGTCAGCCTAACAACCAGTCTTCAAAAAATTGAACAAGCGTGCTTTTCTTGAAAGAATAAACAGCACAGCCTCTTCATGGAAAATCCCCTAAAATCATTCTACCTTCAATATAATAGGGCATAGCTTAATACTCCACCTGAATTCAATGACCAAATATCCAATAAGCAGTCATAATGTGAGATCTGATTTGGATCCAAGAATATGGTCGATTTCTAATCTTCAGTTTAAATATTTAGTAAAATTGTGTGATTATTTCCTTAGTATTGTGTCTATAAGTCAGTACAATTTATTTAATACTAGCTTGATACTTAAAATTTTTAAGAATTGGTGGTTTTATTTTTGCTTTTCAAATAGTTAATTAATGTAAAAAAGACTCTGCCTACTATAAAGACTATTTCTAAGAAGCCAATAATATTGCAAAAATAAAACATGTTCATCTATCATGGACAATGAAACAAAATTTCAAATTGCCCTTGTATTTGGGAAAAGTTTTCTACAGAACTGTGGCAAGAATTTAAATATTGAGAAAAAGCTGAAGAGCTGTCTGCAGCTTTTCCTTCTTTGCATTTCTAACAGCTTTTACAGAAGTGCTTGTCTGTTTGGACTATGCCAAGATGTGAGTTCTCTTTGGTATTGTGTGAAGAGGAATTTTGCAGCTTTTAAATCTAATTTTTAAGAAAACATTTGGTGGGAGTGGCAAAGCATCTCCCTTTGGAGGAAATATAAAAGCTCTTTTTTTGGTTTGAACTTCAGTGCTCTGTTTTTTTTTCACAAACTACTAATGAAGCTTTCAGAGCTCCAGAAAGACGGTTTTCCTTCAGTGTGACCACAGACGTGTAGTTTAGTAAGTCACTGCCTAAGAAACCATACAGTACAAGCTTATGCCTAATATGTTACATCAAGTGATGATATCCCACTCTGATTTTAATTTCTAACTTAGCACCTAAAAGGGATAAAAAAGTGTCCAATACGTTCCTCATTCTGGACCACCATTTTTAAAATTTCTTGAATCAGAAGTTCTCCATCAAAATTTTTGCTTTGAATGAAATGAACTCTCAAGAAAAAAAATAATATATTCTTTTTTCCAATGTTTATAAGACAGACGGAAAACGTGATTCCTCAGTGGCATGCCACCTCTGTTGCTGGACCACACAAGGCTTTTCAAGGCTTGAGCTGTCTGCTTACCAGTGCTTTATAAAGTTTAATATAATGTCTCCTTTCATAATCAGATCAGTCAAATATATGTGCCAGTCTGGTAAGAAGTGAATAAAGCTGATGCAAAACCTATTTCAAGTGGGTATATCCAATACTAAATGTCACATTTTACTGGTTGACAAACATTATCACTTCATTTCACAGTACAGTAAACAACTCATAAGTCACTGGCTAATTTGATTGACAGTAGCCTTGGGCATTCTTTAGAAATCATTTAGTATACTGCACTGAGTCAGACTTTCAGGGTAATTGACCTCAAAAATATGAAAAAAAGTCCTATAGTCTGCTTAAAATGAAGGGAAAGAGGGAAATCAAAAATGTGAGAACAATAAATTATAGAAATTTCTCATTTGAGTAAGTAACAGATTTAATAGCTTTCTTCAAGAACTGAGTGCACTCAATTGAACATCTGCTTTCCAGCTGTGTATATTGATATATTACCAGGGTTTTATCCTCTTCTACTTTAAATATATCCATAAGTTTTTCAGAGCTCCACTACCTGACTTTCTGACAATGCCTTGATTGTGAAAGATATAAAAATGTCAAAAATTCTGTAGGCCATTTTATGCCCAGGATATTATTTTTCAATTTAATCCAAAGACAGATGTCTATGAACAATTAAACCATTCTCCAATCACACCTTGTTCCAGCTGGGATCATAGAATTAAAAGGAAATAAGTCGTCATGATTCACTTATTGCTGGAGTACATAGTGTTTCCTGTACTGCTGATAGATTCTTATTAAACAATTCTGTCGATGGAAAATGAATATTGTCCGCTGCTTGAACTTCTAAAGTTAGTTCTTTGATATTAAATTTGATTTTCTTCTCTTATAATAATTCATACACTTACTGACTGGCTTCAGAAATTCCCATTAGATGGAGATTATGTTATCTAAAGCTTACTAAATCCCACATCAGGTCTCAGGGAGTTTAGCTATAAAGTAGAACACTGAAAAAGACCTGTAGTGGAAAGAGGAACTTTCTAATAAAAAAAAAAGTAGCCTGATGACTCTTCTATTAAAGGAGATGTGGAAAATGTTTACTTCTTTCCCCTCACTTTAATATGAAGTTACCTTTTTCAACTCCCTTTGCCACTGTTTCTTGCTTGGCAGCCACAAAGCTCAGACTTAGTAAATCTACTGCATATGAACCAAAATATCATCAGTATGTTTATGTTTTAGTGCTTCAGAACAGCTATACTCCCATTCATGTGGGGAACATTTAATTTCTAGACTATGGCCAGAAAGGTTGCTAATAAAATATTTCTGCACTTTGTAGATAGATGGTTTGTGATAGGTTATATATTTTGGAAGAAATATACATTCTCACCATTTCCCCTGGACACAATAGAGCAGACACAAGCAGCCTTTGTTTCAAAAAGCTGTTATAAAATTGAATGAAAAGGCTACTGATTGATATGTTTAATTTTATTAAATGGTACCAAAGAAACATGATTGCATCTTTCAGAAACACTGGCAATTAAAAGGATGTGTTAAAGTGTGTAAGTTAAATCTCTCAGGCTTGATAAGTTTTTGAAAAAGATTGACACATATTAAACTTCTGACTGTGGAAATTACAATTGAGAAGTTACTTCCTTTAAAATGTTGAGATTCTCAATATATCAAGGAGACAATTGAAACATAAATCCAAAAGACTGAGAAAAAATGATGCAAATATGTTTCTTTGTATCATTGCAAGTCTGTACTAGGTTTTATATTTATTATGTTTATATTACACACTTCTTGCATATATATATGCACACTTAACTTGAAAGAAAAAAAAGAAACAATTCAAGGTCAACTTCTGCTCACAGGCCCCAGCCAAGCAAATCCTTTAAGCATGTGCTTAAGTTCAGCAGAGGAATAATAATGTCGACATGAAGAAAACTCCACATATGTTTAGGTGATTTAAATGTTCACAGGTTCAGGGTAGTTTTATTTAGGACCTATTCTCTTGTAGCAGCAAGTACAGACATGACTTTCACTTTCCTTCCATAGACCCACTGTTTACAACAGAAAAGAAATTTGTAGGGTTGGATGACTTTTTGCATTGGTATAAATTTATACAACCCCTTGTGTCCATCCCATTCCACTCTGTCTGTCTCCCTGTCTCATTGTCACACTCCCCCTGACTTCTTACTGTATTTTATCCAACAATGCTGGGATACACAGACTCAGATATGTTCAAAAATCAAGAATAATGTAAACAAGTTATTTGACCAAATGTATGAGACAAAATTTGTCCAACATCTGTCTTGCAGAAAGAAGTACTGAAGTAGCACTTCAAGGGAAAATACATTCAAAGGAGTTAAATTTTTTTTTTTTTTTTTTTTTTTTTTAACCTGAACCAGTCATATTCCAGTTTCTGAAAGGAAAAATCCTAATTTTCTTTGTCACTACATGGGTGGTAATTTTTTTCACTGTTGAATTAGGGATAAAATGTAAAATGAAAAAAAAAATGGAAAAAACTTTTTAATTCTCCCTGTTCACTTCATCTCCACTTGGATCCAACTAGTAGTTTAGTATTCACAATGAAGGGTCATTATAATGATACAGAATGCTTCCATCCAGAGATTCTTGCATTTATCATGGAGTGTTTGTGGGGTTGTGGGGAACTGAAATACAGAAAAAATTAAAGCAAAACATCAATATTCTCACAAGATATAAATAGCAGAAAAAAGAATTTCAGAATTCCTCAGATTTTAAAACACATATTAAACCTCAGACACTGCTTTAGCTCAAGTAGTTCAGCTGAATTTAAAGCTTCAGAGATTATACCTGGATATTAAATTGATTTGAAAGTTGTCCTCTCTAGATATTAAACACCTGAAAAGTCTGCTAAATGCGGAATAAATCTTGCTGACTAATGAAGGAAAGAATATTTTCTTAAGAAACTGCTTATTCTTTCCTCCAGATCTGTTATGTGTGATGAAAAGACACATGATATTTGTTGCTTTCTCTTCAGTCCTTTGTATTACCTTTCAGACTTTTTTTTTCCCCCTCCTCATTTATCTTGAAAAATAAATTCAGCGATATGGTTGAAATCAAGTATTCTATAACACTTTCAAATGCTAGTAATTTGTGTCCAGTAATGGATCTTCTCATTCCAAGGATATAAGAATTACATTATTTGTATTTTATAAAGTATACTATGGGACACAAGGGTGGAACATGCACACTTCACACTTAAGTTGCCCTAAACTTCTTCTACAGAGTTTAATTTAGTTTAAGAGAAATTTCTCTATAGGTTTACTGGGAGCTTAGATATGCTCACTCTCTTAAGTCTTCCCACATATCATAATGTTATCATGGTGGACTTATGCCAATACAAATCAGAAGCTTTGTTTATTTTAAATATTCTACTTTTTAATAATGTATTTATTGAAATTAGCATTTAAAGTAATTTGTCCTCCCTCAACATTAAAAGGCTCAAAATTTTCAAAATTCACATCACTGAATTATCTTGTTTGTAAGATTGGACAAGATCTGTCAAGAAATCATATTGATATTGATTTGGATTACTGAAAAAATCATGTTAAATGAAATAAAATAGATTTACATTTATCTAACTGAAAAGAGAGAGTCTGATAAATTTTTTCTAGTTTAACTCCTGAAATCAGAATGGTGACATCCTAATTGGCATTCAAAGGAATACTGAGGTAGGAAAGTGATGCTGCAGGAGTGAATGTTAACAGTGTGAAAGATTTACACTTACATCTGGGAAAGTCACAGCACAGTGGATGAGCTCCAGCAGGTAAGAAACCACGGTGTGGGAAAGGCAAATAATTCTATGTCACAGGATCAAAGGAGTTCTTGAAATGTTAGAGGAAATTACTACATGAGTTTAGAAGAAAGGTTTCTTCCCTCGTGGAAAGCTTGCACTGGCTGTCGTATGCAGCCAGTGAAAGAGAAGACTGCATGTCCTAAAAGTGTCAGGAGGCTACTGCCGAAGCGATTTGGGAAGCAGGGTGCAGCACAGAGATCACACTGCGCTTTGGCGTGTGCAGGAGACTTACAACACGAGGTTTCAAACCAAAGAAAACTCCCGCAGGAGCTGAGGGCTAAAGAATGATTCATTTATTTTGTGTAGCTGTAGGATAGGGCTTTTTTTAGCAAATGGTTTGAGGTTTGTGCCTAAGCATCAAAGTAGATTTTTGTAAGGGGTATAGGAGGATGCAGTTCACTGTTTTGCTGAAGTTTCTCAAAAACCACTTTGATTTGGTTAAGATACTTCTGTTTCATCATCACTGTTTATATTGTCACATGCTGTAGAGTTTAAAAAAAAATAAATAAAGGTTTCAAATTAAACTAATTATTTTTTACCCTGAGATAGTCCAAATGTTGATTAAACTGCCTTCAACATACAATTAGGTGTCAAATTTAAGATCTGTGGCAAAAGCCAAATGAAAAACTTTTCCTGACTCCAAAAGTAGAAGCTTGCCAGGATACTTATCAAGGTAGCAAAAGTCAGATGGGTAGGAACCTAAATAAAAATCAAATACCAACTTCAGGATTTGGAGTTTTGAAATTCCTTGAGATTAGTCTCTCTTGGTTTCTCTTGAAATTAATGATGGCAACAGAATTGATTTAGATGAGAATGTAGTGAGCTTAGCCAAAAGCAAATCTTCAAATCCTGCTCTATGAACACCTAATCCTGAGAGATTAAGTTACAAAAAGCATTTGTAGTATTCTTTTTTCAGCTTACTTCCCATGGAGTTATACTCCAACAAAACAAACAACCATTTTGCAAGGATGAACTTGTGAAAGAAAAAAAGTCTCATTTTCTGTGGTGCAAATTTGCCACATACTTTAAAACTGTGTTCTAGATAATGATTTTATGTGTTACCACACAACTAATATAGAGTCTATGTAAGGTAATATGCACATGCTCACTGCAACAGAAGATGTTAATCATGTACTTTAGGGAACTCCTGTTTTTTTTAGCAGAATTGCAGCTAACTCTAACCCAAATGTCCTGTCTATGAACTCATTTATTTGATTCAAAATAGGAAGATTAATAACTACCCAGCTAATACACCTCTAAAGAATTTATTTAATGATCACAAATGTCAGTCACTTAGTGAGCTTATGTAATTAAAAATGCTTTTGAAAACTTATGTTGACCCATGCCTCCACTTATCACAGTGTGTAGGATAGTCAGATGAGAAAGCTGGAAGAGGCATCAGAGTTGTTTGAGAGTGGACTAACCTGCAAGGACATGTGCTGGGTTCTGACCCTCGCCATTAGGGCCAAAAGATGGTAACCAATTTCTTTTATCTGTTGATATAGATTACATTTCCTTCCAGAGCTTTACAGACCTTAATGAATTTCCATAAGATATTTTTGCATAAAGCGAATCTACGACTCCTCTCCTAGCATCTATTATGCATTGAGAGTGAGAAGGCTGAACAATGCAGCTGCTCCTGCTTTTTGTCCAAATGCTCCACACTGTTACATTGATCTCGTATTTCTTGTCATTAGTTGAACTTTTTTTTTTTTCTTTTAGTAGGCATTCCTGAATATGAGGACAAAATATTGCAAGTGCTGGAATAAAATAAAATTTTCTGAAGTCACATCTTTTCCCTTTATTTCAAGTAAGGTTTCTAAATTCCAAAGCAGTATTGTCTTTTGACAGTGGCATCATGTTTAGTCATGTTTAGAGTAACTACTTCATCTGTCATGTGATATTAGCCTTTAAATCTTTTTTAAACATTTTTAAATTTCAAATTCTGACTTCAATTTTCTGTCTCTTTTTGTAATGGGCAGGTTCATGGCTGAAGAAAAGAGACTTTGGCTGAAGAAAAATTCATGAAATGAAGTTGCTACTGAAACCTTACAGAATAACTTGCACAAAATGAGAGAATTTAGTGTACTACATAACAAAATAAATCTGTCTTCTTCCTCTCCTTCAAGAATTCAGTGTTTATTAAATAGTACCTATTCATCAAGCCTTCTAGTTAAACAAATAGGTACATTCTAGTAATATCACACTTGAAAAGGATGTTGCAACTACATACAGATTTCTGACAAATTGTGAGGCATGTTCATTAACTCTAGAGGTTTCTGCAGTTCAAAAAACATACTTCTACAGGAAATGAGAAGTGAATCTTTCATCTGTATCATTTTATTGTTTAACTGGTTTTCATTATGTTTTACAGCCTGATAAAAATTAACTGAAACTGGGTTTTTAAAGTTCTGTTTCCTCAGCAATCAATACAGAAAATGGGACTGAGAGGAGGAACCTAAGGTAAAAGAGGAATTTTAATATCAATAAATTCATTCTCCACTGTTCATGTAACTAAGGAAATAGGAGAAAAGGGATTTAAAATGGGAAACAGAAAGAAATTAAATGCTAAGCAACATTGGAAGTAGAGGTTTGTATTTTGCTATATATGAAAAGAAAAAGTATGAAAGAAGCAGTAGAAATGATGAGGAAAATATAGTCTGGTCTTAAGTCTGGGCTTCCTGTCAGAAAGTTGTAATGCTTGCAGTATTATTGGGGAAAAAATAGGTGTTCTATACAATTACTCCTGAGACGTTAATAAAGAATTGGAGGGGAAAAACCTTTCAATCTCCCTCATTTCCATTCCCTCCAGTTTTAAAATAGGAAGTTTCAACTCTTGTGTCCTGTGATTTTTCAAAGTAAGTGCAATTCAATATACTAGAAATCACAGTAGAAAACACAGTCTCTCCAAGTTTTCAGCAATTTACAGAGTCAACAGATTTTGATAATGCATAGGTATATTCTTCATCATTTTAATAGCTTAAATGTCAAAATGCCTCATCTGCTTAGCTTGTAAAGTCTCCTTTTCCTTGGCAAACATTTTCAACAGAACTACAGTATAAATAAATGAAAATTAATACAGAAGGGTTAACTTGGGGCAAGTGAGTATATTTTGTTTAGAGAGTCACAGTGCAAAATTAAAAATATTTTTCATTTTTATCCCAACTGGACCATAATCCTAGAAAAAACAGGATGAGATTTCTCACACTTTTTTTTCCCCCAATTTACAGGGTGCTCTTTTATGTATACCAACCACAGAAGCCCTTCTTTATGGCGATGTTTTCACATCCCTTCACACATTCAAGGTTTTAAAACAAGCTACCTATAAGCAGGAACAATTTTTGATGATAAAATGGCTACATAAAACTATCAACTGTTTAGGCTCTAAATGTGATTATTGAATGCCCTACATAATATATTTTAGAGTCAATGAGACATTCCACTTTAAATCTTTTTATGCTTTAAAAATAGAGAAGAGCCATCTACATTCTTCCCCTTTACCCTAGCTCTCAGCTAAAGGCACAGAGTAAATTAAGTATGGCTTCTTGATCTTTTTCTCTACAAAGTGCCAAAAAAGTGTTTAAAACTTTTTGAACTCTTGTGAGTGTTTCTAGAACCTTTATCCTATTCACTTCAAATATGGTAAAAAAAATGGTTCAAGAGTATTAGCTGTGACCTGCTAACTTTGAGGTCAACATTGCTTTACTTGCAAAAAAAACCCACCAAAATAAAATGTGGTTAAGAAGTTATGTTCCTTTACAAAGAATTCTGATCTTCCCCTTTTGTGCAATGTTTGTGTAATGTTATATCCATGCTTTATGTATACTTTGAAAAACTGCTGTGACAACACATGAAATGTATCTGATATTTTTTGATCCACCTATCTCTTGTTCTATGTAAACACCTTCCTGCCTCTTCTGAGATGGTAAGTTTCATATCTGACATGCACAATAGCACCTCCTGCTTTGGGATATAATATGCTATAGCTCCTGTAAACCTCATTCCTCTTATTAAAGCCTAAAACATCTTCCAGCCATTGTTTTGCTAAATGTTCTCTGCCTCTGGAATCTTGACATAATTCAGATCTGCTTTCAGGATCCTCACCTTAGGCCAATTACATTCTAATTGCATGACTTTATGATTTCTTGGGAAAGGAGAAGTAAAGTACTTCATATTACATTTTTTAATAGTTTGAGGGGAGGTGACATGCAGAAGATATAAGCATTACACGCTAAAATTGTGTGGACATTTTCTTTAAATAAATGTGACAGCGAAAAATCGATGTGTACTATGCCTAATAAATACTCAGTGAATAATTATTAAGGTTTTTAAAGGTGCTTTTTCAAATTTAAATATTTTATTACATTTTTTCAGGATGTATGTTTAGGAAACTGTTACTGAAATTAAACATTTTTTGTGATTTTTTTGTGTTTTTTTTTGTTTGTTTCATTTTCACTTTAATTTATAGTGCTTTTATAAAAGACAATGTATTAAAGTAACCTTGTGATCAGCAAGGAAATACTGAGAAGACATTTCATAAAAGTAGATGCGTAGGAGGCAGAGAGAAATCCTAATGCTGGAAGAGAAAACAAACAGATTTAAACTGCAAATAAAGTGACAACTGCTCACAATAAAGGTTATAAGTGTAATAAATCTTCAGAGCAGTTTTCTTAAAAGTATGGTAGAGTGTTCATTCTCTCAAGTTTTTATATTATTTCTGAGGGTCCTTCTAATTGTCTTCAGTTTACAGTTGGAACAAACTGTAATAGAACTGTGCTGACTTTGCAAACAGTGATAGAAATAAGTTTCATGCCCTCAAACATTTTCTCTGAGTATTAACAATCCCTACCCTTGCTGTGAATCCACCACATACACAAATGTAATAAGACAGAGAAACAACAATAGGAATAAAAAAACAATCAAGCACTTTTATACATCATGCTATGCTATAATTCCTACTCTTTATATGCCTTAGAACATAAAACAAGACCCTTTGTCTTTTTATAATTTTAAGTTTTTGGATAGAAACACTGTTCTTTTGCTATTATCTTTAAAGCTATTCAAAATGATAAAGTATATATATACTTTTTTTTCAATCACATATTAAATTTCCCAGTTGCTAAGATTTATCAGCTTAAAAAAAATTCAGAAATTGTGAAAGGACATCTCTACATTGCTTTTGAAAATGGTCGATGTAAGTTGTATTCCTGGATAATGAAAGAAAAATTTTCATCTTATCATTATTATGAAGGCAAAATCAATATATTCATTTCAGAATGCATAATTCAAGCAATTACTATAATTAACGCACTTTGGAGAGCTGGGAAAATTAATACCTAGTCTTTTTATTAATAAAAGATATAAAAAATACTCATAAGAAAATGCCTTTAATGAAAATTCCCAAAAGGTGGACTGTGATAAGCACTGTTCTACCTATCCTGAATACACAATTTCTTAGAGATCTTAAAGAAGAGATTTCTATATTAAGTGTGAACATTAGGAAATTAAGCCTTTTTCAGTGAGTTTTTTGAGCAAGAACACAGCACCATGGAGAAACAGTAGACTAACCTAAAGAGTGTAAACCAAATTTCAATTTGAATTCTCCATATGCTAAATGAGAGCCAAATAACCAGGTGTGTGTATATATATGTGCATACACATACAAGCTTGTCACATTTCAAACCTAACGTGTCATGACAGGAATACATTTATGTAAATTTGTGAGGTTTTTTAAAAGGCAAAAATCTTCATCCATAAGGAAAACAAAATCAGCTAACATGCCACCATCACCACTACCAACTGCATGACTTCACTGCAGTATACTTCCAGCTTATGTAACCTAACCTCTTCCTGACCTTAGAAAGAAACTTTTCTTTATTTCAAAATGTTACAGAAATTATAGAAATATATAGGCCTCCTAAAATCTCCATAGTAATATTCTTCCNGTAAGTTTTTATACTATTTTATTTCTCATTTCTTCTACCTGTATATTCATTTTGTATTTGAACATCCATATATAACTATATATGGATGTATATGCATGTATCCAATATTTTCTAAAGTGCAAGCACTGCTATCTATCTAAGACCACCTTCTGCAGCTGACACCTTCTCATAAAAGAGAAATGCACTGTAAAGTGAGCTGGTCCTAAAATGACAGCTGAAAGGAACAACAAATAAGGCCTTCAGCTTGCACATTTTAAGATTCTGACAGCATGACCTCTATTGCTGTCACTTCATAACTTTCATACAATTGTTGTCACAAAAATAGCAGAAAGACGTTGTCATGATAATCTCTAGGTCTTGGTCCTGTAATCAGATCTATTGCCTTGCAAAGTTCCAGAGATGGCTTTTTAGGGTTGGAAACTTTTCATTTATTTTGAGCAATCTAAAAGTCAATCAACTAGACCAAGTTATGGGTTCTGCATATTGCCAGTGTAGGGGAAAAGAATCCACTAAAATTTAATTCACTTTGCCAGTTTTAGAACATGGTGAATCCCATTTTAAAGATTAGTTTAGATACTGGTGATAGTAGAACTGATGAGAGATGTGAATATCCCACTTTACAAAGTTATATAGCATAAATCCTACCATAAAAGTGTGCCTGAGGTATATGACAGGTTGAACATTGATGACTGAATTTTTAACTTAATTCAATTCTCCCTTGTTCATCTGACTAGACTACTATTTCACATGCAAGATGTGAACTTCGAATCAGCAGTAAAATATTTTTCACAAGTTCTGCTATTGCAAAAAAATAGAAAGGAAATAGCTGAAAGTTTTTAAAATACAGAATTTTTTTGAGCTAAAACATTTTTAACCCAATATTTTATATTTTGATTAGACGCTTGTATTAATTTCATAAATTAATAGTCATAGAGCAGAAAACACATTAATAAAATTTAAAAATCCACAAAAATTTGAAAGTAATACCTTTGCAATTAAAGATGCTTGTAAAATTACTTAAAAAAATTCCTGTATTCTTGGAATTACCAGGATTGTAATCAGAATAAAGAAATCCTGAACTTTTAGATTTTAATCATGCTTCTGATTTGCATATATAAAAATATACTGTGATCTCACTATTTTCTGTACTTACACACATATTTCTGGAATGACTTTCCTTTACTCTCCATAAGATACAACATCCTCTTATTTTCACTGTGTTGGTTGCAGGAGTAATCCCAGGACGTGTCCCGGGAGGAATCCTGAGGAAGGCTGGAAGTTTGTGATGCATTAGTGAATTTGCCTCTTGTCCCAGTTTCAAAAATCAAAAGTTTTTATCTTCAGATCTGCAAATGCACAGGATGGAAAAAAACAAAACAAAACAAAAACCACAAAACAAAAAAAAAAAAAAAAAAAAGAAAAATTCTGCTTCACTCTGCTTCACACATGAAGAATCATGTGGGCGTCAGATTGTGCAAGATCATTTATAAGAAATCCAGCCAAATATATGTTATGGACTTACCTAGAAGGTTGCACAGTGAGTAGTGTTGTGTAATGCAACTTGAGAAATCTGTAATTATACCATTTAATTATTCATAATGGCAGCTGTCAGGATTGTACATTCAATATGTTAAATTATGCTTTAAGTAAGGGTAACTTCACTCCATCTTATGCAGTGAGATACTTCTTGTACATGCCAGCATATGATTCAGAAGTCTTCACACAAGAAAGTCCCTGAGGACTTTCCACATTTGATCTCATGTCACTCAAGGACCTTACTCTTTTTCACTGCTTCCAATGGCTGTGGAAGAAAGAAAAAAAAATTTTGCTAGTTCCAAAAATAAAGGTGATCTAAAAAGTGAATATAGCATTTAACTTAGCTAAAGCATCTATGTAGTATATCTGCTTCAGCTGCTGTCATGAAATTTGCTGATTCCTTCCAGAAAATGACAGTGTGTTTGGTTTTCTTGATGTTCAAGATACACACCCTCTAATGAACCTGAAATGTGGGGGGTGGTTATAAATACCAGTCTTTTTGGAAAACACTTTTCTGCATGCCAGCAATATACAGATTTTGCAAATTTAGTAAATCTTTACTTTTCTAAGAATATGGGACCTGATCCGACTGAATTAAGTAGAATTTACTTTAGCGGCATCAGCAGGACAAATTCAGGAGAGTCATTTAATGTACATTTTCATATTGGGTCTTTTTGAGATCACCAGTATTCCTCTGCATCAAAAATGCCATTGACAGGACTCAATGCATGGTTTTTAAGTGATGTTTTCAATCTCTCAAGAAGCACACTGTTTAAGAAATAATTCCCCTGCACCTTGAGCACCACGTATTTAATAGTGATTCAGTTTGGAATGGCATACCTGCAGGTCACAGAACCAACTGAAAGAGCTCAACTAGACATAAATCAGAATGAAATACCTGGCTCCATAGAAGGCTCAACTGGATAAAACAAACCATGTATCCACTTGTGCACAGCATGTCTCTCCCAGATGAGCAGAGTTAAGAAAACAGGCTTCATAGACAGAACAAGTGTCGTCCATTGATGTACATAATAAATCATCAGTGTAGAGAATTTGTCAATAACATGCTGCCCTAAACATCCCTATGTCTGCTGCATTAGGCTCATGTTGTTGCAACTAAATGAGATCTTAACCAACACTGAATGAAAAAAAACCAACCAAAAAGCAGTGTTGCTTAAAGTGGCAGCAGATAATTTTGTGAAAAACAGACATTTTATCTCCAGTTCTTTTTCAGAGCAGTTTGGGAAAAGCATAGTTATTTATGAGAACAAAGAGCACTAGTTTATGCTCCACATGCTTATTAAAAATCTAGACGGGCATCGGGAAAACTATTCCAAGAAACTTGGACCACCTACAGTGTTCCCAAATACATGACCAACTGTAGCAATGCCCCCAATGCAGCTCACTCGGGTGAGTGGTGGGATTTAGCACTCAATGCAATTATTTAGAGATTCTGGTTTCAGCCCTACCTCCACATTGTGGGGCAGCCATGAGCAAGTCACATTTATTCCCCATTGATATTTAATGTGTCTTTTCCATTTAGTCTCTGTTCATGCAGGGTGAACATGTGTGTTTGTACAGTATCTACATTACATTTGATGGCACCTCAACACAAATAAGAAGTATCAAAGAACTTCCAAGAAATATGACAGGAAAGCAATTTCTGAGGAAGTAAAGCAGGTTGTATATTCTAGATTAAAGTGATATTAAATATGTAAAAGAAACCTGAAATTTATTCAGAAGTAAGTATGTCTAGCCCTCTTACTAGTTAAGACAATCTATAAAGGTCACTAATTCTTTTAAGTTGTTATAAATGTTCCTAACGCATTTAGTGCCTGATATTTTTTATTATTATTCAATACAGGAACAACTAAATCAGAAACAGATAGCATCATTCAAATTAGCTCTTACAAATCCAAAAGATATAAAAATTTGATGCATTTTTTTATAACATTCTATTCTTTTTGAGAGAATATGTGTTATCTCATGAATTTTATATGCAAGGAACTTCTGGGTAGAAAATAAAAGATTTTCTGACAATTTCTTTTCTAGCACAGATGCTTTTCCACCTTTTTTTTTTTTTTTTTTTTTTCCAGAAGATAAGGGATAGTAGTACCTTTCAACTCAGAACTGCTGAGTTGCCAAACTGGACAACATATTTCTTGAATGACTTGGGGGAAATGAATTAGTGAGAAGGGAGTAGATCGTAACACACCATGAGAAGGAGAAAGAGAAAAGGATAACTGATTATCACTGGAAGAAAACCAAAAAATTCCTTTTCAAGTACTGTATAGAAACAGAGTATGAAGAGGAAACACCACATTTTTCAACACAAGTTTAGCAGAACTGAACTCCAAAGATAAAATGGTCTCTGTGAAAGCAGGTTGAGCAGAATTTTTGACTGGCCTGCTGCTGCTAATTCACACAAAGATGATTTTGTGTAATATAATGTGGAGCTAACCAGAGAATACTTAGGAGTCTAAACCTCAAAGTGACTTTCAGAGCTGGCCAAGAGTTGTGTGGGCATTTAAGACTCTTGTTGATGGGAAGTGCAGTGAATCCTTGTTCATGGTTGTGATGAGCTCTTCATAAAACTAACACATTGGTGAACAGCCCCATCTGAAATATGAAACACTATATGTTGGAATACAAAGACAATATGCTGCCAAGAGTAGCTCCTTTGGAAATATTTAAGTCTGGAGGTTAGCTTTTTTCTGTAATTACATATATATGTATATGTATATATATGTGCATGTTCATTTATTTGTATGGGTGCATGTGTGTGTGTAAAGGCAGAGAGAGAAGGGAGGTGGAAGAGAGTAATGGAGAGGAAGATTCTTGTAAAAGCTAATTCAGAACATCAATTTTGAGGGTTCCCTAAATCATGCAAGTATTCCACAGAATATCAGCCAACTGATAGAAAATCACTAGACCAGAACAGTCCATTTTTTTTTTATTGTTCATGGGTAATTTACCACCTAGGCTTGTTTTGGTTTTTCCTTTTATTATCTACTATTCCTGATTTCCATGCTGTTTGTTATTTTCATGCAATTGTATACAATTGAATTTGGAACATAAAGCATTAGAAAGAGGAAAATAAATTACAATCAAAGAAAGAAAATACAAATAAGTATGTGAAATGTCAAAAACGATGAAACTTCTTCCTCATTTTTTTTAGACAGAACAAGAAAGGGTAAATTAAAATTAAAAGACAAAAATAAAGGTGCTCAGTGATTCTTCTTTCCTCATGAGGTAACAATTAACCAGTGAAAATAATTGATACAAGACTATATTAAAGCAAAACAGTTTGGGATCTAAACTAATGTAGACACTCACATGGAAAATATGCACAATAACCAGAATTCCAAAATGCATTTGGAAGAAAATTAAATACTCACTCTGCAGGGAATTAGCCATCATATCACAAATGAAAATTCAGGAGACATTCACCTTTTGAAAAATTCTTCTGCAATGGAGTATAATTTTATTTAACACTTATTAAAAAGAAATTTAAAGGAATGGGAGAAGATATTTCTAACCAGAAAAAAAACCAGACTATGAGCTTACAGGACAACAGGATTGAAAAACAGAGTGTGAGCTATCTATTTTCTTTCTGTTTAAAGCTCTTGCATTTTATCCTTCTTGCAGACAGCTAGACATATTTGTTCTGGACAGGTTTTTTTGAGAAGGACATTGTGGACTAAAAACATCATACTATATTTTTCATTTTTGAGGTACATGCAATCCATCCCCATCACTTTGAGGTAACTTTGCTTTCCACTAGAATGCTCCAGGTTTTAATCACGAGTCTACTTTTATTCTCAGTATGAGATCAAAATAAATACACCACCAGCGTGAACACTTTTCTGGGAGGACAAGAGGGATTCCTGCTTGTCATAACTAATGAGGGTGATCAAAGCCAACCAGGTGCTCCCACTGACCTGAGCTTTGATCATTTACTATACTTTCCAATATCTGAGCCTGGGAGTGAGTTGCTCTCATGGCCTCTGGTTACATTAGTGGCATATGGCAGGAAAAGGGAGTAAAGATAAGAAGAAGCAAGAAGAAGAGGGGAATGTCTAGCTATGCAGCATGTGTAAGTCTGAAAACCTCTGGGCAATAGAAATAAGCTCATATTCAAAGCTTTTAATACACTGTACATTTTAATGTTATTGAAATACTCAGTAGGTTTTTCATGAAAGCTGGTCCCAAAGGGCAATGACAAGATCCTTTACTCACCTTTGAGCAATTACTCAAATGAGCAGACTCAGTAGTTTAAAAGGATTTTTGTGTGTATATGTGTGCAAGTGCTCTTCTGAAGCCTGAGAAATTTTCTGACTCATCAAAAGAACATGCTAGAATTTTGCACATTATAAGTATTTCTACTGACTTGAGATTCTTTCACCCATTGCTGTCTGTGGTGTTCATGATAGGCAACACTGTACAATTCTTCAACTGCAGACTATGATGTTGTCAGATGAAAAATGTTGTCTATCCTGCTAACCTTAGTTTCTCATTAGTTCTAAAGATGGATTATGTGATAGACTTGATAGCTAAAGGCATTTCGGGAAGACTTGCTCCCATCAAGTCTGATTTACACTGAGTGAATCTTTCTGAATACAGTGTTCTTTGTGTAAGCACTTGAAACATTTTGTGTACAGAGGCAACAAGTTTAAAGATACAGTTATAATTTCTTTAGTGTACTCAGATTCTCCAACTGCTGTGCGGATTTCAGATGTTCTCCAAGAATATTGCAGCCACAGAGATTAAACATAGCAGGTGACGTTTTATTATATGGGCCAGAAGCTGAGATAGTTATTTAATTCATATCTTAATAAAAAGCAATGAAGAAAAAAGAGGCCTGCTATCATCTTTGTAAGATTAGCCTTCAAAAAATTCAGAGAGAACCAAGAACATCAGTGTCCTACTTTTAATTTTCAGAAAAGTGGAGTCTTTCCTTAGCACCTTAACAAGGCAGGAATTCAAGGCTGTGCTTTTATAAAAGAAAGAAATTTCAGCCTTCAAAATACCTGCAGTCTTCAGCAAGTGAAGGTTTGCTTTTTTTCTGTGCTATGATATCCTTGTTATAAGCAAGACAAGAGAGGGTAATCACAGTTACCTGATTGTTCTGAAAACTGGAATTCTATTAATCATTAAATATATTTCATTTCTTCTGGCCCCCTTATTACCATCACCATAATTTTCTAAAAATTCCCTCTAACTGGAATAATGCCATTGAAGATGCTAGCTAAACCAAAAAGACACAGTGATCAAAATACCTACCCTGGTTAATTAATTCAAAGAAATTATTATTTTTAAATTTAGCTGTCAGTGTTTATTCAGCATGACCCTGATCATAGAAATCCTGCTAAGAGGATATGTTAACCTTTACTACGGATGCACAGGCTTGGTGTCTCCATTGTCCTACACTGGTTCAGCCGCCTTTGGACTGTTTATTACAACAGATGCTTCAAATGTCTGGTATTTCCACAGTGACTGTCTTTAAAAGTGGAAAGTCCCCAGAGTTTCCTTTCCTCTAAACATTTGTACATTTACACTTACAAACTTTTAACTGTCGCTGCCTTTGTAAATCAGTTCTGCTTCCAGAGGAATAAAGGAAAATTTTAATATGGAATTATTGTCAAAACAGAATTCAGCTGAGAATTTTGACACTTTCAGTGACAACACCACAGATGAATACATTTACAAATAGATGAATGGTGTCCAGTATTGCAAATAACAATACAACAAAAGAATGTTTTGGTCTTCCTTTGAAGTGCCTTTAGTATGCAAATGATCAGCTTTAGGCTTAAATCTGCAGGTAGATCCCTTTGTCACATATTGTGTAGTCTCTGAAACCAGAGTGCTGTATCACAAGTTGGTAATTGCATGGTGTCAGATTGCACCTCATCTAATTCCATGTCACAGTAAATTATGGGTGTCTGGGTCCTGCAACATGTGCAGCTTTAAAACCCAAACTATGTGATGTCGTTTTGTGCTAGGTGGTACTGGGGAGCGCCGACCTTGATATGTAATTTAAATAACTTTCAATGCATTAACAGTAGCTGATGGAAGTATTTAGTAGTGTCACAGGCAGTAGAGGCGATACAATCTCTTTTATGTTTTAAGAACTGGAGTTCTGCTACCGACTAAAATGTAAAGTGCTTTGTGAAAAGTGTTTTGTGAAAGCTGGCAGGCGTAATGTCTTCCACAAACTTGTATCACGGCATTATTTATATCCTTCTGTTGGTATGTTTGTCGTTTTTGGGTTTATAAATGGAACATCAAAAACATACAGCAGAAGCTGAATGAATTCTACAAATATTCTTGCAGCTATGGCTCCATTTATGTCACGTTAAAGATAGAAACACTTGTGATACTTTGAAAAACATGTATTTTGTATCCAGGGAAATCAGGGCAGATCTGAGCTCTGGCTGTGACAATAATTATTTTTGTTTTACCCTGAACTGGTTTGTTTCAGAAATACCATCATCCAAGGCACACATTTTACATTCTTTTATACCCAAAAAAATACCCCAACCATTTCTGTATTGTAATATTTTTACTATGATGGATCGTAATTATCACAGGTCAAAGGCATAGGCAAAAGAAGAAGTTTGAACTTGGCTTAATGAAAGTTGCTTAAAGTAGTTAGATATAATATTTTCATTTGATTGCCTATAATGCTTTTTACAATGAGAATGAGATTCTTTGCTGCAGTGTAATCACAGGAGGAAGGGATTTTGACATTGATTTTTCTGCTTCTTGGAACAAAAATATTTTAGATCTGATAGAGCAGTCATTATTTTCTACCAAAAACTGTACTTCAGATTCTAAAAAAAAATAGTAAAACAAGTTTGAAGCTTAGCTGCAAGAAGAATTTAGTTTTTATTTGGACTGTCAAACTTCTTTCTGAATCAAAATGAAAACATTTTAAAATCCTGCACAGTTAAAACAATAATGCAGACTCCAAATTCCTAATCCTATGTTTCACAGCATAAGATTTACACTCAGTAAAAGTAGGGGAGTTCTTAAACTCTGTGAGATCTCACTCAGTCTTTGGTAAAAGATCACAAGGCTGAATTTTGCTAGAAGAAATTTCAAAAACTATTATTAATTCAGTGAAAATTATTGTTGCCTGACTAAGACTTCTTATGTCAAAAAACTCTGAAACTCGTGAAATGGTGTCAAAAAATCACCTCTTTCACATGGAGCCCTAGCCTTCTATTAATGGCAGTTAAATTTTTCAAAAGCCATTACCTGATTTAGCAGCCTAAATCACATTTTAGAGGTGACTTTAGCATTTAATAATTCAGCCTTACTTTGAAAGAAACTTGGAAGTTACATGTCATCTGTTTTTGCCCTTTTGAAAATCACATCTTGTACTTAATGCAATCTTTAAGCCCCTTGGAAAAGCTGGTTTAAAATCCTCTTTGAAAATGTCACAGTTGTAAGGGTACTTCTAAACTATGGGTGTTTGAAGCTTCCAATGCCTACCCAGAGTATATTCCCTTGCTTTTTCTCTCCATGTTAAAGCAATATACCTAGCAAACATTTTTCTTCTGTTCTTTCATGGAAAGGCAATGACATGCCTGTGCTGGGAAAATTAATCAAAATCTTTTTTACCTGTATACAGTAAGGTGTATGTGTGGAAATAAATACATGAGGACAAAGCAAAGGGGTGAAATGAATTTTAGATTGTTGGTGCTTTTGACTGGCTTGCTGAAATCAAAATGAGTTTGTAAAATGCAGAGGATGAATAGAATTACTGGCGTGATAGATTTGCCTAGCTTATCTGTAATGATCTAGCTACACTTGCAGCTATAACATTTTACCCATTTCTTTGTGTGATACCTTTCTAATATTCTTCTCACCTGAAATCACTTATGCTAGAATATGAGGGAGACTATTCCCATTAATAAACTATCAGTGTTTTTGCAGGGTGCATGACAGCTGCAAAGGAGAAAGTAAAAATTTGAAAATGAATGGGAGACTTCAGCTTTTCAAAGACCTTATCCAATTGCATCATGCCCAGAATTCTGAATACCGTTCTTTGCCCTCACTATCCTATTTGCTGTGTGGTTAAAGATGTACACAAATCTTTTAGGATAAGAGTCTGTAGCTTTGATTAAAGGACAGGACACAAGTCTGTGCACTCTCAGCCCACAAGGCCAACCACATCCTGGGCAGGTTGAGATTAGATAATAGGATAAAATTATTTTCTGTGGGGATGGTGAGACACAGAAGCAGGTTGCCCAGGAAGTTTGGATGCCCCATTCCTGGAAGTGCTCTAGGCCAAGCGGGATGGGACCCTGATCAACCTGGTCTAATGAAAAGCATCCCTGTTCATGGCAGAGGAGTTGGAACAAAATGATCTTTAGATTCCTTCCAACTCAAACCAATCTGTGGTTCTATGACTCTCCTATCCTCTACTTTGGTGGTCCTAGAGAGACCAATAAGACTTTGTAGAGCACAGGATCTCTGTATGCATAATGCATTTTTTGGTCTGGATATACACCCTCAGTAGTTCCTTACCTAATTTTCAAATTGTGGTATTGCTGCACTTGTGTGTTTTTACTATTATTAATAATAATAGCAACTAGAATGAAGTTTAGGTAGCTGAAAAGTATAAGCAGTGATCACATTTGAACACACAGTAGGATATAGCACATAAGCACTCGAATGCTACAAATCCAGTATTTAATGCTGATAGACTGCTATTGTGACTAGAACCAGGCTTTTAGACAAGTAAAGAGGTATTTCTTGGTATTATAGGGTCACATCTTACTGTCAAACTTTAAGTAGCATTCTGCATTGATCTCAGTGGGTAGTTGTGTTTAAAAATTGATGGCATGACCTGGCCCTTAATATGGAATGTTGCCTGAAAGGAACATACAGATTTTGCTGCTCTATGCACAGTAAGAAATAAGAGGAAACACAACAGGCCTCCTTCTATCTTGACATATGCAGACAGCACAAAATTTTAAGCAGCACTTCATAGCGTGAGCCTCAACCTGCCTAATAAACAATACTACCTTATTTCCACTGATTTCAATGAAGCTTTGGATTTATGTCTTTGTTAATGCAACCAGAATCTAACTTTACTTGGACTTAAATGCAGAAAAAAAATTGAAGCATCTCTAAATGTTTTTCTATTGAAAAGACATTTTGGATTTGGAAGCAGAACTTGAAAAGGTACATTAATATTTCCAATTATTCTCCCAGGTTTGAAACCTATGGATATTACATATCCCTTGAGCGGCAAGTTTGCTGCATTTTCCAGTCTGAAACTCAACAAACCCTTTTCTATTATTCTTAAAACTTATAACAAACTGTAAAGCATTTGTTTATGGTTTGACAAGTGAATAAATTCTGAAAGCTTTGTCTATCCTGATTCAAAATTCCCATATGCTATTTGTCTTGCTCATATATTCAGCTGTTTTATATAAGCTCTCATTTTTCTTTGACAGCCAATGATCTTCTATTATATGAGACTTAAATTCAGCCTCTCAGCCCTGTTGTAATTATTTTGATCTTCCTGATTTGCTTCTCCTCAAACAAACATCTGCTCATAAAATGGTACCACATAGCAAAGCTACATATTCAGTGTGAGCAAAATCCTCTCATCCCATTCCATGTTTTCGTTTCTGTGTTTTCTTTTGTTTTACCAAAGGGTGTGATCTGGTTCAAATTACAATATGAATACACCATAGCTGAGGGATGTATGCAATGAAGATTTTAAATAAGTCACTGAGCTCACTGTAACTTTCTCAATGTCAAAAAATGTGCCATTGTAAATCCCCTGGGACTGCCTCAACAATACTTGCATATTCCAGGCCTTATGTCAGGCTGATACCCATCTGTCTATTTGCTAGGCTCTGTCTCTTCTGTCCTTTCTGGTATCACTCCCTCTGTTGAGGGGGAATGGGAGAGGAGGGGCTCTGAACAGCAAAATTTCCCTTCATTTTGTTCAAAGGAGAGATCCTCTGGATATCTTCCTGCAAGGTACTCAAACTCCATTTACATATTTTTGTAGGATGCTTTTGTCCTAATCCTAAAAGAAACAAGTCAGTACCCAATATTTTAAATAATCTTGAGCATCACTTTTATATTTGAATAATTTAGGCCGGGGTCCTAGCTCCAACTTGCAAATAAACAGTTTTGATAAATCTTAGTATGGGGGCTGTGGTTTTGTAGTATGCACAGCACAATTTCTTCAGAAGTCAGAAGATATCAAGAAGAGGTAATATGAAATTCTTCTGGTTCTGTGCCACCCAAAATTTGAAGAGGCATATGGATCAATTTTGGATTAATTCATATGAAACCTCTACAAGAATGGCCTGTGAACCACAGAACAACATACCCACTCTTGTGGCATTACTGTGGCATGTCCTTCCTTTTGCACTGTAGCTGAGTCAGACTTTTGGGGAATTCTCCAGGGTGCCTTATGAGCAAAGTATCCTCTTGCAGACTCAAGGCTGAGATCTGCAGGTGAGTCATTGTGCAAACCTACATCTTATGAATATTTTGTGATCGTGCTATGGGCAGAGGTGTGCAAATCTAATATTTGTCACTAGTGTTACATTGTTAAATATTTCTGTAAACAGCAGATAGATACATTTTCTTTAGCTTTTTGTCTGCAGTAAAAGAGCAATGTATTTGTTTTTCCTGTCATCATTAAACTGACATGACCTTAAAATTATATACATACTACAAGAACCCTCACTGTGATATTTCCAACTCTTATATTTTTCTTCAACAATTTTGAAATTCTCCTGGATGTTTAGCCAATCATGGCTTGGTTGGTTTGGAAATACAGACTTTGAGTGGTTGGCAAACATGCATGAGCTGCTTAGTGCCTGGTTGCATCTTCTTGTCACTGTGTGAGACAAGCAGAATATGTCCTTGTGCCTGGAAGACCAAACAAAAGATTTAATTCCCAGGGAACACGCTTTGTTGGTTTCCTCTAGGATGTTACTATCTCTGTATCTCCTTTTTCTCTTAAACTAGTAGGCTAAAATGTCACTAGGAGAGAACTTATAGGCAGCTAAAACCTCACACTGAACATGATTACACTAAACTGCTTTCCTTGGGAAGGCAGGGAGGGTAGGAATTAACACTGTTCTGATGTTATTCAGTGACTGCACTTGTCATCTGATTTCAGCTAAGTATTTGAGTAGATGCAAAGTATTACAAGTCTCCTCTGAAGTTCTAAGAAGTAGATGGCATCATCTGGCATCATTCAGTTTTTATTTGTGGTGGAGTGGGACAGGGGTGGTGATATAAATAGAGCTGCTCAGCTTTATGGCTGAAGTATGCAAAGAAAATATCTACTCCTGTCTGGCAAATTATTTGCTTAATATATACAGCATAGTCTTCTAAATTGTCTCTAAATCACTATGTGACTGCCTGAAGTCTTATGTATCTAGAAAACTGATGACCTGTTCAGTTATGTGATAGTTGTCTTCAGCTTTTTTTAGTCCTTAAATTAGCAGATACTTGATACAAGCAAAATCACAGGATTTGGAAACATGATTTGTGCAATACAATACCTGTTTATTAGACTGTCCTTGGATTAAAAAAAGACTGCTCTAGTCTTATCCCTGCATGCCTGCTTGAGTATTTGTTTTCTTGACTGGCCTCTTGAGCTCACAATGGCTTATTTTCAGTAGAAAATAAGGTAATAATATTTTCAGTGTAAACACAGCCACTTTCTGTCTTCTCTGATTTTTTTTAAGTATTAGAAAAGTGTGTGGGATCTTATTTTAGCTATCTTTGCACAACAAAGGCAAACCTGCCTTGGCTAATATGTTTACCACCTTTTCGGAGAGTGCAAAAGCTCAGGCAAAAAATGTTTGGGAATTTAAATTGTGGGCAGCCTGTCTCTCTCTGTCCTTCAAGAACTATTGCTGTGCAATTAAATACTATGTTCAGAAAAGAAACAACAACTACAGCAACAAGACCCTGCGATTCTGAAAATTAAATGAACAGCGATACCTTAAAATATATGGTCTACAATCCTGCAGCAAAGTTCTAGATAGAAATGAAAGTGATACTAATTCTTGAACTATGTCTTTTTAGTTCTTCACTTGTCATATACACATTGTTGATTTTATAACTATTTATTGTAAAAGGATCCTAGACACCTAATACCTAATACACTCAAGCTGAGTGGTCCAGCTGGGGCTAGATACTCACTCTGGACGTACTGTGGCTCTTAAACAGTGTGAGCAGTCCTTTACTTAATTTGCAAGGTCAATGAACAAAGATAATTTCTTGGTATTTGTTAACATTCTTTTCTTAAATTTATGACAGTATAATTTATCACAGAATCTCATGGACAAGTTAGGCAATAGTAAAAATGCCATTTTACAAATACACTGGATGTACCATGGCCATCAGGAAACAACAACCTCCCTATGTTTGTTTTCTCTTCAATAGTGATGCTTCTGAACAACGTCTACCTTTCTCAGCTAGACATAATTTCCTAATGCTACAAAATGAGAGATTTATGAGTTTAAAGCTCATATACCACACCACATGCAAGTACAATCATTATAGCTAACAAGCATGTAGTGTCTAAAGAAGAAGCCTCTTTTGGAGTGAAGTTTGAATAAGTCACACATCTAATGAATAACTGTCTGTCTCATTGCCATATGTACAGTAATGCCTCCTGTACTCTACAGCTGATCTTCAGGCTTCTGCAGACCTAAAATGTTCCTATTGTACGCTATTATTTCCTTAAAAAATTCTTGTCCTTACCTTTCTCCACTTTTACTTCCCAATGTCGTACTGTGCATTTTAGGAAAACTTCAGTGCTGCATATCTGAAAAAAAATGATCTCTATATAATGTTTAAAATGTCAACTGAAATTTTAAACATTAGTCCCAAAGGAATAGCATGAAGAGAAATAGAATTCTGGTTTTGCACTGATGGAAAACTGCTGTTGTATAATTCCCATTTTCTTCTGCTAAGATATCATAATTTACATTTGTGTTTGCCTCTTTTTTCTTTTCCTATGGCTCATTTTTTTTTTCTTCTTAGAGGGAGGAAACAACATTCCTTTTCCTTATGGGTGTTCTGGGACTATCTAATGTCAAAATATTGTATATTTCAATGGAAAATTGCTCATCTCTCACACAAGAAAATGTTTTGTGCATGTGGCCTTATGGTAACTAATAGCAGAAAGGTATTTTAAGCTGTCTTACAGATTTCAATGTTATCATTACCATATATCATCCAGATGCTGTATTATTTATGAATATTACTTTATTTTATACCCTAATTCATATCATTGTATAATAAAATGTTGCTTAATTTTTCTTTTTAGAATCTTGTCAAAATAGTGTAAGATATTATATACCCTATTTGTTACTTCCTAATGCATTTATACTCCTAATTAATATCAGTGTTTAAGAAGTAAAACATCAGCATTAATACATGTGGTATATTACCCCAGGATGCTGTTTCCTGAATGACTGTCAAAAGCTAGAAAATACTTATCTGTGTATGTGGGTTAGATCCAAAATATGTTATTGTCATTTTTCTTTTCAAGTGCAGATAACTAGACACATACATATGTGAGAAACCAGCACTGCGCCAGTTTTAGTCTCTGCTCCTTTGAACAAGTAAAAAGATTGTTTAAGAGGTAATAAATAGCTTGTTTTCCATGATAAACTGTATTGAGGGAAATGTAGAATGAGTGACTGCTGTGGCATATAGTGCGTAAAAATCTCAGCATGCTATTGAACCATGTCTCTGGAAGATGTATGGATATATTTTGATCTAAGATTTTCACTCAAGGCTTCCATTTTCTCCAGTACTATTTACACTCATAATTTTTAGAAACAGAATTTCTGTTTCATAATCTTCAATATTTTCTGTATTCACTATATGTTTCAGCCCACCTTGGTACAGATTCATTACAGCAGCACTAGTTGAGTTCACCATACTGAATTAGAACAGAAGCAGATTTTAAACTGTGTGAGGTTTTTCTACTTTAATGTGTATTTGAAAGTCTTAAAGCAATATCATATATATGTTTTACTATAACTATCACAAAGATGTTAAATTCAGTTTTTTTATTGTTTTTTAAAGAGCACCATGGCTTCTTTCTTTCTACTGGTGTTATTCTAATATACAAAAAGCATGAATTTTGGGTCAAGGAGAATGAGGAAATAAATTTTGTGAACAAAACAATGTAATATACACTCTCAGTGAATCCAAAACTAAGCAGAGATAATTGATATTATATTTTATGCAAGAGATAGCATGCAGTTTCACCTTTATTTCGTTTGCTAATGTCAGAGTTTTCATGAAAATTCAATATTACAAAAAGTTGTTCACAAAGCACCTTCAAATTCTAAGTAGTAGTACTGCTGTTACTGAACTGAAATTTTTAAGAAAACAAAAATTCTGATTTAACAGTGTTTCTCCAGGTACACATTTCACATGCTGCTTTTTCACACTTTTTTATATTTTAAA